>JAJEJO010000218.1:0-48240 GCA_020662805.1 Glaucomys volans
TTAAATTAATTAATTATTTTTGGTCCTGGGGATTGAACTCAGGGGCACTCCACCACTGAGCCACATCCCCAGCCCTATTTTATATTTTATTTAAAGACAGGGTCTCACGGAGTTGCTTAGGGTTTCACTCAATTGCTGAGGCTGGCTTTGAACTCGCGATCCTCCTGCCTCAGGCTTCCAAGCTGCTGGGATTACAGGTGTGCGCCACCGAGCCTGGCTCGAGGGATCTTATTTTAAATAGCTCCATAAAAGAAATCTCAGAAGCTCTTTTTCACCGGTATCTCAATCCAGGAGAGACAGGTAGAAGTGACTATCTGGAGGAAGGTGGTCCAGGCAGAAGGAATAGGCAAATGCAAAAGCTTGGAAATGGGAATTTTCATGGTGACTTATTCTGGGGTCAAGAAAGAGAATAACACCACAGGGAGCATAAAGGAGGCCATTACAGAGTGGAATCCAGATCTATCTGGAGAGTGGAACCAGTTCTTTCCAGGCTAACACTCCAGTGAAAGCAATCTTGTCAAGGTTACCATTGGTCCTCCCCATTGCCAAATCCATTGATCATTTCTTAGTCCTTATATGGGATTTTCACAGAGGATTTGTCAAGAGGCTTCTACAATAAGCCAGATGAGAGTTAGGAGGCTACTATTATAATCCAGATGAGAATTAATGGAAACTTGGATAAGTGTGATGGTGGAAGTGGTGAGAAGTCATACAGTTCTAGATAAATTTTGAAGACACAATCCAAATGATTTTTGCTGATGCAATGGATATGGGATGTGAGAGAAAAAGAAGATTCAAGAATGATTCCAGCATTTTTAGCATGAGGAACTGGAAGAACAGATTTCTGTGTACTAAGACTAGGGAAATGGCAGACTATGAAAGGAGTAGTTTGTTAGGAAGAACAGTGTATATTTGATTTAGGGCATGTTAAATTTGTGATGCCTTTTAGAATCAAGTGGACATGTAGAAGTTTCAAGCCAGGTGTGGTGGGCTGTGCCTGTAATCCCAGCGATTTGGGAGTCTGAGGCAAGAGGATCACAGGTTCGAAGCCAGCCTCAGCAATATAGCAAGACTGTAAGCAACCTAGTGAGACCCTGTCTCAAAATTTAAAAAATAAAAAGGGCTGGGGATATGGCTCAGTGGTTAAGCATCCCTGCGTTCAATCCCTAGTGCCTCCCCAAACCAAAAAAGAAAAAAGAAATTGTACATATGTATAGTTTAAGGAAAAAGTTGTAGGGTGAGGGTGTAGCTCTGTGGTTGAATGCATGTATAAGACTCTGGGTTCCATTCCCAGCGATGGGGGTGGGGAAACAAAAAGTTCAGGGCTGGGGGATAGCCCAGTGGTAAAGTCCTTGCTTAGCATGCATGAGGCCCTGGTTTTGATCCTCAGTACCACAAGAAGAGTGGGTTGAATTGCAAAGCTAGAAATATAATGTAAAGCTATAGGACTAGATGCACCAAGGAAGTGAATCAGGATAGGGAAAAGTTGAATCTGATTTCTGAGCCCTGTAACACCCCAGTATTTAGAGGTCTGGAACAGGAGACTTCAGGAAACAAGAATGTGAAAAAGTGACTTGTGGGTTAAGAATGTGAGTTATCTCAGAAGCCAAGTGAAGCAAACATTTCAAGATTGCAAACCCTTATGACTCCTGGTGATAAAGAAATCAGCCTCTCCTTAAAAAGACAGCCCAGTACTTAAAGACAGAAAGTTAAGGTCTCTAAATTGTTAGGTTCCCTAATGTGTTAATGGATAAATACTGGGGCCCCTTTAAAACAACCTCTCTGAGGTTTGTTGACCTAGGATTATAATGTCTGCCCTGCCCTTTCCTGCTGAGTATCATAAGGTCCCCTTTTCTCTTTCCTGAGTGCCATGAGGCCCACTTCTGTTGATCACAGAGTACTTCAGTCTGTGAAGAGGGTACTCAAGTGGAAAAAAAAGTCGGTAATTTCAGTGTGTTAAGGAACTGGACTGTGATTATCCAGCTTCTGGCTGGTAAGCCCTCCCCTCTTTCCCTGCAAAGCATATAAAGCAGAAAAGTCTTATTTAAATTTCAAATCTGTAGTCAGTTCTTTGGCTTAGTTGGCAAGGGTCTGTATCACCTGGAGGTGTGGCTGAGTGTGGTGTGGTGGGAGTGTTGTGTGCATTCTTTTCCATTCTTCTTCCTGCCTTTGCTGCTGAGCTGTTTCTGGTCCTGTCTCTAGATTTTTTACCCCCCTGGTACTGGGGATTGAACCCAGCACTTTATCACTACACTACCCCCAGCCCTTTTTAAAATTTTTATCTTGAGACAGGGTCTCGCTAAGTTGCCCATGCTGTCTTCAAACTTGTGAGGTGGAAGGCCATCTCAGCCTCCTGAATAGCTTGGATTTCAGGGTGTGTCACCATGTCTGGCTTGTTCTGTAGATTCTGTTTAAAAATGAAAGTGGTATACCAAGGGTGACCTGAAATCATACTTTCTTCTAGTGGTTGTTGAAATCAAGATATCATGACTTTGATCTAAGGGAAAAACTGGCAACTTCTATCCTGATCAGCTGCGATCGTAGCATCTGTGCGAAGAGGAAGCTTAGTAAGAGAGACAAAAGGTCTTAATTGCTGCCTTCACAGATATCTAGAACTCATTGGAAAAGTGAATGTTAACAGTGAATCTCAACATCTCCTCATTTTGCCCCTAGGCCTGATCCCACCCTTGTAGTAGGTGACCATCGGCCTTCAGATTTCTGTCCTCTGGGGATACTAAGAATTCACAATCTCATGGTAATGTGCTTCTCTCCCCCACAGTACTTTCCCCATCTCTACCAAGATGCATCTCACCTCACCCCTGTCTATCTGCCTGTCCTCCTTAATTATCTTTTCCATCTGTTCAAATCCAACTCATTCTCTAGGGCTCAGTTTAAATCCTCTGTGGGAGAGGATTAATTTAATAGTACATATGTCTACACTGGAAGCCAGGCCCTGTGCAGAACTTTAGGGATTCAGAGGTACACCACAAACTAGGGCAGAATCGGCCAGCTTATAGACCTGAAGCTCAGTCTAATAAGGGAGCTAGGAATTAAAAGAATAACAGGACAGTGTGGTATGTACAACGATGGGATTGTGTGTAAACTCCAGGCAGCTAGAAGTAGGAGTTATGAGTTGTGTGTGTAGGATTGGAAGGCTTTCAGCAAGAGCTGACAGCTGAGCCAGGGCCTTCTCCAGCTGGGTGCTGTGCATGCCTGTAATCTCAGTGACTGGGGAGGGAGGCTGAGGCAGGAGGATCATGAGTTCAAAGCCAACCTTAGCAACTTACTGAGGTCCTAAGCAACTTAGTGAGACCTTGTCTCTAACTAAAAATGTAAAAAGGGGCTGAGGATGTGGCTCAGTGATTAGGAGTCCTTGGGTTCAATCCCCAGTATAAAAAAAAAAAAAGAGAAAAAGAAAGAAAGAAAGAAAGAAAGAAAGAAAGAAAGAAAGAAAGAAAGAAAGGGCCTTCTCCAGAAACATGCTCTGCTTTCAGTTCCCATAGCATTTAAGCCTTGACCCACCATGGACACCCACCTTCACTGCTCTGTGCAGTCCACGTCCTTTGCTTGTGAGTCTGTTACACACCATGTCCAGCTAAAACCAGAGGGAGCTCCTCAGTACAGGGCCTGATGCCTCACAGGGCTCAAGACTTGTTAAACCAATAGAATAAGGTGAACCACAGAGGCAGGTTTCTCTCCCCCAGAACTTTTATGCAGGCCTGCTCTGGTCTAGCCAGAGGGGATCTATTCCTTCTGCAGCTTGGAGAGAATTGCAAAGGCAGTGGTATATCCCCCATTTCATGTCCTTTGCTCTAATGCTCACTGGCTCCTCAGTGCCCACTGCTGCTTCCAAATGTGACCCACCACCAAGGCCTCTTTTCGGAAAATTCCAGGCTCCAGAATCTTTCCCTCAACACCCTTGTATTAAATAATGGTATATGCTAGAAGACAGTGGAAGAAAGGGGATGATGCATGTGTCACCTGTGGAAATGGGGTATAAAACTGGGCCCTGCATGTTCTACTTTCTCTCAAGCAATAGCAGTTACTGGGTTGTGTTTGACTATAAGAACAGAAATAGCCACAGAACATCTCATAAAAAACAAAGCAACAAACTGGATGTGGTGGCACCCGTCTAATTCCAACTCAGGAGGCTGTGACAGGGGGATGGCAAGTTTGAGGCCAGCCAACTTAGTGAGACCCTGTCCTAAAATAAAAACAATTGAGCCAGGCTTGGTGGCGCACACCTGTAATCCCAGCACTTGGGAGGCTGAGGCAGGAGGATCGCGAGTTCAAAGCCAGCCTCAACAATTTAGTGAGGCCCTAAGCAACTCAGTGAGACCCTGTCTCTAAATAAAATACAAAATAGGGATGGGGATGGGGATGTGGCTCAGTGGTCAAGTGCCCCTGAGTTCAATCCCCAGTTCCAAAAAAATAAAAAATAAAAATAATAGCAAAAAAAAAAAACAAACAAACAAACAAAAAAAAGAACTGGGGATGTGGCTCAGCAGTAGAGTGCCCTGGGTTCAGTCCCCAGTACTGGAAAGGAAAAAAAAAAAAAAAGACTATGCTGTGTGATGGTGTGATATCCCCCGTCCCCCATGGTTCCAGCCCCATAACTCACTCCTGAAGGCAAGCCAGAGACTAGAATTTCTACACAGGTAGAACAATCTGGGACTTCTGATTGGTATTTGAAAGATAGGGGACTGTCTTGCTGAGCCCTAAGCCTCTGGCATCTGACACTATCTCCAGGTAGACAGTGTTAGAACTGAACTGAATTAGAGGACACCCAGTTGGTCCTCTGCAGAACTGATGGCTTTCATTGCTGGTGGGAAGAAATTTCCATGTCTTTTGAGGTCACAGAAGTTTTCTGTTTTGTGAATGTATAGTGGGAGAAACTGAGTTTGAATTAGTTTTTCTTCCATATCCACTGAGTCACCCTCTAAATGGAATACCATGCAAACATGGGAATGAGATTTCAATGTATATGCCTTTTTTTTTTTTTTGGAACTGGGGATTGAACTCAGGGGCACTTGGCCACTGAGCCACATCCCAAGCCCTATTTTTATATTTTATTTAGAGACAGGGTCTCACTGAGTTGCTTAGTGCCTTGCCCGTGCGGAGGCTGGCTTTGAACCCGAGATCCTCCTGCCTCAGTCTCCCGAGGTAACGTATATACTTTTTTTTTTTTTTTTTTTTTTGTGGTGCTGGGAATTGAACCCAGGGCCTTGTGCTTGTGAGGCAAGCACCCTACCAACTGAGCTACATCCCCAGCCCTATACCTTTTTAATATAAGTATCATTTTGGAACCATGTGAATGTTTACCTATTAAAACAACCACAAACTGAACCTAAACCTCACATTGAGATAATGAAAATAATTCACCAAGAGTATGAATTACTAGTTAGATGTGTTGGTGCACGTCTGTAATCCCAACTACTGGGGAGGCTAAGGCAAGAGAAGAGCAAATTCAAGGCCAACCTGGGAAATTTAGGGAGACCTTTTATCAAAATCAACATAAAAAGGGCTGGGGATGTAGCTCAGTGGTAGAATGCTCCTAGGTTCAATCCCCAGAACCACAAAAAACAAAACAACAAAAAATCCAAGCCTCCCCTTCCCTGTGCTCCAGTGAGTCCCTGCCCTGAGCCTTCTTGCCAGCAGGTGGCACTTGAAGCCTATAAACTAAACCACTTTGCTTGCTTCCTTCCCTTGGAGTTGCTGTGGAGTATAGACCCCGACAGGCGTGGGCTGCACTGGCTTGCAGGAGTGGTGGAGCCACTCCCGGCTCCCAGCTCCCAGCAATCTTCCTTGACTGGAAGTCCATTTATTGCCTGGATCTCTCCTTTTTCATGAGTCCCAAACAATTCCAGAGTATATGCTTCAACCAGAGCTAAAACCAAACGGGCACTAAAAGCTATTAAGATAATTATTTTAAAGATGGTGCACTTCCTTAAGCCCCCCTTTTTTAGGAGCAATCTGCATAGTCCCCCTGCTTGTCTTGGTGGATGCTGAGCCCAAGGTTGAGGAAGCTCAGCAGCCTGGGTCCTTGCTGAGTTGTCTCCCTTCCTGAAGTCTTCTACAGATCTGGATTGAGTTTTGTTTTCTAGAGAGGTGAACAGCAACTTCAAGGATGCCTGTGGGTGAGAGGAATTTGAGGCACTGTTAGTGCCATTCTATCCAAGAATTATTTGGGTCTGAACTTGGTGGGTGACAATCTCACAAAAATGACATAGAACCAAGGAGGGGACAGTTTGAGCTAAGTCTTGGAGGAGGGGAAAGGCCATTTTAAGTAAGTATAAAAAACAATTTGAATAGAAAGCACAAAATAGGCTTTGTGTGTCCCCAAATGCTCCTGAGTGTGCCACATGCCACCTTACCTAAGGGCTTCCACAAAGGACTCTGACTTCTGGGTACTTAGCTTGCACCGCTCCCTGTGCTTTTGTTTTGTTTTAGTTCTGGGGAATCAAAGAAGTAGGGGCACTTTATCAATGAGCTACATCCCAAGCCTTTCTTATTCTCTGAGATGGGATCTTGAATTGCTGAGGCTGGCCTTCAACTTGGGGATCCTCCTGCCTCAGTCTCCTAAATTGCTGGGATTACAGGTGTACACCACTGCACTTAGCTCCCCTGCATATTTAACCTCTGTGTGGTTACTTCCCTGGCTACCCCATCTCTTCCTCAGGCAATCTTAGGAGCTGATGGATTCAGCTGAAATTGCATGCACTGGATAGGTAATGCCCTTGACCCTGGTTTTCAAAATGTTGCAGTTAAGATCTTTACTTTGCCTGCCATGCTCTGGCTTTCAGCTTCAGCGCACCTAGACCAAGCAGCAGACCTTTTCTGGTAGGAGAATGAGTGTCCCATGGAAGCTGTGAATGGGGCCTCCCTTTCAGATTGGAGAAGGGAGGATGGTGGAAAGTGATTTTGAGATTCTGGGACAATTTTAAGAAATGCTCATATTTTGCTGATGCCTCAGGCCCAGGGCAATGAGCAAGGTGAAGCTTACACCAGGGACAGCCCATGAGAGGTGAGGGTGGAAGATAGATGAGGTAGGAGAACAGCACACTCCTTGGAGAATATAATCTCCCAGAAAGGATATTAGAAATGAGGCTGCTAAATTGTTCTGGGCAAAGTGCCGGGCCTGATAATTCCTTGTGGAGTCACAGGTTCAGATGGAAGCTCTACTCTGCATTGGCTGGTGGGCACTCACTACCTACACTCAGAGCCAGAGCACTGGGCTTCTGGTGTGGTAATTCTATTGGGTTGGCCATTTAGGAAGCACTACCTGGGGGCTATGAGAATTCTGGAGGAGAGCTGAAGCAGTCTTTCAAACTCTGAAGGAACCTTAGGGCGCATTTAGCTTCACCTACCTATCATTTAACAGATGAGGGAATAGATGGGAAATGATTTGCTCAATGCTACACTGAGTGGCAGAGTTGGGTTCATCATACAACACTGGTTGCTATGGATCTTAAAATGTAGGTCCACCATATCAGATGACTCCTCACATGCTCCACCACCCCCTCTCAGTTTTTCATCATGGAGGATGAATAATCAAGGGCCTTGGCTCAAAATGAAACAGTAGCCAAATTGGGCTGGGGTGGTGCTACCAGAAACCTCCAAACACCCTTGCTTTTTGTCTGTGCCTCAAGTTGCCTTGTATCAGACTCTGGTAGGAAGAAAGCAGGTCTGTTGTTAGTGGGATCTGAAACCCAGTGGAAATGTAACACAAAAAGGGCCCAGAGGATCCTAAAATAAAGGAGACAGGAGATGTGGGGGTGGCTATTGCAAACTGTTATAATTAAGGTGATATTTTATGAGTGTTTAAGACAGAGGGAAGGCAGGCCCTGCAGCAGTCCCTGGCTTTGGAGGCCCATCCTGGAGGGGAGATGGCTTGCAGGGAATAGGAACTCAATCACTGCTGTTCATGAAACAAGGAGTCATGGCGGAGGCATCTTAGAGATCCTGAGAGGAAAAAGGAGGGAGTGGAGAGTGTCATGAAGCAATTACTTTAAATTCAGAATCCTGCTGTGCTGCCACTGAGCACAGGGACTTCCTGGACAGGCCTCAGAGCCACTCTGTCTGACACAGATCCTTCCTTTGGCCCAGGCTACCCGCCAGCTCAGGATGCCTAGGTCATCTTCATTATCATGCATCACAGACTTCCTTTTGCCTGCCAGAGATTTTTTCTAACTTGCATCTTAAAAACACCAACAGGAGGAAGAACTAGGAATGTTCTTGCTAATATAAACCCACAGCAAAAATGATCAAGAACTGGATGCTTCCCAGGGTTGGCAGGTGTGTGGATGGTTCCCTGCTTTCTTTATCCGTAGGGCGCTTGGATGGGTGCCGTTGAAGAAGCTGAGGTCTGAGCTTTTAAGACTTGTTCATGTTTTTAAGAACTGAAAGGAATAATCACTGGAAAGACTCAGAGCCTAGCAGAATACTGTGACAGGGGAGGGTGAGGAGAGGAAGCTGGCTGCACCCTGAGGTCACTTGCAGGAGGAAGGGAGCATTACTCCCAGAAACAGCAGCACAAAGGGCTATGTTGAGGCTTGGTTCCAGGGGCCTAGGGTGCAGAAGGTGGCCCTCTTGTAGTTCTGGGTTACTACTTGGGCAAAGCGAAGTCCCAGGCAGTTTCCTGTGCACATTTCCACATGGCCTGCATAAGACGGGTGAAGCCCATGTCCTTGGGCTTCTCCAGGCCTCTCATTAGCCTCTGCTTCATGATGGAAACAAATTCCTTATTGCTCAGCTCTCCATTGCCTAGAGGAAGAAGCAAACACAACAGCGTAAATGGAGGCCTATGGAACAAAGCCACTGAGAAAATTCCACCATTCGCCTAACCACGTGGGTTCCAAAGTCCAGTGCATCTCACAGCCAAACTCAATTCTCGTGGCTTAGGATGAACTAGTTTGCTCCTTCCTTGATGTTTCTTACTACAATTCAGTGACAGTTCAGTGTAGTGTGACAAAAGCTGAAGGAGAATATAGTATATGCCAGGTAACAAGCTTGTGTTTGTCCCCTTAAAATACTCCCAAGTTGTAGAAGAGACAAAGAAACATCAACTGTGTGGTAAATGCTGTCATAAAGTAAACAGAGGACTACAGGGCATAGAGGAAGTAGTGTGGCTGCCAGAGAACCACAGCAGTGAGGTACTGCTGGACAGAGGTGGGGAATGGCAAGGAGACTCAAGAGGCAGGCAGGAGACAGGTCCCCAGGGGCTGTATTCTTGCCTCTTTCTTTGCATAGGCTAATTCTCCACCTGGCATGCTTCTGCATCTCACTCTCCTTTACCTGGCCAATTCCTGCTCATCCTTTGTGATTTTACTCAGGGGATACTTCCAGGAAACCTTTGCTGATCTGTGCTTGCACTGCCCACAGCAGGCTAGATATTCTTCCTCTGTTTCTCTTTATTCTCAACATCTGGCACGGGACCTGACATATACCATATTCTATGTGGAAAGTCCATACCATCTTCTTTTTAGAGGCACTGAAATACTTGAGTGCTCCTCATCCACTATGCAGCAAGTTGGATCTAATATTTTTGTTTTCATTTGTGTGTGTGTGTGTGTGTGTGTGTGTGTGTGTGGTGTGGTACTGGGGATTGAACCCAGGGGTCCTTTACCATTGAACTATATCCCCTGCCCTTTTTATTTTGAGACAGGGTCTTGCTAAGGCTGAGGCTGGCCTTGAACTTTCAATCCTTCACAAGTCTAAGTAGCTGGGATTACAGGTTTGAGATACTGTGCCTGGCTCCCCCCGCCACACTTTTTTTTGTAATGTAAAAATGTAAAAACTACATTTTTTAGGACTACAATCCAGGAAAGCAGGTTCAAGCAATCTTGAAAATGTGCTCCCTGTTTAAGAACCTTATGGTCATAAATTGGGGCAGGCAGGCAAACTGGAATTATAGGAAGAAATGGAAAATACAATCCAGGGCCAGGGGTTAAGTTTCTTGATCTGATGACACTGAGGGATGAGCTATAAAGGAGGTATGGGTTCACAACGTCCAGAGGGCAGTGAGGTTCACTGCTCCTGTCTCCAGAGAACCCCACTCACCATCACAGTCAAAGAGTGCAAATACCACATCACACACATGGTCTGAGAGTTCCACTTTAGCCACTGTCCTGGCCACCTGTTGCATGGTCACTGAAAGAGGAAAGATGTTGAATTAGCACAGCAGAGGGACTTCCATTTTGCCTTCTCTGATAAACTGCTCAGTCAAAAATTTTCAACCATATTTAAGTCATATTTAAAGAAATGAGAATTTACCTTTTAACCCATAACTCCCTTTTCACCTCAGGTTCTATTCTTTTCTACTGCTGCTACGCTTTAGGAGGTAAATGTAGTTGATTAAGGATGCCTGATATTAAATTCATAGAGACAGAAAGTAGATCACCAGGGGCTAAGGAGGTTGGGGAGGGTGTTAAACTGCGATTTTGTTTGGGATGATGGAAATGTTTTGGAAGTAGTGGTGACAGCTGCATGATACTGTGAATGTGATTAATGCCATTGACTTGTGTTTAGAAATACTATTATATACATCACCTACACAACAATTTAATAAAAAGTGAAAATTCACATAATATTTAAAGATGGGATTCTGATAGCTAAGAGCACACAGTGGCAACTTTTCTAATAAATTATCATCAGAAGAGTTTCTTAAAGCAACACCTGAGAATGTATTAGTCTCCTTGCATTTCCCTCCCACTGGAAAAAAAACATGACAGCAAAAAGTCAAGTAAATAACCAGGCAGCAAGAGGAAGGGGAGGCGGGAACCAGGAGGCTGATCTGCTGCGTGAGGATGAGAAAGCTTCACGCTTCGGTTCCTGACAGACAGCAGAGTGCGCTCCTTGCCCTACTAGTCCCTCTTCCCTACTGGCTCTGCATCAGTCACTGTCGACTTCCAACAGTGCCCCTTGGGGGACGCAGTGGCCCCTGACTCACTAGATCAGTATGCAGCTTAAAAAATACACACACACACACACTTTTTTTCTTTTTCTTTTTTTTGGCTTGGGTAGAAGATCTCTTCTCTTTCTATTTTTTCTTTGACATTTACTGTTAAATACTAGCAATCATGCAAGAATGGGGTTCTCATGAAGCACAAGCCTGGAAGGACTAGGTAATTTCCACTGTCTTCTCTCTCATTTATCCTCAAACTGGTTTAGCTACACCTACAAATTATGTTCCTGCTTATAGACACGTCCTTTTCTTTCTTTCCTGCAGTGCTGGGGATGAAACCTAGGACTTCACACATCCTAAGCAAGCTCTCCACCACTGAGCTACTCGCCGAGACTTTTAGACATACTCTTCAAACATTTTTTTTTAAGTTGTAGATGGACATTTTTATTTTATTTATATATTTTTGCCTGGTGCTGAGGATCAAACCCAGTGCCTCACATGTGCTAGGCAACTGCTCTACTGCTGAACTATAGCCCCAGCCCCAGACATATTCTTAAGTGAAGAAAAACTTGCCAGAAAGGATTGATTTCTATTTATGAATCAACTAGCAATGAAGTGCTTTCTATAAGTGTCAAATTACACTAATCCAGAAGCAATATGAACTTAAATGAGGTCAGTGTGCCTTCTTTGGTTATTTCATTCCTATAATTTTAGTTCCCATTACCAGCCTGTCTTGCCTTTTTTCTGCATTTATCTCTCACTTCACATCCATCACCTCCATACATTCACCACAGTGCCCCTAGGTTCAGCACAGCAATGGGGAGGAGCAAGGCCTGGGTCCACTGCCAACTTGATCTCTTATGATGAAATTTTCTTATATTCAAATAAGGGATGCCACAAGATAACTGCTGAGGTGGCTGAGTAGCACAGAGAAGAGTTTGCTGGTATTTTCTGGAGTGTGAGGATGAGGATGTGGTGGAGGTACCCAGAAAGAGCTGAAGATCTTGTATTGGCAAAAGGTAGAGAAAAGGAGACTAGGCTGTTCAGAAGGGCAGGAGGAGCTCGTTTCCTCTTTCTGTAGCTTTGGGTTCATCATTCCTCTTAAGATGCGAGTTGAAGTGTAGGAGGTTCACCAGATGTATGCTGGGGAATCAACAAGACCACAGAGTTCTAAGGTTTAGAAATTTAGCTCTGCAATTCCAGATACTTGATTTGGCTCAGGAAGAACTGATTCTTGCTAACTATGCTGCCCAGAGAAGAGACATCAGAAGGCCAATAGATGAAAATAGCAATTGTTCAGAGATTTAAAACGATAACAGCTGGTCATTACGCTGCTCAGTAGAAAGATCCACTGAGAAAAATCAGTTCACCTCAGAAGACTGCTCAGTGATTTCAAATGGAATCACCAACTGAATCCCCCCTCCACTGCCACAGAAGTGTGCCCTGAAAAGGGGATCAGAACTGGTTCTGTGCTGACACATGCTTTTTGTTGACCATTTCTCTTTCTGCATGTCACATCTTTCTTTTGGTGGTACTGGAATTTTGACCCAGGGACACTTTCACTGAACTACATCCCCAGCCCTTTTCTTATTTTATTTTGAGACAAGGTCTCACTAATGCCCAGGCTGGCCTTGAACTTGTGATCATCCTGCCTCAGCCTCCTGAGTCACTGGGATTACAGGCGCCACCACATCCGGATCAGTCTCCCATTTTCAGCTGCTGTAACCAACAACTGTCTTCCTTTTCTCCTACCCACCACTTCTTCACCTCTCTCAGGGCAGAGTGCCTAAGGGTGTTTTCTCAACATTTCAAGACTTCTTCCCACAAACATGGAGCTCCTTTCAATAAATAAGCTATTAAATAATATTCAAGGATATCAGTGAAAGCGCTTGATAGTGAAAAATTCATTAAAGTGGTATTAAATGGTTGTAGAACAGGGACCTCTGGAGGCTGCACCAAGAACACCTCATTAAAAACGACCTGTTGGGCTGGGGATATAGCTCAGTTGGTAGGGTGGCTGCCTTGCAAGCACAAGGCCCTGAGTTCAATCCCCAGCACCGCAAAAAAACCCAAAACAAAACAAAAAAAAAAACAACCTGTCTTCACAGAACAGCTACAGATTTTGTTCCATCTCAGACAGAGAGGGCGCTGGTGTCCTTTGTGCTCTAGGAGGAAAAACCAGGGCTGCCAAGTCATTGTAACTCAAACCACAGGGATGGAACTGGCCAGGAAACAGCCCAACTGGGGTGCCCTTTCACAGTCCAAGATCCTTAGTTAGGCCCCCAGGGTGTGAATCAGCAGGAGGAAACAAACTAACTAGCTGGTGAGCTGTCAAACTGGGAGCACTTGGGACAAGTGGGACGACAGCAGATTACAAGGCAAGTGCTTGACAGCTGGTCCTGAGAATTGGCTCATTCATACTGCTTCCAACATCTCTGAATCACAAAGCCATAATTAAATCACAGCAAGCAGAACAATCCCTTCCTCAGATCTCAACTTCCCCGTGCATACCAGTTATAGGTCCTGGAATTGTTGTGGCCTTCCCTATGGGTGACTTCCCTATGGGTGATACTGTGAAATATATACTTGGTTTCTTCCCCATTTCCTGGTATAAAACTCTGAAAAGTCTTGGAATTATGTATCTTTTTGTATGGTAATGAGACGACTGGTGGTTGACAGCACCTAGGTGGCTTCAGCATGGTACAGTTGGTTACAGGAAAAATTAAGGTCTAATTAGGAGGTTGGGAATTTTCCACTGCACTGTCCAACCTCTGGAGAGGAGAGAGGGCTGAAGGTTGAGTTCCTCACCAATGGCCAATTATTCGATCAATCATGCTGATATAATAAAGTTAAAAATCCTGAAGCACAGGGTTCAGAGCATTTCTTTTCTTTTCTTTTCTTTTTTTTTTTTTTTTTGTGGTGTGGAGGATCGAACCCAATGCCTCACACGTGCTAGGCAAGCACTCCACCACTGAGCCACAATCTCAGCCCCCAGAGCATTTCTAATAGCTGAATATGGGAAGGTTCATGGAGGGTGGTGCCCCTAGAAAAGTCATGGCAGCTCTGTGCTCCTTCTCCCAAACCTTTCCTGTACATCTCTTCATCTGGATCATTTGAAATAGCCTTCCTAATAAAGCAGTAAACACATTTCCCCAAGTCCCGTGAGCTGCTCTTACAAATCAGCCCTGAGGAGATGGAGGTGGGAACTCTTATTTATAACTGGTCAGTCAGAAGCACAGGTAAAACAAAGCTGGGGCTTGCAACTGACATCTGAAAGCAGGGGACAGTCCTGGAAGTCTAAGCCCTCAACCTGTGGCATCTGATGCTATCTCCAGATGTATAGCATCAGAATTAAATTAGCTGCTGTCTGCTATAAAATGGATTGCTTACTTTCTGGTGGGGAGAAATCCACACGTTCTGAGGTCACAGGAGTCTTCTGCATTAATTATTGTGGTGTGAGAGCAGCGGAAGCACTGCTTTTCCTACAGAACGATGCTACCTAATTGATGGTTGGGAGTCTAGTTCCTAATCTGAAAGTCCACATGGAGAATGAAGGCACCATGAAAAGGAGAAATCCCAGGTTTCCAAAGGCTATGTCCAGGTGCCTGAAACATAGGCATGGCATGAGACTTGGTGATTTCTATTAGATTGGGATTGAGGGGCGGGGTTTGTAGAAGCAGGCTCATTTGGCACTCAAAAGTCTTTGAGCTTTTTTTTTTTGGTACTAGGATTGAACCCACAGGTGTTTAACCACTGAGCCACATCCCCAACACTTTTTTATATTTTATATAGAGACAGGGTCTTGCTGAGTTGCTTAGGACCTTGCTAAGATGCTGAGGATGGCTTTGAACTTGCAATCCTTCTGCCTCAGCCTCCTAAGCCATTGGGATTAAAGACGTGTGCCACGGCACCCAGTACTGGCATTTTCTTTTCATTTTTTTTTCGAGAAGGTAATGGGGATTGAACTCAGGAGTGTTCTACAACTAAGCTACATCCCCAGCCCTTTTTATTTTTCACTCTGAGACAGGGTCTCACTAAGTTGCCTAGGCTGGACTCACATTTGTGATCCTTCTGCCTCAGCCTCATCATTACCTGGGATTATAGGAATGGGCCACTGTGCCCAGCACCACCTGGTTTTTTGAAAAGCTCATGCAGAATCTGAGTTGTGCCAGGTCCCCAACTTACTCTCTGGTATGATACATGACTGTATAATTCAAACAGTGGAAAGAAACCCATGCTTGTTTGTGTGATGTATCAGAAACTGTATTACAAAAAACTAGTCACCATAATAGTTGAGCAAGAGAGTTCTGGAGTGACAGGAGCTCAAATGTCCACTTGGAATCAGAGAATCTTAGAACCAAAGAGAACTCAGAGAAATCCAGAATTGTTAATAAGTTGCCCAAGGTCATGAAGCTAGTAGGTAACAGAGCTGGGTCTAGAATTCAGCCCAAAATGCTTTCCCTATTCACAGTGGGTCCACTCAATCCCTTACATGGACGACACCAATTCCTTCATGAATCTGTCCGTCACCCTAAAGAGAGAGTTCAGATGAAAGAAAAGCCAAATTGGGGAATACTCAGTGCCTTTGGTCAAAGATGAATAAGTGAGTAGCTGGGAGTTGTGAGGAGCCAGCATTACAGCTTGGCCCCAGACCTGACTGCCCCATAAATGCAGATACTCAGCATTCCCTTGGAACGCATACTGATCATTTCAGGGACAATTTAAAGAGTGACCCAATGAAAAGCACATGTAATAAATGTGGCCCTGGGAGCTTTTCCCCAAAGCTACCTCCGATGCACATGTACAGCTTGGTGCAGTGTGACCCAGTTAGGAGTGCCTGTCTCCCAGTGTAAAGTTGTCTGAAGAGTGATCTGACATGTTGGGCTGACAGGCTCTAGCTGTGTGGCCATGTGATTATTCCTGCCTTACAGGACTACAGTAGAGAAAATCAAAAGCCAGCTTGGGACTGCCACGGTGAAGTAAGGGGAGACATTCTGCCTCAGCCATGGAAGGCTTGTGATAGATGTCTAAGTTTCTAGATGGCTTTGAATGGAACACAGGGGAGGATTTTTGCTTCAAGAGCACTGGTCCTTTCTTTTGTATCTTCTTCCAAGATACTTTGGCAAATATGACACACACATTTTAACCTGATTTTGGAGTGAGATGAGGAGAAAGGACAGCACTTAGGAGAACCAGCAATTTAAGGAGCCAAGAGCAAGGGTGGCACGTGCTAGCCAGGTTCTGGTAGCATGCCCTTCTGCCAGAAGCAAAGGTTTGCCTTGCACCAGTCCCCTACAAAAAAGAAAAAAAAAAAAGAAAAAAAAAAAAAAGAAAAGAGCAATGGTATACTGATAATGAAATTGAGAACAATTCCTTATTCTGCATGGTCCTTTGAATTCCAGGCAGGTTCGTTCCCTCGTGTATTCAGACTGCCTGCCCATCAGAGGTGGTATTGCCAGTCCTGGCTTCTAATTTATGGCACACATCAGAGAAAACTTGTAAGTTTTCTGAACCTCCAAGCTTCAGCATCCCACATAATTGCTTCAGTGGACTTACATGCTTAATTTGGTAAATCTGGTTTAGCAATGAGATTTATTCTATCATTCAGCATTATACTGAGCTTCATTAAACAACCTTATTACATCTTGTTTACAAAAGGAAAGCATTTCTCCTTTTTTTCTGGGATGGGTGGGTGGGTGGGAGGGATAGGGTCTTGCTAAGTTGCCCAGGCTGGTCTCAAACTCCTGGGATCAAGTGATCCTCCCATCTCTGCCTCCCAAGTACTGGTACTACAGGTGCATGTTACCACATCTGGTTTTGGGCAAGTATTTCTACAAGAACCAAAGGATAGTCAATAATTTTGGGTGACACACGAGGGAACAAGCCTCAATTTAGTATATTCTACTGAGACTGGGAAATACATATGAGAAATATTTGATACATTATCACATACAAATGGGTTTAGTATGGAGTATTATGGATATGGATTTAGGAGATACACTTTGGATCTGAATTCTAAAGAAGTAAAAAGACAGACTGTTCTAGATTGGTGTGATGTGGAGTGGGTTTGGAGGAGTCTGTTTGAATAAAGTATGAGAAGCAAAGAACACTAAAGCCTGATTCAGGAGCTTAAACAGAGGATGCAGAGGGACCATGCCTGAGGAGAGGTCTTGCAGAGGGCCAGAGGCACCTCTATTGCAAGGAAACTTTGATAATAAGCAAGTTCTTATCTGGAGACAAACTCACCATAATAATTTGCTTTTTCTCTTTTCAATCTTTAAGTATCCATTCTCTTAAGTTTCAGAAAATTATTTTTGATTAGGCAATACATTCACCTGTTTCAAATAATATAAAACGGCAGAAGTCTCCATTTCAACCTTATCCCCCTATTACTTAGTTGTCCAGAGGCAAACAGTATCACCATTCCTCCAGAAATATCATATGGACAGAAAACCAAGTATTCTTCACCTTCTTCCTTTCCCACAGACATGGTAGTATACCAAACACAGTGCTTTGCTTTACTAATTTAGCATGGTATCTGAGAAATAATTCCATACCAGCACACAGACAGCTTCTTTTAAGAATTGCAGAGTGAAGATTCCACTGACAGGGCATTTGTAATTTGTTTAATCAGTTCCTCTTTTATGCTTCTCAATCTTTATGAAATTATTTCCTTGGTGGTGTGTGTTTTCAGCTCCAACAAAGTCTGACTCTAATGGCTGAACTGAGAGAACTGATACATTTAACTTTGGTTTGTTGAAATGACATGGAAGACTAAAAACTGTTCATCTTCACAGAATCCTATTAGACCTTCAGAGGCTTCTAAAGCTAGTAATCCTTGAAGTCCCTACAAAGCATTGCTTGTAATAAATTCTAATCTCTATACTTTCCTAGTATTGGTGTTATTCTTTTTTTTTTTTTTTTGCTGTGCTGGGGATTGAACCCAGGGCCTTGTGCTTGTGAGGCAGGCACTCCACCAACTGAGCTACATCCCCAGCCCCACTGAGCTACATCCCCAGCCCCACTGAGCTACATCCCCAGACCCTGGTGTTATTCTTGACGCTGCTGTTTTCTGGCTCCCGCCCCCTGCCCCACCTGGGGGAGTAAGTAATACTGGCTGGTTTTGGGGGGGAGGCGGTAATGGGGATTGAACCCAGAGCTACTTTACCACTGTACCACAAACCCAGACCTTTTTATTTTGACATAGAGTCTCACTAAATTGTTTAGAGCCTCAAAAAGTTGCTGAGGCTGGTCTTGAACTTGTGATTCTCCTGCCTCAGCCTTTGGAGTTGCTGGGACAGGCATGCACCTGGCTATGCTGGCTGATTTTGTCCTTACTCTCTATTTATATGTGGATGTTTTGAGCAGTTCATCCTACCCTGAACTCTCCTTTGTCTCACAATTGTAATCATGAATCCCTAAAGCAACTCTCCACCTCTCTGGGGTGCTTATATAATTTTATTAAATCATAATACATTCAAAGTGATATAATTAAGGCAGAATCAACCTTTAGAATGCTAAATGACTTCAAATTTGGGAAAATAAACCAGGTCTCTGCAGAAAAAAAATGCCTCATAAAGCAAACATTTATTTCAGATTTTGAGCCTCCGTGCCTACATCATGAATAATTTTACTTAAAAATTGATGGCTTTGTCTTGAATGGAATCCTGGCCACCACTCCTCTTCACATGTAAATGTTTTTATAAAATGCAATGATGAACTGAAGTGTAGGGGCCTGCCTCCCACAAAATTTTGAAGATTTATAAAATAGAATCTTTTTTCTTTCACAATCTCTTCCCCACACATCTCTGTGACATTCCCACCTCCTGCCTTCATGCTCTCAGTCTTGGCTGTCTGGGGGATTCTTATTTGGAACAGAAGAATTCTTGTTTCCCTCTGTTTCCTCCATCACACTAAAGCATCCAGTCCCCTTTCTGATACTCTAGGTTCTTCTGGTAGCCGTGGCACCATGTGCTAAAGAGAACACGAGTGTGGAAGTCACTGAACCTGAATTTCTGCTCTACTTTGTGTCATATGATCTGGATTTGAGCAAGTCATTTTCCCTCATGTAGGTTAAAAACAATAAATTAAGAGTTTGAACAAAATGATTTCTAAACTCCCTTCCAGTTGAAAACTTAATGACTGCCATGTCATTTTTAGATAACAGTGTAAAAGGGCTTAAGTCAGTTAAGATATCCTTATCTTCAGAAGCCCTCAAGGAATGGAATAAAATTAAAAAGTGGGGATTTCTGGAATTATGGTTGGTGTGGTAGATAGAATTCTGAGGTGGCCCCCAACATTCCCACCCTGTGGCCCATACAGCCTGTATAATTCCCTCCCCTCAAGTGTGGGCAGGGTCTGTGAATGTGACAGAACTTCACTCTGGTAATTAGGTTACTTTATGTAGAAAAGGTGATGGATAGTCACCCCCATAATTATGTTATATAAGAATCCACTTAGCAGACTGGGGAGAGGGAGTCTCCTGCTGGCTCTGAAGAAGTGCGCTGCCATGCTGTGAGAAGGCCATCTGATCAGGACCTTCTGTGGCCTGTGGACAGCCAACAGCCAACAGGGAAAAGGAGACCCCAATCCAACCACTGAAAGGAACTGAATTATGCCACCAACCTGAATGAGCTTGGAAGACCCTGAACTCCAGATGAAAATGCAGTCTTAATGACATCTTGATTGTAGCCTTGTTAAGACCCTGAGCAGGGTAAGTGTTGTAACAGGAAGCTAAGAGAGCTGGCTAACAGAGCTGGCCCGTGTTTAAGTTTACACTGTTTATGTTGGGAATGTCCTTCTGGGGCTCCTCAAGCCACACTCTGTACAGAGCCGTCATTTTTTAGGTGCATGTACACTCTTCTGCCACTAAATTCTGAACGGCACAACTTAGATCTAATAGAAGCACAAGACAAGGCCTAATTAAGTTTTAAATTTCCTAGTGAGAAAATAAATTAAAACTGCCACCTTTCTTTTGGGAATTCAACAGCTTTTGCTCTGACTTCAAATATATCTGGATAATTACAGGTTAGTTCATTTTCATAGATTTGAAAGTAACTTCAAACTACAACATGTCCCTTAAAACATTACTACAACATTCAGTAAAATGCTAATTTTGTTACAGTCACAGAAGCGAAAATCTGGACGAACCCTTGGAGATTTTTTTAAAAAATTTCTTTTTAGATGTTGATAGACCTTATTTTTATTCATTTATTTATCTGTGGTGCTGAGAATCGAACTCAGTGCCTTACACATGCTAGGCAAGCGCCCTACCACGGAGCCACAGCCCCAGCCCCCCTTGGAGATATTTAATATAACTCCCATTAGAAGATCAAGGAAGTTGTGATCTGCTCAAGGTGTCACAGGAAGTTAGTGACATGAGCAGGTGCTACAATCCACCATTCTCTCCCTCACTCCAAGCTCCTATTAGAGCCTTACCATCCTTTCTGGGATCTGACCATGTTTAAAATTAATTCACTTGTTTCGCTGAACACCTACTTTATAGAAAGAATTGTCTAGATGTGAGTAGGACACAAAGATGTAGAAAACATGGTTCATATCTACATAATGATGAAATGCAGGAGAAGCTAAAAGCTTCAATCCTCATTGATAATTACAAACTTAGAATTTCCAAGCTGTAAGAATCTAAAAGATGACTGCAGATGCTATTTCCTCAAAAGTAGGCCTTATCTGCCCTTAGGGTGATCTTTAAAACATTTTAAAAATTATTTTTGTTTTTTGTGGTGTTGAGGATGGAACCCAGGGCCTTTGTCATGTAAGCAAGTACTCTACCACTGGGTCCCAACTCCAGGCCCCTACACTTTTTTTTTGTACCAGGGATTGAATCCAGGAGTGCTTAACCATTGAGTTACATTCCCAGTCCTTTTTATTTTTTATGTTGAGACAGGGTTTTGCCTAGTTGCTTAGAGCCTTGCTAAGTTGCTGAGGCTGGCCTTGAACTTGTGAATCCTCCTGCCTCAGCTTCCTGAACTGCTAGATTATAGGTGTGTGCCACCCTGCTTGGCCACTTTTTTTCTTTTTTAAAGTAACTTTCTCTTAAGTTGCCATATAAGTAGGCAGAAGAAAGAACCCAGTGCTTGAAAACCAGTATAGGTGGCTGGGTATAGTTACAATGTCACTCTAACATATTCATGTAGTGTTATTTCTTAATTTTTCACAATAGCCCTGAAACAAATACTGTAATATCACCATTCTACAGAGCAAAAACTAGAGGCTTTGAGACCTTAAGGGATTTGTTCAAGGTCACTAGTGAGTAGTATGGATTCAACCTCACGTTTGAGTGTAAAGTCAAAGTTTATGCTTATCACCTCCCATGTTTACGAATAGGCAGAATGAATACTGTTAAAATGGCCATATTACCAAAAGGGATCTATAGCTTCAAAGCAATCCCCCTCAAAATACCAGTGGCATGCTTCACAGAATGAGAAAAAGTCTTTCATGGAAGAACAAAAGACCCAGAACAGCCAAAGCAAATCTGACCGCCCCCCAACAACCCTCCCAAACCAAAACCAACCGAACAAACAAAACCAAAAAACCCCAATGCTGGAGGCATCACAAAACCCAATTTTAAATTATACTACAGAGCTATAGTAACAAAAGCAGCATGGCACTGGCGTAAAAACAGACACACAGACCAATGGAATAGAACACACAGAGGCAAACAGACAGATACCATCACATGATTTTTGACAAGGGTGTCAAAAACAAATGTAGGAGAAAAGAAAGGTGCTGGGAGAACTGGATAGCCATATGGATAAGATTACGAAACTAGATCCCTACCTCACCCTACACAAAAGTCAACTCAAAAAAATGGATCAAAGACCTATGAATTAGACTAAAACTTAGCTGGGCATGGTGGCACATGTTTGTTGTAATTCCAGCAATTCGGGAGGCTGAGGCAGGAGGATCACAAGTACGAGGCCAGCCTGGGCAACTTGGTGAGATGCTCAGCAACTCAGCGAGACCCTGTCTGAAAATTTAAAAATGGGCTGGGGATGTAGCTCAGTGATAAAGCACCCTTGGGTTCAATCCCCAGTAATCCTGCCCCCCACCAAAACAAATAAATAAACCAAACAAACCTTCAACATCAGAAAGGATAAAAAAACCCTAAATAAACTAAATTACACTTCTTGAAAGAAATACAAATGGCCAACAATTATATGAAAAAAATGTCCAAAATTTTTACCATCAGGGAAAAGCAAACTAAAACTACACTGAAAGTCCATTTTACTCTAGTCAGAATGGGAACCATGAAGAATACAAGTAACAATAAATGTTGGTGAGGATGCAGGGAAAAAGAAACTTATCCAATGTTAGTGAAAAGGTAAGTTAGTACAACCACTATGGAAATCAGTATGGAGGTCCCTCAAAAAACTAAAAATGGAACTACTATATGATCCAGCTATACCACTCCTTAGAATTTATCCAAAAGAATTAAAAAATAACACACTTTAGAGATACATACATTTCCATGTTTATAGCAGCAAAACTAATTTCTAGGAGTCAAGTTACAGAGTCAGCCTAGATGCCATCAACAGATGAATGAATAAAGAAAATGGGGCATATTTACAAAATGAAATTTATTTAGTCATAAAGGATAATGAAATAATGTCATTTTTAGGTAAATAGATGGAACTGGATGGACAGCTTCATGTTAAGTGAAATAAACCAGTCTCAGACAAGTGTCATATGTAGAAGCTAGAGAGTACAAAGGAAAACAAAGGGATCTCATTAAAATAGAAGGAAGACTGTTAGGGTAGGGAAACCATTATGGCATCAGGGGGAGGGCAGAGGGAAGGCAAGGGAAGTAGTGGAGAGTGAAATTGATCAAATTATGTTATGGGCATGTACGTATATGCCATGAGGAAACCCATCATTCTGTATAGTTAATATGCATCAACAAAAAAATTAAAAATTATGCTTAGCACAATTTCTGGCATATAGTTACCTCTCAATAAATGCTAGATTCCAGAGCAGTGTCTAAGTGTAACAAATTACCAACACACAGGAGTGGAGGTGGTGACGAACATCTGGATCATTAGAAGCTGAGACGTCTGCTTCTGCATCCTGTTTTTGATGTTGAGAAATGAACAGCTTAGCATACACATATGTCCTTTAAATGATAATGTGGCATCCTTTAAGGAGACACCAGCTTTCCTTGAAGTATGACTTCAATTAAGTGACTTTAGGCTTTTGTGTTTTGGTTTCTCTGTGGAAAAGTATTGAGGTTAGAAAGGTGAAGAACACAGATGTGGCTGTTGAGATATTGTCATGTGAAACATGAAGCTAGATTAGACTACTCTGAAGGTCTATCACCTAAGGTGAGCACTACAGATACCAAAGGTTGTCTGAGCTGGAGAGCATGCTCCCGAACAGAATAGACAGCTGCAGGGGAAAATGTCATATTCCAGACTCAGAAGAAGGGCAATGTCTCCAAAACATCCCTTCTTTTGCTAACAATGACCAACTCTTAGCCCAAGGCAACTGGGGAGATATAGCTTAGAGTCTTTCTTCTCTAGGATACTGAGAAGTGCAGTTCAAAATGGTGAACCTGCACTGCCTCCTGGATTGTGCTTCAGCAAAGACTTTCAAACTCCTGCAGAATCTTGGAACATACTGTGAGGCAAGGTGATGGTGTGTCAAATGTACACACTTTGGGATTAAGGAGACGCGAGCTTGAATCCTGGCTCGACCACTACTTTTCTATTTACACATCCATAAAATAGGGATAATATCACCAACCTTTCAGGCTTTAAGGATTAAGGGAGATACCATATACAAAGTGCTTAGCATTGTGCCTGGTACATGGAAGCTGCTTCAAAATGATAGTTATTAGTGTTCCAGATGTGCAATGACCTCTAAAGGGGAATGTTATAGGATGCTTAGTTCTTGGGAGGGGTGTCAGCTTGTCTGTTGAAGATGGATGTTCAGAATATATGAGTTTGCCATATGTTCAAAATTGCTTACTCTATCAGTAATTTCTGACTCGTCCAACAACCTGTAGGACTAGTATGCCAAGAGATTGAGGCTTTTACTTTAGTACTGGGGATGTAGTTCAATGGGAGAGCACTGGCCTAGTATGCATGAGGCCCTGGGTTAGACCTCTAGCACTAGGGGAAAAAAAGGTTTTACTCATTATATTATAAGATTCAAAGAATTTGAAAGGTTCTTAGAAGTCATCCAGGTGACTCAATTCAGAGAGAAAAGGACTGGAATCATTTAATAGTGAGACAGATAGTTAAAAACAAAACAAACACTGGAGTTTCAGAGAGCATTCTGCTACTTCTTATTCCTTTGGCTTGTCAGACAACAAGGTAAACTGTGCATATAGAATGTAAAGAATTAAGCACAGCTAAGTTATAAATTACAAATTCCAATCAAAGAAGAATTGTACTGGGGCACGGATAGCAAAGGAATGGACTACGTTTGTTTTATGTAGTTCAAAGTACACAGGGGACTAAACGAGACCCACAGGTTTACTGAATCTATAATAGTCTGAGATGCTTTACACTAGGGCATTACTGTACCTGGAAACCTTTTACTCTCCTGGCAGAAATAGGAATGCCCTGAGATTTACAGGCCATAGCTCATTCTCAAGCTCCAACTCAAATAATTTTTAACTACTATATCATAGGAAGCTGTTGGGGAAGGAGTTATGTTCAATTTTCCATTACCTTCTTCAGCAGACAGATAATTCAGACAGGTAATATGTCTAATTTTATGTCTAGTATGTGTACGAGTGAGCAATAGAATTGGTTCTTCCTGAGTGCTAAACAAGAGAGATGCCCTACAGTGGAACACAGTATTTCATGGAGAAAGGTTCTTTCTTCAAGAGGTTAGAACTCATCAAGGACAATTCCTTCTTAACTAAGACACTTATCACAGGGGCCATGCAGAACCAAGAAACTGCCTCAGAGAAATTCCCAGTTGTAGGAACTGGATCATGCTCCACTATGGTAAACATGCAGCTGCCGCCTGCCTGGATCTCTCATTGTTCAGACGAACATTAACTCAGTAAGGTGTTAAAAATGTTTTAGAGCAAATCAGGTTTGGAAACTATAGCCTTCTTTTGGAGATTAATAATGCATATTTTGGGGCTAGGGATATAGCTCAGTTGGGAGAGTGCTTGCCTTGCAAGCACGGGGCCCTGGGTTCAAATCCCCAGCACCGCAAAAAAAAAAAAAAGAAAAAAAGAAAAAAAAAGCATATTTAAAGCTGGTGGGGGTAGTGCTACTGGAAGAAATTCTGTATGATCCTGGCATTTTCCAAACTTATTTGAACCATGGACCACTTTTCTTTTAAAACCTACAGACCCATTAATACATTGCAGTAGATGGTGTTCTTCAGAATGCTGTTGGGGAAGTTCTGCACTAACTTATGTCTAAAGACTGGTTTGTAAGCTCTAAACTGGCCAAGGAAAAGACAGTGTCAGAGCCTTAAAGAGGAGCCATTTTTTGAAGGTCTTAACCTTTTGGAAAAAATGAAGACAGCTGAGTCTGAGCACAACTAGACTGAGAGCAGAAGCCAGACAAAAAGTACTCCCATCTCCACCCCTGCCTTACTCTTTCCTGTCCCTGGCCTGTGTCAGGGCTCCACTCTTCAATTTCTAGATACTCCTATGGCCAATCAGTATTTACCACACCAATCAGGAAATGCTTAGATACCTCTCTTTCCCTCCAATTAGACCGTGAATTTCTCCAGGGCAGAACCCTGTGCCCTGCACAGCTGCTGCTGAATAACTGGATGAGCCATACTTAGTTTTATTTATATTATCAACTTAAATGGTAACAGCTGACTTTTATTAAATGTTCACTGCCCGACAGGCACAAGGTTAAGTTCTTTATATGGATTTATTCTCACAACAACCCTAAGAGGTGGGTATTTTTATCCTTATTCAAAAAAAATAGAATCTAAATTCAGAAAATGCCAAAGCTACCTGACTAGTAAATGATGGAGCCAAGGCTTAAATCCAGGTAACATGACCTCAGAGCCTGCATTCTCTTTTTTTCTTTTCCTGTGACACTGGGGATTGAACCCAGGGCCTCATTAGGCAAGTATGTACTCCTGAACTAACCACCCCAATATTTTTAAAGAATATTTTGAAACAAGGTCTTGCTCTGTTGTCCAAGCTAGCCTCTACAGTGCAATCCTCCTGCCTCAGCCTCCTGAGTAGCTGGGGTTACAGGTGTGCATCAGTGCACCTGGTTCTGAGCCTGCTTTCTATAACCACTACATTTTTCTTCCTCTCACCTAAGTTCATCTCAACAAATTCCATAGTTTTGTGGAGAAAGAAAGAGACGCCTGTAATTCACACAGAGCTCAATCCAGTGGAAAAATCACTAGTATGGATGTCAGAATCAGGGAGACCTAAAAGCAAAGAACTAGGGCAGAGTTCAAGGAGAGCCTGTAAAAGGCACATCTGGGCTGGGCACGCTGGCGCATGCTTGTAATTCCAGCGACTTTAGAGGGCGAGGCAGGAGGATCATAAGTTAAAAGCCAGCCTGGGTAACTTAATGAAGCCCTGTCTTAAAAATAAAAGGGGCTGGGGAAGTGAGTCAGTGGTAGGGTGCCCTTGAGTTCAACATCCATTATTCCAGGATGGGGGGAAGCACATCTGGCAGAGGGAAAGGACTTGGAAAGGACACTTGTCTTCCCCGGCATAGTCAGCACATGAACAGTTAACATCACTGATAGTAGCATCTCTTTCACATGGAAGAAGGTGAGACAGATGTCAAATCTAAACAGAGGGATTATAGAAGGGCAGGATGGATTCACAGCAGGGGTTTGTTCTCTGGACCTACTATGGGGGGTGTTTATTAGCTTAGCATTTAAGGTATCAACATGTTCACTCATTCACTCACTGACCATTTATTCCTGAGTGCCTACCATATTGAGGCAAAGGAAATATAGCCATGAACAAGGCAGATAAGCATTCTTATAAGGAATGACAGATTAAACACATAAGAATATGAGTGATAAATGCTATGATAAAGAAAATTAGGATGATATGATACAGGATGATAGAGTTACTTCACAGTGGGAAGGTCTTTATGAAGAAGGAATTTATGCAAGACCTGAATTAAGAAGTAGCCAAGGGGCTGGGGTTGTGGCTCAATGGGAGAGCGCTTGCCTAGCATTGAGGCTCTGGGTTTGATCCTCAGCACCACATAAAAATAAAAAAGGCACTGTGTCCACCTACAACTAAAATAAAATTTATAAAATAAAAAAAAAAGAAATAGCCAAACACATGCAAAACCTGAAAAACAAAAACAAAAAAAGAAAAACACCTGAGGTACAAGGAATAGCCAGAATAAAGGTCGTAAGGAGGGAATGCACTTGGTAAATTTGGAATATGAAAGGAAGACCAATGTGGCTCAATGTGGTTCAAGTCCCAGCACTACATACAGAAAAAGATTGTAATAATCAGGTTTCTAAAAAACTTAAGCTTTAAAACAAGATACATACAAATATGCAAATTAAATTCACATTTTTTGGAAGACTATATATGGGTACTTTTTAATTCTTAGTTGTTGCATTGGATTGAATGGTGGCCCACCTCAAAGAGATATGTTTATATTTGAGCCCCTGGAACCTGTCGATATGACTTTGTTCAGAAATAGAATCTTTGCAGATATAATTAAGGATTTCGAGATGAGATCATCCTGGATTACCCAGCTGGGCTCTAAATCCAGTGACAAGTGTTCTTATAAGACACACCCAAGAAAGACATTTAAGGAAGAAGAAGGGAAACGATGGAGAGAGAGAGGCAGAGATTGGAGATATGCAGCTGCAAGCCAAGGAACACCTAGAGCCAGCAGAAACAGGAAGAGACAAGGAAGGATGCTCCCTTACAGCCTTGGAGGGAGTGTGGCCCTGCCACATCTCAATTTCAGATTTCCTGCCTTTAAAATTGGGAATTGTGCGAAAACAAATTTGAATTATTTTAAATCACTGAGTTTTTGTGGCTGGGATGTAGCTCAGTGGTAGAGCACTCGCCTAGTATGTGAGAAGCCTTGGGTTCAACACCACACACACACACACACACACACACACAAGGTAAATCACTGAGTTTGTGGCCACCTGTCATAGCAGTCCTAAGAAACAAATACACATGAATTCTCCCTGTTACTTAGCAAGGCTCTAAGCCAACTTCCCCTAGATATTTATTGTTATACACACAGGGAATCCAATGTTAGACACATTAAAACAAGAAGTCCAAGCAAATGGCAAAACATCACACATCTCACAGCCAAATGTATTTTTGCATGTCAGGTATTTCTGCAATTAGTACCTACTTCACTACTGCCTCTGTGAAGATAATGAGGCACGGAGTATATAAGGAGTATATGGAAACTAAATGTTTCAATAAATGGCCTAACTCAGAAACACTTTTCCTTTTTTTTTTTTAATCACTAGGTTGCATTTCTCTTTGCTACCACTACCCTAAATCATTCTATTTTGTACACCCTATAATTTTAACACAAATAGTGATTCATCCTATATAGTTGTTATTTAAAGTAGTGCTGTTGGCTTTAGTTGGGCTCTTCCAAAAAAAAAGCATAAAGAATAAAGAAAAGCTTATTAATTCTATTTTTATAGTAATGGATGACTTCAATTCTTAAATTTTTGAATTTGAAGATGCTGTCTAATCCTGTTTTGTGAAACAGAGCATAACCAGGCTCTGCTGGAGAAATGACCTGGTAATGTATCCCTTTTAATCTACACATCACTACAATGTTCACAGGAGATATTACTTTAAACAAATGCTATTCTTAAAATGTATGTGAATCAATAAAATGAAAGTCATCCGGGTTAGAAAGCACAAAGTGAAATTATACCGAGGATGGAATGATCTTAATGTTTTCCAGCTACATTGAGGCATAATTGATAAATAAAAATTGTATTTAAGGTACAGAATGTAATTTTGATTTTATGCACTACTGGGGATTGAATTCAGGGCTTCAGGCATACCAGGCAAGCACAGTACTACTGAGCTATATCGCCAGTTCCAACATAATGTTTTTTTTTGTTTTTTGGGGTTTTTTTGGTGCTGGGGATTGAACCCAGGGCCTTGTGCACTGCGAGGCAAGCACTCTACCAACTGAGCTATATCCCCAGCCCCAACATAATGTTCTGATACGTATAAACTGTGAAATAATTACCACAATCAAGCTAATTAACATTTCTATCACTTCACATGTTTTCCTTTCTGTGTACATGTGTGGTAAGGAACACTTAAGACTGACTCTCTTGGCAAACTCCAAGTATAAAATACAATATTACTAATTATAGTCATGATTCTATACATTAGCTCTCTAGAATTAATTCATCTTGCATCACTAAAGCTTTGTACCCTTCGACCAGTGCCTCCCCATTTACCTCACTCCTGAAGTCCCTGGCAACCATCATTCTAATATTGCTTTGGTGAGTTGGACTTTTTTTGGTGGGGGGAGGGCAGTACCGGGGATTGAACTCAGGAGCACTTGACCACTGAGCCACATCCCCAGCCCTATTTTGTACTTTATTTAGAGACAGGGTCTCAATGAGTTGCTTAGCACCTCGCTTTTGCTGAGGCGATCCTCCTGCCTCAGCCTCCTGAGCCACTGGGATTATAAGTGTGCACCACTGTGCCTGGCAAATTGAACTTCTTTTAGATTTCACATATAATGAGGGCCATGATCTTCTCTCAGAAAATCTTAAGGAATTCATTTAAAAATGCTGAATAAGCAAGACTGTGCTTAAAAAACCTGTCAGTGCTCTGGAGAGATTTAAAAATATTTACTCAGTACCCAATGGTGAAATAAAGACATTTTCAGATAAACCAAAAATGAAGAGAATTTATTGCTAAAAGATCTGCACTGCCTCACATGATAAAGTTCTTCAGACTTTCTTCAGAACAGATTAAAATCTGAATATTCAGTAATAAATGAAAAGCACTCAAAATGGTAAATATGTGCATAAATACTAAAGGCAATCTTTTCTCTTAATTTCTTAAAAATATAACAGTTGAAAGCAAAAGCCCTCACATTGTATTAGAGATTATAATACACACAGATAAAATATAAAATCACAGCTACACATAAAAGACAGAGTGTGATAAGCAGAACTGTAAGACTGCAGGGTTCTTATATTGTACTTGGAGTGGCACCAATATCAACCTGAAGTAAGCCATGAAAAGTTATATTATAATTTCTGGACAAACCACTAAAATACTAAGTGCTAAAGACCACTAGACCCAACTATATGCCATCTAGAAGAGATAGACTTTTTTTAAAAAATATTTTTAGATTTTTTTTAGATGTTTATTTTATTCATTTATCTATATGTGGTGCTAAGAATTGAACCTAGTACTTCACACATGCTAGGCAAGCACTCTACCCCTGAGCCACAACCCCAGCCCCTAGAAGAGATACACTTTAAAGATAGATAGGTTGAACTTAAATAGAAAAACATATACTATGCAAACAATCTGCATTTAAGGTAATGCTAATATGTCAGACAAAACAGACTTCAGCAGGTGTATCATGAAAGAGAAAGGGAGAACATTCTTAATTTAAAAACCCTGACATTAAAAATTAAATTAAACTTAGTTAAAAAAAAACCTGAGCCATTAAACAAATCTCAATAAACCTTAAGGAAATGAAATTTTACAGAATGTGTTCTCTGGCCACAATGAAATTAAATTAGAATGTATCTAGGAAAAAAAATCCCATAAATATTTGGAAGTTAACATACTTTACATAATCATGAGTACACCAGAGAAATTTCAAGGAAAATCAGAAGATACTTTAATAGGATGATAAAAATATGAACAACTCAAAGTTTGTGGGATGTAGATAAAAACAGTGTTTAGGAGGGAGAGAGAAATTTATACCTTTAAAGCTTATCTTAGAAAATGTAGGTTAAGGTTCTACCTTAAACAGCTACAAAAACAAAATAATTCATGCTGAAAAAAAGTAGAAGGAAGGAAATAACAGATATGAACGGAAATTAACAAAAGAGACAAGAAATCACAGAGACAATCAACGAAGTAAAAAACTGCTTTTTTTTTTTTTTTGAAAAGTCTAATAAAAGTGCTAAACCCCAGATTGGGGATGTAGCTCAGGATAAGAGTGCTTGCCCTGCATACGTTAGGCCTGAGATTCAATCTCCAGCACTGCACACAATCACATGCAAAAAAAAGATCATTTACAGAAGGTAGGGTTGGAAGAGGGGACTTCAGATTCTACCTACAAAGGGATAATAATGAAATATTATCAACAATTTTATGTCAATGAGTTCAATAACTTAGATAAAACAGGCAAATTCCTTAAAAATAAAACTTGTGGGGCTGGCTGGGGATGTAGCTCAGTGATAGAGTGCGAGCCCAGCACACTTGAGGTCCTAGGTTCATTGCAAAAACAAACATGAAAACAATCAAACAAAAAAGACACAGGCACAGTGGTGCGTGCCTGTAATCCAACCTGTCAGAGGCTGAAGCAGAAGGAACTCAAGTTTGAGGCCAGCCTTAGCAACTTAGTGAGGCACTAAGCAACTTGGCAAGACCCTGTCTCAAAAAAGGCCTGGGGATGTAGTTAATGGTAAAGCACCCCCGGGGGGTTCAATTCCCAGTATCCTCCCCCCTACCCTTGTACATCCCCCCCAAAACAAAAATGAAAACAAAAACAAAAACACAACTGAAACATTCACACAAGATAAACTACAAACTCTGAAGACCTACATATGTATTAAAGAATTAAGGGGCTGGGGTTGTAGCTCAGTGGTGGAGCAATTGCCTGGCGCATGAGGCACTGGGTTCCATCCTTAGAACCACATAAAAACAAATAAAATAAAGGTATTGTGTCTACCTATAACTAAAAAAAATATTTTTAAAAAAGAGAATTAAATGATAAAATCTTCCCACAAGAAAATCCTAGAACTCTGTATAAGAGTGTACACTGTATGAAGTTCTAGAACAAGCAATATTAATCTATGGTGGGAAAATACACAGAATAAAGGTTGCCTCATGGTAAGTGGGGGCAGAAACTGAAGGGGCAAGAAGGAACTTTGACATCACTGAACCTGTGTTAATAGGAGAGAAGCATTCTTATACCTACAACTTATTTTGTATCAAAAAATCAGAGACTGATGAATAGCTAGAGATTGAAGATATGCACAGATATATGATCAAGCCAATAAACTGTTAATTAAGCTGGATATAAGGATATTCTTTAAATAATTATTTTGACTCTTCTGAAAGTTTGAAAAATTTCACAATAAAATATAAAAGAAAAAATTGTGCTTTCAATTCCTCCATTCTTTCACACTACCTGTGTAAATTGTAACTGAATCTATATGAAATAAGCCAACAGGGGGTCCTATTTTGAGTCATGGTTTTATCTTTAGAATCTTTAATATAATAAATAAACCAATCACTCCCTCTCACAAAAGACGTAAACTGAATTGCAGAATGATTTTAACTTCTCATTATGTATGCTATGACTCTGGCTCAGATGAGAGAAGTTCTGCAGTTTCATGCATTGTGCTTCTGCTTAAATGCCTATTTTCAAGGCTAATCATTTAAAGATGGGCATCTGCCCTGACTACAGCATTTCACACAACGAAATGTATTTGCTGAGCTTGGCATCTCAAGGTGAAATGCAAGGCTCATACAGTGCCAACAAAACAAAATCAATCAAAAGACAATGTTAAGAAAGTCTGGCATTTTATTGTTAAGGAGGGCCAGTCACCTAATAGATTGCAGATTCAACATTTATACTTTCAAGAGAACACTTTTGGGTTTAATTACCTTTATCAAGAGATGCTCCAGCCATATGGTAAAAGCTCAAAGCAGTGTCCACATCATTAATATTCTTTAGGAAAGTAAAGAAGTTCTCCACCTCTTGAAACGTCAGACCCTACAAGGAGAGACAGCAAGGTAAGGCAGGACCTGGAGTAAAAAGCAGCACAGCAGAAAGCTAGGCAGCTAATCATGGCTTTAAGGCAGAACTCTGTGCTCATGTCATCAGAGACTGAATAAATTATTAGTCAAGGAATGTTAAATTTGTACATAATAGGGGAACAAAATTTTAGAATCTAACCCTGAGAAAAGTCAATGGCTAATTGCTTCCCCCTCACATGTAAAATGTGTCATAAAGCTGCTTGCAGTGTTGGCTGGGTATCTTTGATTAAAATATTTCTACACTTCCCAGTTAGTCACACTATCTATTATGACACTTCCTAAGTGGGCTGTAGCCACTTGATCTGTTCTACATCTTAAGAAGTAATATCAGAGCCAGGACTTTCATTTGAATACTGGCTCACAAGCCAAGTAAGCTTAAGCTAATTAAAGAATCACCAAAGTTAGCAAAGTATAAGGGATGAATTTCAGTATTTAGCAAAACCCAAGCACTGGGGAAGCTGTTCATTATTTCAGTTTAGAAGCTACTAATGAAATAATTCTTTTCAAAAGCTGTTCCAACTTTGCTTATCTTAACTCTACTTTTTCCCCCGTGTACTTCGTATTGTAGGGCCTCGCACATGTTAGGCCGATGCTCTGCCACTGAGCAACATCCCAGCCCTTTAATTCTTCACTCTATGATGGCTCAGGTGGAAGTACTTGTATAAATAGCTCCCGGGAGTTCCTTTACAGGAGGAGGAGCTGTCCCATTCGCCTTTTCCTCACTTCTCACATACCAAGCTGGGATGGAAATGAAAACTGTTCCAAAAGTGGAAACACTGGGGAATGTTGAAGATATTTTTAATGAAGCCTCAGGTCTTTAATGGATTGCAGATGTTGACTGGTTTCTACTTAATGCTGCTTCTCTTTGGATTTCCATTTCCCTAAACCATAGAGGCCAGGAAACCACATCAGGAACTCAGACAATCCAGGTCTTTCCTGGTACTCTCTCTCCAAACTAAGCTGGCTGTATCTTTCATTTTATCAGAGAGCTAAAGTATGGTTAATAGAATTATACCACATGAGCTTTCATAATTTTTCCTTCTGAGAATCAGAGAACTTAAAAATATCATTGTAGAATATGATGACCATATAGAAAAGTGCATAAAATACAAATTTACAACTTAACAAACTGTTGTAAAATGAACACCCAAGGAATCTCCATTCAGGTCAAGGAAAAGACAATTGTCAGTACTCTGGAAGCCTCTTTCCCTCCCCACAAAGTGTCTCTTCCCAATCATAAGTTCCACCCTTACCTGCACACCCAGTACAACCACTATTATGACTTTTAGGAGATTCATTTCCTTGCCATTTTTTTTCTAAATAGCATTGCTACCTAACAGTTTAATTTTATCTACTTTTGAACTTTATGAATGAAATTATATAGTATACACTCTGGCAATAGTGTATCTGTATTTAAGCATTCATTCAAACATTTATGGAGTACCAAATGCCATATTTTTGGCAGTGAACTGCAAGGCCTATATTTTATACTTTGAGGTCATTTTCTTGACTGTGACATGGAGTGCCCAGAGCTAGGGCTCATTGCTTTTATGCAAGCTGTATTATGCTACTCAATGTAAGCACCTGGCTAGAATCAACCCCACAGAGGAGAAGACCACTAGATTAACAGCACAGGTTCTACAATCATCACTACTTATAGATGGATACATGGATACCATTATCCTTTCCCCTCTATCAAAAACCATGCACACAAACGAAAGCAACCCAAGTGTTCACTGATGATAAATGGATGAACAACATCCAATGTGTATGTGTGAGTACCATATGCTACAACGTGCATGGGCCTTGAAGACACAATGCCAAGTGAAATAAGTCGGTCACAAAAGGGTGAAACTGGTTATATGAGGTACCTAGAATAGTCAAATTCATAGAGACAGAAAGTAGAGTGGTGGTTGCTAGGGGCTGGGGAAACAGGGAATGGGGAGTTATTGTTTTTATTTTTTGGCATGAGGAATTGAACCACTGAACCATATTTCCCAGCTCTTCATATATATGTATGTATGTATATATGTATGTGTGTGTGTATGTATATATATATATGCATATATATATATATATATATTTTTTTTTTGGTACTGGGGATTGAATTCAGGGGCATTTGACCACTGAGTCACATCCCCAGCCCTATTTTGTATTTTATTTAGAGACACGGTCTCACTGAATTGCTTAGCACCTTGATTTTGCCGAGGCTGGCTTTGAACTCGTGATCCTCCTGCCTCAGCTTCCCAAGCTGCTGGATTAGAGGCATGTGCCACCGCGCCTGGCTCTTCATATTTTATATTTTGAGACAGGTTCTCCTTTAGTTGGTTAAGGGCCTTGCTAAATTGCTGAGGCTGGCCTCACCTTGTGATACTCCTGCCTCAACCTCCAGAGTCACTGGGATTGAGTGTGCCACCATGCCCAGCCTGTTTAAGGAATTTTATGTTAGCCTTTTAGCTTCAAAAATCCTTTCAATAACTCAGTTCTCTGTGTCATCCCCTAAAGAAATCCATACTTTAATAAGAAGAGTAAAGAAGGTTTAGCATGTCTTCTCTATATGTTCAGATAAGCAAAAGTTACCACTTAAGTCATTTGAAGTGTACAATTCAGGGGCATTAAGTATATTCACACTATTGGGCAGCCATCACCACCATCCATCTCCAGAAACTGGAACTTTCCAAATTGGAACTCCTTACCCATTAAACAGTAACTCACCAGGCATGGTGGTGCATGCCTGTAATCCCAGCAACCCAGGAGGTTGAGGCAGGAGGATCACAAGTTTGGGGCTAGGTTCAGCAATTTAGTGAGGCCCTAAGCAACTAAGCAAGACTGTCTCAAAATAAAAACAAAAACGGCTGAGGATGTGGCTCAGTGGTTAAGTACCTCTATGTTCGATCTCCAGTACCCCCTGCCCTCCCAGCCCTAAAACAGAAAGGACAATGGTAGAGGAAATATTTCTCACTCTGAAAAACAACCTCTAATGTTTGTTAGCCATTTTTTTTTTTTGTGAAACATTAAATACTATAGTTCCAGACAAGACTACTTATGCTGAGAATTATTTGGGAACAGAGAGAACAATCTGAATTGAGTAGCTATCATTTGATGACTTAGAAGAACAGTGGAATACAAATCACCTTATGTCACTATTAAATCTAAATATATAACACTTGGACTTTATTACACAGATATAATAAAAAATATTTATTGAGCATTTACTAACCACTCAGCACTATGCCAAGAACAGTGAGAGAAATAAAATTGCATTGGATATGGGCCTTGATTTTATGGTGCTTATAATTTAGATACATAGGCCTCCTTAAAGAAAAGATGATACTAGTTTCAAAATTCTTATTTCTTGGTAACTATTTTAGTAAAAATCCAGAGGACCATTAGAAAAAAACTAAGGTAAGACTATAACATGAGCTTTGTAGATATTAAAATGAAAACTGAAAGGACATGCTTGCTGTGAGTTGTTCAGACTACAAGGCTGTAGCTTATGTATAATTTGCTGGCAGGTGTGTGAATTGCAGACATAGAGTCAAAAGGAACTATCCTCTTAGGTTTGGCAACAGAGAGTTTCTATTGACACAAGGAAGGTAGGGGACATAAGAAATGAAAGAGTTATCTTCTCCTGTGGCCAACAAATTAGTTATCTACCTTTGGAAAGGTGAAACTGGGCTTTAGTGATTTAAAAAGATGAGATTAGGCAAGAATGGAGGAAGGATGGATTGTATAGAGGAAAATAAGGGTGGGGGGGGAGGAAAGATAATGGAATGAGACAAACATCATCACCCTACGTACATGTATGATTACACAAATGGTGTGACTTCGTGTACAACCGGTGAAATGAAAGTTGTACACCATTTGTGTACAATGAATCTAGATAAATAAATAAATAAAAGATGAGATTAATAGCAGTTTGTAGACAGTAGAGACACTTCTTTAAGTTGTGTAAAAATGAACTTAACATTAAGAAGTTGTTAAATTAACTCAAAACTAAAAGCAGTTGACAAAATTTTAGAAAACAGGAGAAAATCTTCACAATCTTGAACTCTTACATAACACACCTACAGTACAATCCATAAAATTAAAAAAAATGATAAATTAACTTCATCAAAATTTTAAAAAGTTGTGCTTCAAAATACCGAGAAAACAGACAAATCACAGACTGGGAGAATATATTTGAAAATCACTTGTTTGATAAAGACATATACCTGGAATATCATGCTAAACAAAATAAGCCAAACCCCCCAAACCAAAGGCCAAATGTTTTCTCTGATAGTTGGATGGTGATCCATAATTGGTGTGGGGGTGGGTAGGGAAGAATGGAGGAACTTTGGATCGGGCAGAGGGGAGTGAGGGGAGGGGAGGGGGCGTGTGGGTGGGAACGATGGTGGAATGAGATGGACATTATTACCCTATGTATGTGTATGATTACATTACTGGTGTGACTCTGCACCATGTACAGTCAGAGGAATGAGAAGTTGTGCTCCATCTGTGTACAAGGTGTTAAAATGCATTCTACTGTCAAGTGTAAGTGATTAGAACAAATTTTAAAAAATAATAAAAACAGAACTCTTAACAACTTAATGAGAAAACCAGTAACTTGATGTAAAAGATTTGGGATTAGGCTTGTAACTCAGTGATAGAGCACTCACCTAGCAAGTGCAAGGCCCAGAGTTCCATCCCCAGCATGGCGAAAAAAGAAAAAAGAAAAAAAACAAAAACAAAAACAAAACTTTGAATAGACATTTTACCAAACACGATAGATGAATGGCTGATAAGTACATGAAATGATTCTCAACATCATCAGTCATGAGGAAAATGCAAATTAAAACCACAATGATATCAACACCTATTAGAATGATGGTAATAAAAAAGAGAGAGAAGCCAGGCTCTCTGGCACATGCCTGTAAACTCGAGGGCTCGGGAGGCTAAGGCAGGAGGATCACGAGTTCAAAGCCAGTCTCAGCAACAGGCAAGATGCTAAGCAACTCAGTGAGACTCTGTCTCTAAAATACAGAAGAGGGCTGGGGATGTGGCTTAGTGGCTGAGGGCCCCTGAGTTTAATCCCCAATACCCCCACCCCACACAAAAAAAGAGACAATAACAAGTGTTGTTGAGGATGTGGAGAACCTGGAATTCTCATACATTTATGTGGAAAAGTAAAATGGTAGAGCCATTTTGGAAAACAGTTTGGCAGCTTAAAAAGTTAAACATAAATAAGGCTGGGGTTGTGGCTCAGTGGCAGAGCGCTTGCCTAGCAAGTGTGAGGCACTGGGTTCAATCCTCAGCACCACATAAAAATAAACAAATAAATAAATAAAGGTATTGTGTCCATCTACAACTAAAAAAAAAAAAGTTAAACATAAATATACCATATGACTCAGCTATTTCACTCCTAGGGATCTTCTCAAGAGAAATGAAAACAAAGGGTGATATAAATAAAAAGATAAACTATTAGTACAAACATCAACATGGACAAACATTAAAAACATTATGCTAAGTAAAAGAAGCCAGACAGAAAAAGACGACATTATTATATGACTGCATTTATATGAAACGTCCAGAACAGGCAAACCTACAGAGATTGAAAGCTGACTTCTGCTTGCCTACGGCGAGGGCAGAAATGAGGACTGACTGAAAACTAGCATGAGGGATCTTTCTGGGGTGATGGAAATGTTCTGAAACTGGATGGCAGTGACAACTGCATAACTCTGAATTTACTAAGACTCACTGAACTGTACACTGAAAATAGATGACTTTTATGGTATATAAATTATACCTCAATAAAGTTGTTTTAAAAAATAAAATGTAGTTGGAATAGAAGAGAAAAGGGGTAAGGAAAATTTGGCTTCATGTGAAGTCAGCTGTAAAGCTAGACATTTATCCAGTGCTGACAGGCCATGGATGACACGTTGTAATAGATGATTCCCTGGCTCTGTCCTTTATATCAGTCATAGCAAATCCATCTACTAGGAGTCAATGCAATTGCCCAAGTTTCCTTTATGGCCCACTGAAAAGATAAAATAGGCCTCCTTCCTTCCTTCTTGTGTGACATACCTCCACCAATCCTATCATCTAACCTTTGTGCAATTTCTGGCTTCCTAAAGCATGTCCCTACTGGAAACTCCAGACTCCTCTTCAATTGTGGCCTGGCAGCAGGGGAAATTACACCATTTCTGTTATTTATATTTCTACAAGTATCTGATCTTTCTGAAACATCACTTTCTTAATATCTTCATCTCTCCTGCTCACAAAATCTCAGTGACTTCCCACTGGAGATGAATAAACTCTCAAACTTCTTAGCCAAGGATTTAAGGTCCTTCACCATCTGCTTCCATAACTTTCTTTTCTAACTATCTCCCTAAGAGCTTTAGGTTGGAGCCTGCTGACACTGGTTTTTTACTTCCCCCAAACCTTGCGCTTAATCAAACCACAGAGAATAGGAAGTGGCAACAAATCGGATCATTAGTAAGAAAATTATGGACTCTTAAAGACAGTCCTTGGTCTTCTATCTTGCACACCTCTTCAGATAGTGTGTGATCTCTGACAAACAAGATTGAGAACTTTTCATCTGAAAAATGAGAATTCATTTCCCAGGCAGGATTGTTATGATAAATGGAGAGAAGACATGCACATAGAAAGTACTCGGTGAGTGGGAGGTAGAAGTCCTTAGCAATGTCAGCATGCTCACCACTATAAAACTAGTGGTAATAATTTATTCAATTAAACTCTGAAATAGACTCTTTTCTCTGGTATGAGCAGGACCTTTAGGGCTGGAAAGAGGAGAAAGGTTGAGATCAATGAAACTAGGAGAGTCTTTAAGAAACAGATGCCTGGAAATACCAACGGAGATTTTGACTTAATAGGTTTGAAGAAGGTCCTGATAACCACATTTCTTAAAAAATCCCCAGGTGATCCTACTATTGAGAAGCACTGCATTAGAGGAGGAATATGGTTAGGAGAAATAGCATGTTGCTATGGAAAGGACAAGACCTGAATTAGGAAGCCTTGTATTTTAGTCAAGACTCTGGGTGGTTTGTTATTAACTTCTCTTTTTCTGCCTTTATATTCTCAAAGGCACAACAATATCTAACAAGGTAGTTAGATATCGCAGACTCAGGAGGCTGAGGCAGGAGGATTGCAAGTTCAAGGCCAGCCTCAGCAACTTAGCGAGACCCTGTGTCAAAATAAAAAATGAAAAGGGCTAGGGATGTAGCTCAGTAGTAAAGTGCCCTTGGGTTCAAGTCCCAGAAAGAAAGACGGGGGGTGGTGGTGATGGTGAAGCATTGCACAGTCATAAAGGTACATGCAAATGTTTACTGAATGCCACCATTAGAACACTCAGGCTTTTCAGTCTGGTTTGACATCTTGACATAGAATCCCAGACAGAAACTGCTTAATGTGAGTTAAATGAAAACTTCTATTTTCATGTTAACAAATGCAAAATGGAATAAAAGAAGCAATTAGAAAGCAGGTAGTGATTTCCTTTTAATGAGAAATGGTCTTAGCGAGATGGACTGGTAACCTTAGGAGCAAAGGCCCTTCATTAACTCTCATTTTAGTTAACTGCTATGTTCACAAACTAATCAACTCAAGAGGACAATCAATCTTAATCTCTTTTCCAAAACAGGCTAGAAATTCTGGCTAGAAGTAATTTAGCACTCCAAATTTTCATCATTTGACAAAATTTGTCCTTCCATTTCGGAGCTCTTTTGCAAGGTCTTCAGGTCCTAAATTAACTCCTGCCAAAGCTAAAATACTCTATTTCTGCAAGGATATCTCCAACACCTAATTTATTGCTTTTTAAAATGTAAGTTCATAATAAATATGAATTAGTCTATCATGATGCATAATTAAGATCAAATCAATGTGTGGACCAACCTTTAAAAATAAGTCCAGTTGGAAGAAAGGGAATGTTTCCTAATGTAAACACTATGCTTTTAGCAAGGGGCTAAAAATATCCAACTGAACACTTGTAATCAATTTTCTGAAATCAAAACTTCCTACAGACATGAGCCAGGTACTAGGTAGCATAGAACTTTCTGGGAGAGAAATACTTTCCTCTCTCACTTTTCATTAATGATCAGTTTACCCAGAGCTAAGAGAATACCTGCTGTGGCAATAGGCTGGACTGAGGTCAGAGGAGCTGGTGTGTTCTCTCAGGGCCTGGCCTGTCCTCAGTCGCAGTCCACAGCCCGGTTCAGGGCTCCTTTCAGCTTTTCAGCATCCGAGTCAAGAAGGAAAAAGTCTGGCTGAGAAGTGCTTTCCACCAACTTGAGGCAATGCTACTCATGCAAGATTTCTTCCACAAAGACAAAAAGACTAAGAAAACTGGGACAAGCACTAGCTACACTATTTCTTATGTTCAATGAATAAATATTTAGTTTTTTTTTTTTGTTTTTGGTGGTGGTGCTGGGGATTGAACTAGACCTTGTGCATGCAAGGCAAGCACTCCACCACTGAGCCACACCTCAAGCCCTTGTTATTGAATCTTTAAAGTAATAAGTTTCATGTCTATCATACCACATTACCTTGGTAATCTCTCATGGAACATCTGTACTGCCATGTCAGTTGTCTGGTCATGGCCAGATGGTAATCACTGTCCAGTAGGAAATCATGGGACTGGGAATAAGATTTGGGTTTTTCTGCATATGTGTGTGTGTGTGTGCACGTGTGTGCATGTATGTACATGCACAGGTGTGGTCTTTTAGAGACCAAACCTCTTAACTGGTCTGTGCTCCAGTTTGTTCATCCCATCAGCTGGCAAAACCTCCAATGCTGAGTGGGTTCTGTCATTTACCCTTTTTTTTGTTTTGTACTAGGTATAGCTAGTGGTAAAATGTATCAGAGAGCAATGTTGACTGGAGTTAGAATGAATCCCTGGTCTTAAATCTCAACGTTGCTAAAAAACTCTAGATCATCTCTTCCTAAATTTTCTTTTTTTCTTTTTCAGGACTAGGTATTGAACCCAGGGTGCTCTAATACTGAGTTACATCCCAGCCTTTTTTATTGTTTTATTTTTGAGACGGGCTTTGCTAAGTTGCTGCAGCTGGCCTTGAACTTGGGATCCTCTTTCCATAGCCTCTTTTTTTTTGGAACCAGGGATTGAACTCAGGGGCACTAGGCCACTGAGCCACATCCCCAGCCCTATTTTGTATTTATTTAGAGACAGAGTCTCACTGAGTTGCTTAGGGCCTTGCTAAGTTGCTGAGGCTGACTTTGAACTCACGATCCTCCTGCCTCAGCCTCCCAAATTGCTGGGATTACAGGCGTGCGCCACAGAACCCGGCCTCCATAGCTTCTTGAGTAGCTGGGATTACAGGCATGTATCACCATGCCCAGTTCTTCCTAAATTCTCTAATAACCTTATTATCAGTCTATTTGCTTTTATGCTCATTCCTTTAAAACTCCTTTCCATGAAGTGGCCAGGACTGTCTCTTCAAATGTACATACAACTGTGTCATTTCTGTAGTGCGTTTAGTAGTGTGTCACTGTACTGTGAATAAACTCTACATGTCCTCCAAGCCTATACCATGAATTTCCTGGCCCTCATCTCCCTCTCTGACCTCATCTCAGGTCTTTCTTCTTATTCAGGGTGCTTGAACCACACTATCCCTTTCAATTCTTCAATGTGCCAGGTTTATTTTTTCTGCTGATTATGGACTGTTTGTATCCCCCCCTCCACAAATTCATGTGCTGAAACCATTGTCCTCTTTGTGTAGCTAAGATGAGGCCTCAAAGGAAATAAGAAGGGCAAATGCAGTCATAAAGGTGGGCCCTCACATGATAGGATTAGGGTCCTTATAAGGAGAAAAACCACCAAAGAGCTTGCTGTCTCTCCATGTGTACTTAGGAAATCTTATCTGAGGATACAGTCTCCAGAAAAAGTACATTTCTGTTGTTAAAACCACTCAGCCTGTGGTATTTTGTTATAGCAGTCATAATAGGTTAAAACATTATCTCAAAATTTTGCATATGTAACTTCCCTCTGTCTAGACCCTTTTTCTGCCTCTTCTCTTTCTCTTCTTCCTTACTTCCCATCTAATTTGCCTTCCAACTGCACCACTCAATAGAATAGCTCTCCCAAAGGTCATCAGTTACTACCATTTCACCAAAACCAACAGATAAGTTCATCTTTATCTTACTAGTGCCTCTCTGTTCCATGTGACAATGTAGATCTCTCAGTTCCTGAACCTTCTCCTTCCTTCACTTTCATTTCAATACTCTCTCAAGGTATTTCTATAACCATGTCTTCTAGATTTCCTTCCTGAGATGCTTAAATGTTAGTGTTCCACTGGATTCATGGCCCACAGTTCTTTTCTGTGTAATACCTTCCTTGAGAAATCTTTTCTGTTCTCATGGTTTTAACTCTAACAGTGTCTTGATGATTCCCAAATCTACCTTAGACAGATTGAATATCCAGATGTCTGCTGACTGTCTCTATTTGGAGAGTCCACAGATATCTTAAGCTCAAGACAACTGAACTCTTTTTCTTCCAATCCAAGCTAGCCTCCTGTTGAGACTCTCCATCTCAATGCACAGTACCACATTTTGCCTGGGGTTATTCAGGACTCTCTTTTCTTCCTTACCCAATGCTTATTTTTTTCTCCCTTTGGACCTTTGGTATGAAAAATGAATTAGTTGTAATCCTTAGTTCATGACATCTTCTCACTATTATGTTGCTACCTTTGCAATAACCATATGTTCCCATGGCTTCTTTTCTTTCTCCAGCCAGAGTGACCTACCTTTCCTTCTTTGAAGTGCTTCTTGAGCTGCTTCTGCATGGCAGTCAGCTTTTTGGACTGCACCCCACTGTAGGCCAACAGCATGCCACCAAATTGCCTCTCAGTAATTCTTCCATCCACAGGATCATGGCGTTCAAACTGAGAGAGAAACAGAAAGAATATTTTTGGAGTCAAATGGTGAGTATTTTGACATGGAATGTAGAATGATCAATTTTGTTAAGATGGCAGAACATAGTTGCATAAAGCTTGCAAGAACTGAAAAAAACTAAGAAACAGAAGATCCAGGTTTTTAGCTCAAATCTGTCATGAACTATGACTTAAGGGAAGTTGCCCAACTTATCCTGGGCCTCAGTTTTCTCAAAGATAAAACAGAACTCAATAGTGTCTCATATCTCTCCATAGGTCAGGGGCGTCCTTGTGGGGATAAACATGATTGTAAAGCTCTGTACAAATCCATGCCATTAACAGCAATAAGTAATGATTAGTAATAATCAAGATCATCTGTGTCCTTGCTTCTCAGAGAGAACTTAAAAGCTAATTACTGCAAATTTGATTAGTTACATATACGTAAAGTTAAGTCAGTTCCTCGATATGTGTTCTATATTGTTATACACTTAGATCTTTGAGGATTTTAGATAAGAGTAATGTATTATCAAGTTTTCCATAAAATGGTTAACTGAATGTTAAGATATCAATAGAGCTCAGGAAAAAAAAATGTAGGATGCCTTCATCAGACTTGTTTGCCACAAAAGCTGTTAAAAAATAAATGAATTACATATATGTATTTATTTCAGTGCTGGGGATGGAATCCAGGACCTTGGGCATGGTAAGCAAGCACTTTACTATTGCTACATCTCCAGTTCTTAAATATATTTAAAAGTGCAGATGAAAATGTTAAGTATAAAGAACTTCTGGCTAATCTAAATGATAATCAGAAAATAAAATTTTCTTTTAAAGTGGAGAGAAGAAAGCTATCTCAGTTGCAGCTGCAATGTTAATGATACTTATAAACAAATAATAAAATGACTAGATATGGTCCAGTAATCATGCAGAAATGATTTGAAGATAGCAAAATTTCTCCATGGTTTTCATAGGGAAACTTTTGGATTTCTACACAGCAGGGCCTAATCTGTTCCCAGGAGAGGGGCATACATGGATCTAAGATGTCACTAGGTAAGTTCACATCAACAAGCATTTCCTCAATGTCTTCTAGTTGTTTAACACTTGTATTTATCATTGTGGGGTACAGGAAAGAAGGAAAAAATTATGCTTCTGTCCTCAGGGACATCACCTGAATCTAGAAGGGAGATGAGATTTACACATGAGACATGAAATAAAGAAGTAAATAGTCAAAAGTGAATTCTCTTTCAATTCTCATTTTCTTAGCTGGCTTGGTAAGTTGATACACATCTTTCTTACCCACTGATGAGATTATAGCAATAAAGAAGGCACAAAACTATACCTTAGTAATATATCATCATTTACTGAGCATGCACTATGTGCCAGGTAATTCACCTATACATGCTTTCATTTAATCACCAATCGTTCTATGAAACAGCTATTATTAATTTCGCACTGCAGATGGGAAAACTGAGGCAACGTGCAGCTGCATATGACATGGCTGGGATTCAAACCCAGCCCTGCTAGATCCAAAGACCATCTCAATGCCACACCATTTCCTGCTTGGAAGCAGTAGTACCCATGCAACTTGTAGGACAGTACTATGCCCTTTTAGATAAACTAAGACAGCCGTGGGGCTTTTAAGTCGTATTTAAGTAAGAAGCAAAACTATTTGCAAAGAAATCAACATCATCCATATTAAGTGAAGGCCTTCCTTTCAATGCAACCACTCAATATATCATGTTTGTCACACCATCACTTCCATAGAGCTGATTAATTTCTGACAATACCAAAAGATTTCAGGATTCAATTTAAGTTTGATTTATAGTTCAATTTACCATCCTGAAACAAAATGGAGGGCTGACGAAATATTGTAAATGGACAGTTTCTGCAATGCTGAGATCAGATTTTCAGGGAAATCTGCTACATGGGTAAAAGCTGGGGGTGCATAGTTCATCTTTGAACTTCTTCTGAAACAAAGCAGAGGCCCTTGCTCTAGGGGTCAGGCTTTAACAATTTAGAGCCTTCATTCTCCCCTTGTCTGGAGGGTTTCATAGCTGTGGGACAATCCCCTATGTTTGCACTAGATGAGTTTTCAGCTTCATGCCACAAGATAGATTTAATGTTGAAATGTTTCTTGTTCATAACACTGGCAGCAGCTGCAGCTTGCTCAAGGCTTATAGAAAGGCCTTTATTCTCCATAGGGGCAAAGCCTCCCCTCTATCATGTTTCAAAGGCAAAAAAAAAAAAAACCAAAAAACCCAACACCCCGCCCCCCGCTGCCCCACAATTTCCAGCAGAGATTCCTAAGTAACAATTCTGATGTTTAAATTAGCATTTTTACCACTGTGTTTTTGAAAATTCAGACTTGGCTTTTTATAATGGGTTCTATTATTAAGTTGGAACTGAAAGGCTTAAAAACTATAAAATTCAGTTCATCCATGTAGTATGGCTCACTTTGAAACTTACTACTTCAGCTCTATAATTTGATTTTAGGTAGCGCCTCTGTTTATATCTGTAGGGTCTTCTGAGGCATGGTTGCCTTATGTCTGAGTTGGTTTTTTCTTCTTCTTTTCAGTGGTGTGGATTGAACTCAGGGTCTTGTGCATACCAGGCAAGTACTCTATGGCTGAGCTGCAGCCAAGCCCATTTCTGAGCTCCTCAACATGGCTGGAGGGGAGTTTTTTCTCTCCACAAAACTGCTAATGGGAACAGACATGAACTAATGTCCTATTAATTCAACATTTTTTAACTGAAGATCTACCAAGATTTTTGAGGGTAGTATCTCAAGGACCTTCATTGTGGTTAAATTCTCAAGGGCAGCAGCTAGACATAACATGGCCCTATGGGCCAAGGATCACCAGCCTTGACAATCCTGTGGGTGCACTCACAAGCAATCAGTCTCCAAGGTAAGGGAGAGCATTTGGAGAAGGACACAGGTTATGACAAAATTATCACAATGTAGAAAACTTCTAGTCGTATATTTGGAAGCAATCTGAATCACTGGCTTGCATTTTCCTTAGCCAAACATATGTTCCACTTACGTTGGAACCTCCTATGTTCCACTTCAATGACAATTAAGAATTTCCATTCTATTTGCTCCTGTGGCACAGAACGTGTACATTCCAGCACACCACCCACCATCTGTGTCCCTTTTCTGTGTTTAAAGCAAAGCTGAACAACCTAGCACTTTCCCGTTTGTGCCACTGCCACTTTCTCAAATGAATACAAGCTGTTGTCTCCCTGTTGATCCCCAGGGGGCTGCAGCGCAGGCAAAGAAGGACCAGAAAAGGAGCCAAAAAACTGTCTGTAAGATTTTTCCTGGCTTTCTATCCACACTATGCCTCTCCATTCCCATCCCTGCCCCTTGTTGAGAGAAGGAATAGCCTTTTGGAAGGACAGATGGTCTACACATATCTATATGAAATGATCTGAGGAAGATGGGAAGTCAGGAAGAGAAGAAAATGTATGAGGACCAAAGTCCAAAATTAAGGTTAAAAAATAGTAAAAGGAAAAAGAAATTGCTATCTGCAAGTGGGCCTTCATATATTGAAGACTTTTATAGTTAATGTATTCCAACAATTGTGAACTTCAATCATGTCTTCTTTCTTACATACAATTACCAGAGTAAATCCTTCTCTTATACAAATATTTCAGAATGATGAATTTCCTGATAGGTTTTTTCTAGATTCTGACCTGCAGGATGCAAAATTGTATAGTGATCTCAGGCCACTGAGCTGAGAGGCCACATGTCTGCTTTTCACTCTGACAGTATGTGGCTTTTGAGATTTTAACCATGCTACTGTTGATACTGTCAGAAGTCTCACCATTATATCCATCAAAAGGAAAACTGGGGGTACAGCTGAGATTTACCCGGGAGCGGAGCTGTTTGCCGGCCCCAGCGGGGAATTTGGGCCCGGTCGGCGACATTCTACAGATTTCCTGGCGGAGAGACTCCATTTTGACCTCTGAGCCCTCGGACCTAAGCCCACCCCTTTCCCCGGGGACACAGCGCTGCGGCTTCAGGGACACGGCGCTGCGGCTCCAGGGACACAGTGCGGCATCTCCTGGTTGCCTCTGCCCAGAAACATTGATCATTCCCAACCTGGAGGTTGTGAGACAGCAGCTATCTTGGTTCACCACTTGATCAAGCACCTCTCAAACATCTGGTGAGTTGCTGGAAATCTGCAGGGACGCCCTGGGTCTTTACAGGGAAGTTGCAATCCCTCTGATTTGCACTACTAGAGGGGAGGATATCGGAGCAGCATGGGAAGACACGGGAAGAAAGTGTCCCAAACAAACCTGGATGGTGCATCAGGAGATCCTAAGGACAGCACGGTAGAGGGAATGACAGAAATGGAGTTCAGAATGTTCATAATTAAAATGATCCGAGAAGAGAATGAGGTGACGAGAGAGCAGATTCAGGCTATGAATAATCAACTATTAGAGCAATTTCAGGAAGCAAAAAATCATTTCAATAAAGAGATAGAAGTTCTGAGAAAAAA
>JAJEJO010000218.1:53240-78298 GCA_020662805.1 Glaucomys volans
ATTTTTTGCCAATCTCCTGGGTGTAAAAATAGTAGCTATAAACTGTTTAATACTCATAATGTCATTTTTCCAAATTAACTTCCAGAAAGATGAGTCACTTTACAATCTTAGTACCCTTAACAACGTCAAGCTTGATAATTAAAAACAACATACAGGAAAAAAAGTAACTCATTTTAATTACTCTTTCTTTGATGACTAGGGTGACCATTTCTCTAACATGTGTATTGGTCATTTATATTTCTTTCTCCAAATTTTGTGTTTATGTTATTTGCCTATTTTTAAAAACAGGAATGCTGATATTTATCTCAACTTCTAAGGTTAAAAATATTTTCTCTGTTAATGCTACAAATCATTTTGCCTCGTCTGTTCATCTTCTAATTTTGTTTAAGTCTGTTTTACATATAGAAGTTCAAAATCTTTATTTTTATTTTTATTTTTTTGGTTACTGGGGATTGAACCCAGGGGCACTCCACCACTGAGCCACATCCCCAGCCCTATTTCATATTTTATTTAGAGACAGGGTCTCACTGAGTTGCTTAGGGCCTTGCTAAGTTGCTGAGACTGGCTTTGAGCTCACGATCCTCCTGCCTCATCCTCGAAAGTGCTGGGATTACAGGTGTGAGTCACTGCACCCGGCTCAAAATCTTTATTATAACCAAAAGTATAGGTGTTCTTTCACTGGTTTATATCTAGAACTCCTTCCTGGTTAGATAAGAAGCTAATTAAATATTGATCTACAGTTTCTACTATTATTATTTTTTGTGGTACTGGGGATTGAACCCAGGGGTGCTCTACCACTGAGTTACATCCCTAGCTTTCTTTTTTTTTTTATTTTTTATTTTGAGACAAGGTCTCACTAAGTTGCCCAGACTGGCCTCACATTTGTGATCCTTTTGCCTCAGCCTTCTGAGTCTCTGGGATTGCAGGTGCACTCCACCACTGTGCCTGGCAAGTTCCTATATTTTAAACAGGGAAACAATTTACAATACTAAGATGTACAGGCTGGGAGCATAGCTCAGTGGTAGAGCTTGCCTAGCACGATGCAGCCCTGTGTTTCATCCCCAACACCGCACCAAACAAAAACACCCCAAAATACCACCACCACCAGAAAACAAACAAACAAAAAACCCCAAACTACGTAAATACATATTCCTCAACACTAATGGGCAATGATTAAATCCTCAGAACAGAAGAGCAGATCATCTGCTATGTTTGTTTTAAAAAGTCCTCCACTCTGCTTTTAACTACTCGGAATATTTGGGAATTTAAATTAGGATAGGATCATTTAAGCCAAATTAATCAGATTCCCTCTATAAAGGGAATAATCTTGAGTAAAATTCATAGTCCAGTTAACTTTCCTCTTCTCAGTTTAAATGTTTATCACTAGCTACAGGGTTACAAAAAAGCCAGAAAAAATAGCCCAGTTTCTAAGAAAAGAAGCCCTAAAAGGAATATTATACTTATTTAGAAAAACTCCCTAGGTTAAGAAATCACCCATATTCTCTCATCTATAACCACACTCACACAGCACTTACATGCCAGATCCTATTCTAAGTGCTTTCCAGACATTAACTCACATGGCATTTTGAATCATATAAAATTTATTGGTTATTTTTTCTTTAAGACCTTGATCACTATGAAGCCTTAAACTCTGACAAAATTAACTGTTTTTTAATATTCCAACCACTCTTCAAAGTAAATGTTTTCATGTGAAATTGTAAAAAATCTCAAGCTACTTCTCCTTTAAGGTAACTCTTTCAGCAAGAGGAAGATCTTATTATAAACAACTTCTGCTTTCAATAATATGAAAAAACTCTAGCCTTGCATTATAAGTTCCTGTGAGATTTAAGAGGCTCACCATTATTCAGAGTTCAAGGACACTTCTCTTTTTATGTGTGATCACAGGAGTTTTGGAAACAGAAGGACTTCAGGGGAAAAAAAGCATAAAAGCTTCAATTTTAGGAGATAAGAACCAAGGATTAATTGCAGAAGGAAAGCAAACTGCTATTTTCTCTTACCTGAATATGGGTTTGCTTTCCTCTAACTCGTCATTTCTGTAGGGAGTGCTCTGGGATCTACCCCTAGGTGAAGACACGACCCATTTCCACACTCCATATGCCCTAGCATTGCTGACGGCTTGTCAACATTCATGCCAGAGATTTAGCTTGTTCAGTAACCCCAGTACCAGGTCTGATGTGCTGATGTTACCTAAAGGTGTAACAAACTGGAAAATGGCAAACTGGAAGGCAGGAGCTGAAATAAGGGTTGTTAAGAAATAATAATAATTAAAATGCAGAATTTATATTGGGCTTGGTGATTCACAATTGATCGCTTCCTCATCATAATGAATGACTGAATTAAAAAAACGAAAGTGAGGAAATAAAGGCTGCGAGTGTAGCTCAGTGGTCCTTATCTAGCATGGGTGAGGCCCTGTGTGTGATCTCCAGCACCAAAAGGGGGGGAAAAAAAGAAAAAAAAACTCCAAATCAAATACTTTTTAAAAAGTATTGGAGATGGAGATGGAGGCAAAGTTACCTCTTCTGAGTTAGTTAACTCTAACTCAGAAGATCAAAATGATCATGACATCAAAATCTGTCCAATATAAGCAAGGAGGGTATTCATTTTCAGTGGGCTCTAGCATAATGCAAATTAGCCATCACCTCACTAAAATACACAATATAAATTCCTCTAAGCTGTGCCTAATGCTTTTTTCTTTTCTTTTCATTTTGAGACAGGGTCTTACTACATTGCTGAGTCTGGCCTCGTACTTGTGATCCTCCTGCTGCAGCCTTCAGAGTGACTGGGATTACAGGCATGCACCACAGTGCCAGGCTGTGCCTAATACTTTTTCACAGCAACCAAATAAGAACATAAAAGTCTACTACAGCAAGGAGAATCCAATCAATTTGGAATGCAACCTGTGTTCCAAAGGAGGCTTTCCTCAATTGTGACAGGACTTTGAATAGCTTATGACTCTGGAGAGAGACTTGTTTTATGCTAAGCACTTGGGTCATTTTTATTTATGTCATTTTCCCTGCCTGGGATGTGGTCCCCCTTCATCTACTTGGACAAGTCCTGCCCTCTGAACTTCTTTTTATGGCCCTGCTGACTATCCCAAAACACCTTCAACTTTCCTGAGTTTTCTAAGCTCTTACAGCAGGTAAGGTCTGAACCTATGAGAAGAGTATGCTTGTGTTACACTATGCTTTATCTTTTTAAGTGTCTCTACCTTTCACAACATTATATACTTCTTGAAGTCAGAATCTTGGGCTTGTTTGTTTTTTGTGTCACACAGAGAGCAAGGCTGCATAGCATGTGCTCAATGAATAATTTTGGTTGACTGGCCAAATCTCTGCCTCATTTATAAATTGCCCTACTAATTCTTTATTTATCATCTGACAGGAACATAAGATACATTTTCTAGCCCATGCTCTTGAATACCTAAGAAGAGACTGCACCACTTTTTTAGTATTGATATTTATTCCCAGGGGAAAAAAATCTTCAAGTTCCAAGGAGATGACTGTTTGAGGACTCTGCTTGCTATGAAGTGTCATTTTCTTTTGCTATGTACAGTTATAAACAAGATTTCTCAATAGTATTCATCTTACATCTATCAAGACTAAAAGAAACAACAAAAAACATCTAAGTAAATCAACAAGCATACAGGAGGTGGCAGGCAAGACCAGCAACGCCAGACTTGGTAGGTCAAAGTGATTTGTACTCAAGAGTCTGAAACCATTCTGGAATGAAAAATTAGATGGGAATGGCAGGTGCATTTATTCATTCAAGTGAAAAAAAAGTCTATCAGTAAAGTTCTGTTTTCTGCCACTTGATAATAGAAAATTTTACCATGTCATTAATTTTTATAAAATTCAAGCTGGGGTAGGTATATGAAAATCATTAGAGTCACTATAGCTCATTAGGACAATGAGAATCTTTTTGATCAAAATGCAGAGGGACCCACTCATCTAAATGAGAAATCTGAACTGTAGGATCTATACTCAGCTAAAGATCTTTGTGGGAGTCCTTTAAGTCTTCAGTCACTAAAATTCTACCTTAGGAAACTCTGGGAAAAACTTTCGGTACCATTATACACTGTTTTGGCTCTCTGGAAAGATTAGGATATTCTTTCTGCATCCATATTAAAGATGTTAATTATTTGGGGAATATAAATGGAGCCACTACAGTACAGTGGCAAGAATATAGGATTTGCAGCCAGACACACTGGAGTTTGGTTTTTTCCTTGGCCACACACCAACTGTATACTCCTGGGCAATCTATTTAACCTTTCTGAGCCTTGGTTACACCATCTATAAAATGGGTTTTATAATAATAGAACCTTCCTCTCAGAATTACTGTGAAATTTGTTAGAAACACATGCAAAACAATGACCTTAATATTTTCTAAGGTGCATTTACTTATGTATTTTCTACATTTTGACATCTTTTTTTCGGGGGGGGGGGTACTGGGGATTAAACCTAGGGACACTCCACCACTGAGCCACATCCCCAGCCCTATTTTGTATTTTTTATTTAGAGACAGAGTCTCACTGAGTTGCTTAGGGCCTCACTAAGTTGCTGAGGCTGACTTTGAACTCAAGATCCTCCTGCCTCAGCCTCCCAAGTGCTGGGATTACAGGCGTGTGCCACCGCGCCCGGGGATTCTGACATCTTTAAAGTCATAAATATGCTTCTTACAATTGCTGTTGATTGGGCTGCAGCTGTGACTTTGTCATTGCTTGTACAAGCATGTCAAAACCTGCAGGATGAGTGTCAGTGACTTGGAAGAAAATTCCAGGTAACAGTGAGCAGTATTCTTTTAAAAAATGCCATATTACCAATGTTTTTCTTTCTTTTCGTGGGCTAGGCAAGTATTCTACCACTGAACTACATGACTAATTTATCTCACTTGTGTTTTTCTTTTATGTATGTATAAGAATAACATATAATAAAAAAATCTAAGCTTAAAGAAGTATTTCAACAGATGTTAACTGAATATTTTTATTCTACTTTTGTTAGTTTACCCAGTAGCAATTTTTTTCTTAGTGATAAAATAATGTGTATCTTACCAATGTTTGTGTTTTAGATTCAATAAAATGTACACAGCTTTGTACACACTAAGAACTCAGTAAATGTTAACTGCTATTTACATTATTAATAAAATTGAATGTTGGCTACAAGTAATAATGAGTTTAGAATAACACTTGCTTCTGTTAACATCAGCTCTATTTAAAGAGAAAAAAATTTTGTCCTCTACAAAGGAAACATAGTATAAGATTGAGAGAGGAAAGAAAAACTACAATGAAGTAATTTTTTTAATCTTCTCCTTTCCATTCTTCACATGAACATCTTGCACATTTATGGGAAGGAGAAGGGACTGGCAAGAGCAGAACTAAGTTTAGGGCATGGAAGTTGAATTATAAACTCATTTTTCCTATAAAAAACAGATTTCTGCAAAAGTTTATGGAAATAGGAACTGTAAGAATCAATTTTATAAGGCCAGGTGTAGTAGTACATGCCTATAATCCCAAGAGTTTGGGAGGCTGAGGCAGGAGGATGGCAAGCTTAAAGCCAACCTCAGCAACTTAGCAAGGTCCTAAGTAAGTTAGGCCCTGTCAAAAAAAAAAAAAAAAAAAAAAAAGGTTGAGGATGTGGCTCAGTGGTTAAGTACCTCTGGGTTCAATCCCTACCACCAAAAGAAACAAACAAACAAACAAAAGGAATAAACTTTGGAAGCCCTGCGTTTAATATAGTAAATATATATAATATAGTAATATAGTCCAAAGTAAATGGGGTGAGGGATAATGACATAAAATGCTTCCTATTCATTCTTTTTTATTTTATCATTTTTTTTTTTAGTTGAAGATGGGCACAATATCTTTATTTATTTTTATGTGGTACTGAGAATCAAACCCAGTGCCTCACACATGCTAGGCATTTGAAATCATACTTCCTTGAAACCTCAAATGGCATGTGTGTGTGTGTGTGTGTTACTAGGGATTGAAACCACAGTCTCATGCATGGTGGGCAAGTGTTCTACTACTGAGCTACATCCCCACCCCTTTTTTATTTTGAGACATTAAGTTGCCAAGGCTGGCCTCAAACTTGTGATTCTCCTTGTCTCAGCCTCCTGAGTTGCTGGGATTATAGGTGTGCACCACTGCACCCAACTTCTACCCCCACCCCTTTTTGGCACTAGGTATTGAGTGCCCAGGGGCACTTTAACACTGAGCTACATCCCCAGCCCACCCCCCACCTTTTTGTTGTTGTTATTTTTAATTTTGAGACTGAGTCTCACTAAGGTGCTCAGGGCTTCACTATATTACAGAGGCTGGCTTTGAACTTAGGATCCTCCTGTTTCAGCCTCCCAAGTTTCTAGGATTACCAACCTTTTTTTAAACAAAAATTTATTTTGAGACAGGGTCTCACTAAGTTGCCCAGGCCAGCCTCAAACTTGGTCACTTTCTGCCTCAACCTCCTGAGAAGCCAGGATTACAACCACAACAAATGGCCCTTAAATTGTTTTTAATGTCTTCTCTTCTTGGGGTCCTATTAGACTTGCAACAGCTGACACATCCATGTGAGTGACCAGTACAAGGTAACATGGGCAGTGGCACCTATTAAATAAGTTGCTTCCATGATCTCTTGGAGTTCTCAAAGATAGCAGAGGTCCTCTACTTTCCAGGGTATTTGATCTGAAGAGCTAGATGTAACACAGATAAAGATACTAATACTGGTCATTCTTCATTCCATCCCTTTACTGCAATGCAAACATCGACCTTCCCCATGCAGCTAGCAGGCAATAATAAGCCTCAGATTATCTAGGGAGTGTACAAGCTATCCATGGCCTTGCAATACCAGAGAAGATGGCCACAGAGACAAGAGGCCAAGATTATATCACAAATGTTTACAGTTTCTGGGGCTGGGGATATAGCTCAGTTGGTAGAGTGTTTGTGTTTTGAGCAGAAGGTCCTGGGTTCAATCCCCAGCACCGCAAAAAAACAAAAAAAACAAAACAACAACAACAAAAAACAAATGTTTTCAGTTTCAAGGCAGAGAGGAAGTTAATCAGTATTTTACATCAGATTCAGCCAATTAAATACACCAAAAATTATGCCACCATGGTAACAGTGAGGAAAATGTACATCCTTCTGTCACGTATTTACCAGCTAATGCTGGCAGAGAGAAGCAGATATTTCAAATACTTGAAGCTATTTTGTAACTTCAGTTTGGCATATACTAATTATAACCTAACCATTCATTTACTAAAATCAAATAACTTTTACTATGCTCTCAGGATCTCTAACAGATGGACCTAGTGACTACTGAACAACCTGGCCAGGAAGGTGAACCTTTTTGGATGACCTCTATAGAGCAGGATTAGAGGGGACTAGAAGGCTATGTCTCATTATGCCAGCTTGAAATTAATTATATTTCACTAGGAAGAGGTGGTTACTGGGCATGGTTGACAAGGTATATGTAAGATTTGATTAGCTTTTGTGAGTTAATGACTGTATATTCAAATAAATGGACTCAGTATACTCTCCAAATCAAGCAGCTCCACAATTTACTATTTCTTTTTGACAGACACTGAATGCAAAACACATTTAACATCACATCCGAGGTTATACATACTCACAATTGAGGAAAACCAGAAGGTGCTCCCTCAGCTATCATAACCCTGTCCGATCATAAAGATATGTATTAAAAGTTAACTGTAAAACTTAATTTAGATCCATGGATAGCACAGTAATATACCAATGTCCTTTAAGACAAGTTGTAGAGACATATTCTTTTCTCTGTAGAGAAAGGAAAAATAAACAAAACAAAACAAGAAAACACACTTGAGCTCTCTGAAGTCAGTGTAAGATAAGGGACAAACCAGTACAATTTCCCAAGCACTGGAGAATCCCAGCATTACTTTAGAATCAAATTTAAAAACTAGTCTCAGTTAAGTTCAACCTGATATAAACTGTCATAATGAAGAACGCTAGGAGTTTCATGAAAAATCAAGTTCAGTGTAAATGGACAGGGGAATTCCTGATAGACAGCAGACTTTATTACTATTTTCTTTGGTGGGTATCACAGATGGGTAAGATAAGAGTTTGTATCTAAAGGACTAACTGGAAATATGTACGATCGAAACCAAATAGTAGATAGTTTCTGCTTAAAAGTTCAGGGTTCATTAGACCAAAGAAATAAAAAATTCCAGATACACATAGAGTTGTCTTTAAAAGATAAATTATTCAAGTGTTTTGTGTCATATTCCACATCATGAGAATACAATCGCATCTAGAGTAAAAAAGGAATCTGTTGGCTTTTAAATACACTGTCAATGTGTCACAGTGGCAATTTCTCAAATTTGATACAAAATATGACAGAAAAAAACTACAAGGTGCTTTCATAAATGAATACTAAATTTCAAAGTGATCTTGACATTTTCCTCAAAATGAGGGAACAAATTATAAGCATGGAAACTTAAACAATGTAAAGTGACATTAGTTTAAAATGCCCAATATTTCTGTCAGTAAGAGCAGCAATAAACCATGGTGTATAGCATAATAGTGACTAAACCTCCACCCACTAGGGTGGGAACCAGGAACCCTGGAAATTTAAAGGGATCTTCCTCATCAATTCAAAAGCTACCTGGGAGGACCCATTTCTCAACATGCAAGGGGCTGGGCCTGGATTATAATAAGCACTTGGATAGTCTGGATCCCAAGAACATGTAGCGGGGTGTGTCTGATGATACAAGGAGAAACTAGTGACATATAGTGCTAAAATCCTACCAAGAAGCAGTGTCCCCTTCCTTCTGGGAGAGAAGGGGAGTTGGAGTCATCATTCAAAGGTAATGAAACACGGAGGAGGATTGCAATGAGCCTGAGCACTACCAGCTAGTACAGAAAGGCAATGAAGCATCTAAATTAAAATCCCATTGGATGGAAAGAGTAACTGGTAGGCAAGGGAGGGATGGTGCCAAGTGCATGAGATAGCAGTGTTGGAGCCAGTGTGCCAATGCAACTGGTCTTGGCACAGCCCCCCTAAGGCCACACTTATACCCTGGGGAAGAAGTGAGTAACATGTCACATCTGAGATTAGGTTATACAAGGTCCTTCCCAGTGGCCACACACTTTCTCTGCTCTGTGAAAAGTTAGTTGCCATGTCACAAGAGCCTGATAAAGACCTCCACAGAGTGAGGAACTGAAGTCTCTTGCCTGGAGCCATGTAAGGAAGCTTGGAAGAAGATCTTCCAGATCAGTCAAGTATTGAGTGACTGCAGTTCTGGCTGATATCTTGATTATAATCATGAGAGACAGTCAGAACCATCTAGATAATGTTGCTTCCAGATTAGAAATTATGTTTGTTTGAAGTTATTAAGTTTTAGAGTAATTTATTTTTAATATTTCTTTTTAGTTGTAGATGGACACAAGACCTTTATTTTATTTATTTATCTTTATGTGGTGCTGAGGATCATCCCAGGACCTCACAAGTGCTAGGCAAGTGCGCTACCACTGAGCTACAACCCCAGCCCATAGAGTAATTTCTTAAACAGTAACAATTAACTAATATAGAGTTGTAGTGCTCCAGTTTCAGAGAAAAAGATGTTAAAAACTGTCATGCTTTCTACATGAAGAACCACTAGAACCAGAGCAGCAATGTCCACTAGTGGCGACATCAATATCCGAGCTGGAGTCGTAGCATCAGCCACATCACCTTGAATAGGAGTAGCTGTTAAATTAAATTAACACTACTAACTTTAATTTATCCCACATAGCATTTTATGAGAAAGAGAGAAAAAGAGATCACAATAACCACCACCATCACAAAACCACCAAATAGTTAATTCCACTGTACCAAGTGACACTTCTAAAACTACTTTTTTTGGTTATCAGGGACTGAATCCACGGGGACTTAATTCCTGGGCAAAACCCCAGCCCTTTTAAAAGTTAAAAAGAGAATTTCTGAAAAAAAAAAAAAAAAGAGAGAATTTCTGAGACAAGGTCTGTCTCGCTAAATTGTTTAGGGCTTAAGTTGCTTAGGTTGGCTTTGAACTTTCGATCCTCCTGCCTCAGCTTCCTGAGCTACTGGGATTACAGTCATGTGCCACTGTGCCTGGCTCCAAAACTTCTTAGTTGGCTTCTGGCCAACTTTAATAGCACAGAAAATTAACGAGAGCTATTTCGCTATTGAAAGAAGCATAGCAGCATATTAATATCCATAGCAATGATAACAGAACACCTTGCATTACTGATTTCATATGTGATGTCTAATAAAGTAACCAATCTTTAATCCTGTACTGGAGGAAATGAAAACTTCAGTTTCTTCCGTAATATCTTATGTATTTATTATTTACTTTAGAGAGAGGTGTTGCTCTGAGCTCAGGCTGGGCTTGAACTCCTGGGCTCAAGCAATCTTCCTGCTTCAGCCTCCCCAGGAGCTGGAAACACAGGCACATGCCATTATGCCTGGCTCTTCTTTTATTTCTGATATCATGCTCCATAATATAGCTACATGGAAATTTGAAAAATATTTTATCAAAACATCCCTCTGACCGATATCTTCCAGCACATTTAATTCAATATATCTCATCTGTTTTTCTATATTTGCATATACTAGAAATCATCAATTTGGGAAACTTGGGATTAAAAATCCAATCAACATAATGATTGTGAAGCTGGCAATTTCCTAGCCATCTTTCAAACTTTTAACAGCTATAAATCTGCAAAGCTATCAAAAATGGATAGAGATACCAGGAAGTACAGGTCACTGATCCCTCCTTCATTTCTTCTAATAATGAGAGACGCGCAGGAGACACCACCAGTCTCTGGGAAGATGCTCAGTGCAACAGTCAACACCAAAATAACAAATGAGTGGCCACCAAGAATGAACAAGTGAGCAAATGCTCTGAAAGTGCATGATATGTGTCAGCTACTGCACTGGGTACTTTCCTATCCAAGAGGACCTCTTTACCAACTTGTGAGGATGGGATTATCTCAATTCCACATAACCATTAAGAATCCCAAGGTCACAGAGATAAAATGCATTAAAAAATAGAAATAACATTATCATATACTGATTATATTTTTGAACCTACTCTGTGTTAAACATAGCCCAGGGGATAAAAAGGTGAACAAGCAAGACAATTCAGTCTCATGAACCTTTTGATAGGGGAAAGGACTGATTCTAAATAGAGTGTCCAGTGAGGGCTGCATCAAGAACGTGACAATGAAGCAAAAAACACTTCCTCCAGCCTCTTTAAAGCTTTCTCTCACACCAGGACCATGGGTTTCCTTGTTCCTTTTCTTGTGTTACACCTCTCCAGTTGGACAGGAGGGTGATCTGGCTGACCATCCTTCAGAAGCTCCTCTTTCTCTATTCTATACAGTATTAAATACAAGGCCTGCATTCTGTCCCTGGCTTTCTTTTCTTCAGGTAAATATACTCGAGTGAGCCCACCACTTTAACTGCATTCACAGACCCCCTTAGGCTGTGATCCCACATCTATATTTTCAACTGTATTACTAGTCTGAATGCCAAATCCATATATCCAACTGTTCTAGGAGATGTCTCGTAAATACCTCAAACTCAAAACATCCCAAGCAGAAGTCTTTTTTCTACAAACCCACTTCTTCTATGTTCTCTATCTCAGTGAATGACATCATCTTCTCTGTTGTACCAACTGCTAAATCTTGAAGAACCTTTCATTTAAGAAGTCTCAAACCAATCCCCACCCTCTCTCCTTTCTCCTAAAACTACCTTATTATTTTCTTCTTGTACAAACCCAATATCTATCTAAAAGTTTTCTTCCCTCTTTGCCAATCTAGTGTCACTAGAGTGATCTTTCTAAATATCCAAATCTGAGCATATTACTTCCTTCTTTAAACCTTTTAATGGTTTTCCCTATTTAGCTTTTAGGATCAAGTGCCTGCACTCTGTAGTGTAACATACAAAGCACTTCAGACCTGGCTGCTGCCTTCTGTTTTTGTTTTCCAAGAAGCACCATCTTTTCTTTCCTCCCTTCTTTGAGCCTATTGTTTTTCCCTAGAATGCAGATTTTCCTTCTATTCTGCACAAATCTCTCTCATGCTAACAAATGACTAAAGTAGTTTTTATTTCATTAGTCCAAACCTTAATAAGCAAAAACATTCATGCTAAGGCTGTGGTAGACTGTTATAAAAAACAAGTAAGGGGAGTGTGGGTGGGGAGGGAGAAAAAGCATTCAACAACAAAAACAATGAGAAATCAAAGACTTGACAAATAATCATTTCTGTGACGTTAAGTGAATTCAGAAGACAATAATTTGATGTAATATATGACCCTCTGAAGTGGCATTTGTTCAGAGTCTGAACTCAACAGGCAGTATGTAATGCATTATTTATTCACAAGTTATTGCCAAGCTGGCTCTGGTTGCTACCCAGAGCTCTGGTCTAGACTCCCCAGGCTCCTCTAAAGCTCTAGAGCAGACCAGAGGCTAAAATTATTCTTTAAATCTTTTAAAATCTAAAGACTAATTCTGAAAGGCAAATGTAGATAAAGATGGCTGTAAGAGGGGTAAAAATAAAAAGACCTACTCAGATACCCTTGACATTACTTTGTACAAACTTCCTCATTCTAAGTTAGATTGAGAGACCTAAAGGTCTGCTTATAGGCCCAGCCACGTCTTACAGAAACCTAGAGAAAGTTTCTTTTCTTTGATTTCCCCACTAATTTTCATGTTTTTTAATGATTTCTGAAGAGCTGGCTTTGAGGGCACAGGGTCCCTTTACCAACATGAGAACACCTAAAGGATATACCAATTCAAGCCTGCTCTGGGACAAACTTGATAAGAAAGGTCATTTTCTCTATCATTCTCTCCTGGCTTCAGTCCCAGAGTTTCTCAGTGCTCCCTGGTCTATTCTCATTTTCTCTACACAGGAGCAAGGAGCCAATGAAAATTAGCCATACTATTCTTTAGATAGAATGAATTTCATAGTTGCGGCTGACTCACATAATGCCACCTCTGGGACAAGCCCCTGAGTTGTCTCCTGTCCTCTTACTTCATAGTCTGATATATATGTTCTAGTTTATACTTTCACTGTATCACACACCATGCATTGTGTATAATACTGTGCAAGGATTTCTGGTTCTTTCATCTTACCATTACAAGCTTCCTGGGGCACAGCAATACTTTGCTCATCTTTGTTATCTTGACATGTAGCATAGTTCCTAGTAAGTTAGCAGTTAAGAGCCAGACTGAGAGGAATCAAGTCCCAGTCCATGTGTATTATGTGTGACGTGGGCAAATTATTTAACCTCTGTGTGCCTCAGTTTGTTCGTTAAACGTGGGTAATGAAACTACCATCCTTGTAGTGTGGGGGATAAAATGAAACAATGCACATAGAGCACCTGAACTATGCCTGGTTCACAGTAAATTCTCAAGAAATGTTAGCTGGTATTTTTATTATGTAGTATGTACTCAAACTTGTTCAAATGCTTGAGACTGCAGCACATCTGTATCTATCTGCTACAGGTAAGATAATATGTTCAGATTAAACACTGGTCTGTAAATTTGCAATCATCTTCTTACTTTTCAATTTACTGCATTGCATTTTAACTTTATTGAAAACTATATATCCTGCTGTATGTGAAAATAAAAAGTTAACTATCCCTGCATTCTCAATTCCAAATAAACAACCTATAAATTTTAAAAAACTGGCACAGAGCTTATTCATTGAAAGCACCTGTATTCTAAAAAATGATTGCTAAGAATATTTAATTGATAGACTGGGGAAAAGTTTCCCCTGGAGAAAGATCAAATCCTCATGATTCATTTATAAGTTTTTTTCCTTGTGGCCAGTTTAAAATGAACTTAGAATGGAACTTTAAGATAACTGATGACAGGAAAATCCTAGAAACTCCAAAGTATTACAAAGTTATCTGAAAATCAAAGAAAATTATCATCCCTAACAGTTTTATGTACTTTAATGATCAATCTGAAAAGTCAGATTCAGAAGCACTAATATCTCTTGAGAATCGTGGCCATAGTGTAGTCCCAGCTACTCAAGAGATTAGCTCAAAAGGACCGCTTGAGCCTAGGAGTTCAAGGCCAACCTGTGCAACATAGCAGAACCCTATCTCAAAAAAAAAACACAAAAAACTGAATAATATTCTTATTCTATTATCTTTATATGTACATACTTATTTTTTAAAAATAGTGATCATTTCTTTAAAATTTTCTTGGTGCCTCAAAGAAAGACTACAAGGTCATATGGATCATGTTACTGATCTCATTTCTTAATTTTTAGTAAACTTAGGCACCAAAATAGATTATTTTAAATAAGCAAGAATTAAAAATACTTCCATATATTTGGAATAATGACACAGCTTAGGAGGCAAGAAGAGTTTCCAGGGGAAATGGAAGTAGATAAATCAGAGTTCTAGTTTTCCTATTTCCCATAACTTGTAATACTATTTTAACTACCTAAATTTCAGGTAAAAGCAATTGATGCCTTTTTTCTCCCCTTTTTTTATATTTAGGAAAATGACTGTTTATGGTCTTTCCTCACCAGTTTTATAAGGATAAAGCAGTTTATGCTAGCTAAGTGCTTTACCTTTTTTCTCATAAAGAAAAATTGGGACTGGGGTTGTGGCTCAGTGGTAGAGTACTCACCTAGCAAGCCTGGGTTTGAACCTCAGCACCACATAAAACTAAAATAAAGGTATTGTGTCCACCTACAACTAAAAGAAAAATATTGAGGGGTGGGATCGGGGAGGGGGGTAAGAATAATAACAGAATGAGACAAACATCATTACCCTATGTACATGTATGATTACACAAATGGTGTGACTCTACTTTGTGTATAACCAGAGGAAAAAACGGCTATACTCCATTTGTGTTCAATGAATCAAAATAAATTTAAAAAAAAGAAGTAAAGGGAGGAAAAAAAAAAAACAAAAATATTAAAAAGGAAGAAAGAAAAAATGTACTAGTAAATAAATTTGATTTTGTAATCAAATATAAAAGTTGCAGTTTACTACAGTGAAAATTATTATTATTATCTTAGTAGGATTTTTTTCCTTAAAAGAACCTTTAAACATATACTTGGTTTGTTAAAAGTACCTAAAAGAGACAAGTATCTTTTAGTAAACCCTTCTATTAAATTCTGGAAAATTCAAGCTAAAAATATCTTAGGATAGAACAAGAAACTAAATTTATTACTATCTACATTCTGCTTTGTAGAGACAAAAGTAGAAAAATCAAACAAAAGCAAATCGCATTTTATTTCTTGGATTTAATTGAGTGAACTCGCAGCAATGAGTTCACATAATAGAGTCCCTTTCCCAGAAAACAAAACAAATGAAACAAAACCAGGCTATGAGGACTCCCAGAGTGTTCTAGTTCCAAGCAAGTATTTGGCTGAAAGACTTCTTTGCCTCTGGTCTCCTTTTCCATTATCTTTTGGTTAGCAAAGGAGTTGAGATCTGTCCTTTAGCATGGGTTTCTACATCAGGGCAAGACAGATTTAATTCTACTTCACTAAAATTAAGGAGATGAGTACAAAGATGTCAACTTGATGATTTAAAAAGTAGGTGATTCTAGAATCTCCTTAGGCACTTTTAATCATCTAGTCAGAATTTCAAGTTTTTAAAAAGCTTCTTAATATTTAACTTAAATTGACCCTCTTGGGCTGTGGATGCAACTCAGTGGTAAAGTGGCTGCTTAGCATGCATGAGGCCCTGGGTTCAATCCCCATCACCAGAAACAGAAATGAAACAAAACAAAGAATTAAATTAGCCCTCTTATTTATTTATTTTTGCTCTGCACTTATTGACAGATGAGAAAAATTAGCATAGTTCTTTATATCTCCCTTTTATTTCTCTTCCTGATTGAACAAATCCAGTTAACTTCAACATTATTTTTTTAAGACTGGAAATATAGGACAATTGTTATTATCCTTTGAATCATATCTAGTTTACTTTCAGATAATTAATACTTATGCCTTCTTAAAATGTGACAATTTGGTTATACAATAAACATATGGACCCCAACTTATTTTTTAGTTTCTTTGCTGTCTATTCTAGAATTAGATTCTTTTTGTATAAATTAATTTTTCTTTTCCTTTGACATGACAGTTCCTTTTCCCCCTTCTTGCCACAAATTAAAATTAACCATAATCTTTCAAAGCCTATTACCTTTCATTTTTGACTGACATCTTACTACAATCTTCAAGAAATCAATGAATATATTAACTGGAATTAGACTTGGCACCTGTCTCCAAGGCACTCAATTCAGTAGTTCTTGGTAGCCTTAGATGGAATTCTTAACTTCAAGTGTTTTTAAAACTAACCTTGTATTATTTTTTTAAAAAATATTTTTGTTAGTTGTACATGGACACAATACCTTTATTTTCTTTATTTATATGCGGTGCCAAGGATCAAATCCAGTGCCTCACACATGCTAGGCAAGTGCTCTACCACCGAGCTATAGCCCAGCCCCTAGCCTTGTATTCTTAAATTATTCCTTCAAGTCCATGTTATTTTGAGTTCCCACATTTGGAAGAAAAAAATAAATATGATCTGAACTAAGTTTTTTACTTTTTGCTGAGATGAAGTTTCTATGGCTGATTTCTTTGGGACTCAAAAAAATAAAATGCTTGAATTTTAGGGACAGAAGACGACCAAATTTCTTGGATATCTATAGTCTGTCTTTTCCCAGTTCCTTTGCCACCAAAGACCAAGAAGAAAAACACTGTTCTTTTGTGTTTGTAAGATGTTATCCAAACTAGCTGCTTAATTACACTTAATCATGGGAATAACTAGCTTATTTTTAAAAATGTTTCAATGCTTCTAACTATAAAGAGAAGAAATAGTTTACTCTAAAAGGCAGTGTGGAACCACATGTGAGTTGGAATCGTGGCTCTACCATATAACTGTTCACTTTCACTTCTTTGAGCTTCAGTTTCTACGTCTGGATCATGGGTACAGTACCATTAAAGCTGATAGGGTTGATGATAAAATGAAGAAGGCATATAAAATATATCAAGTGCCTGGATTATAGTAGGCACTCAATAAATGTTCATAGACTCTTCCTTCTTCCTTGCTGTCTCTGAATTATATTTGATAGATAAACAGCATTCTCTTCACTCTCAAAGCTACTTGCTGAGAAAAAGAAACACTAACAAAATGGAACAATAAATCTTCTGGATTTGAAATTTTAAAGTAGATAAGTAATAAAATAAAAATAGTAAAGAGATAAAAAACAACAGTTTATAAACTCCATATGAAAGACATAAGATCACTTATTAATCATTCCCATTTTCCTATTCCTTGAGGATGAGATTAAATTTCACACTCAATGAAGGAATAAACCACTCAAACTTTTAAAAGTGAAGTTAAACACTTTCAAAATCATGACCTATTTAGGTGCCTACTATATGTCTAATGCCATGGCAGAGGGAGCATATGGAAAAAAAAAAAGTGAAAGGTACAGTACATGCTAGGTGGGGCATTAGCGTGACAGGGCTGCCGTTACAAAATTCCATACACTGAGTGACTTAAACAACAGACATCAGTTTTCTCACAGTGCTAGAGGGTATAAGTCCAAGAACTAGGTGCCAGCAGGGTGAGTTTCCTCTAAGGCTTTTCTCTTACCTACACATGGTTCCTGGGTGCTTCTCCACATGGTAGCCTTTCCACGCACTTGTCACCTGGTGTTTCTTTGGGGGTCCATAATTCTCTCTTCTTAACAAAGATACCAGGGAGACTGAATTAGGGTTCACCCTAACGTCCTCCTTTTAACTATCACCTCTTTCAAGGCCCTATCTCAAACAGTGGTATTTTTGAGATACCAGTGGTTAGGGTTTTAACATATGCATTTGGGAGGGACACAATTCAGCCCATGAGAAAGCATCTCCTCACTTAACTACTGCAGTTTTATGAATTAGTGAGGCTCTGAGAGAAAAAAAAAATAATGAATCAAATGTTACATAGCTAGCAAGTGATTGAGGCAAAATTTTAACCAAGGCCTTATTAGCACCCAAACTGATGCTCTTTGTGCTAGTCGCACTTCTTCAAAGGAATACAAAGCTAGTTGGGAGACTCAGTACTGACTGAAGAAATTTTAAATAAGGGGGCTAAGGATACAGAGGCACTTACTCACTGGACCTGTGTCATTATATTGAAAGGATGGATTCAGGATTAAAAATCATTTAGAGAACATTTACTATATGTTTCCACTGGATCATTCACAAAAATGTCTACTGGTCACCTCACATAAGGAGCTGCTGACTGGTCAACAGGACCAGTCTTGGTATATCTTGGCCCAAAGCATATAAATAATCCTAAATCAATGTCAAATTCAAGATAGCTTTGTAGAATATGTATCTTAGATAGGACTGCTTTTATGTTTCTTTTCTTCTGCATTTAGGTGTAGGTTATATGCAGGGACATATGCATGAAGTCCTTAATCTGCTTTATAATTTTTTACCCACTGGCAATCTACACATGTAGGTAGGCTTTCTTCACTATAGCACTTCTGGATGAAAGCCCCAAGTCCCATGTCTATCTTTGGAGTTCCACTTGTACTTCCAGGAACGAGTATTAGGCTAGACTATGGTCAGGCTGGCACCTGCTTAGTTCTAGGATGATCATGTACTGTTCTTCAAAGTTTGTTAAAAGTACCTTCTTCCTTTATGCTTTTCTCTCTTAACTACATTTTATGGATCCATATTCTGTGTTAAACTGTAACTGCACAATTAATATAATAATTTATGTTTCCAGATTACACTATGATGTTTCCAAAGAAGAGAAGTCTGGGTATGCACAGTAGGGACCCCAGGCACACAACTTGAAGCCGAGTACATAGCAACTCTTACACAATACTTATTGGATGAGGCCTACTTCTTTCTTCTATACTCTAAGAAATATACTGGAATATTCCTGTTAAGAATGCAAATGTCACAAAGGTGAGCACAAGGCATATATATGTATATGATATATTAATACATATACATATGTAATAAATGTATTTGTTATCATAGCATCTTTAGTATATTTTATATATAAACCATCCCAAATTCAATATAAAACAGTAAACAAAATCAAATTCACTGCCTGAGAAGTATCTGCTTTCCCTAGAATGAAAACGTGTCGAGCATCCCTAATCCAAAATAAAAAACCCAAAGTGCTCCAAAATCTGAAGCTTTTATAAGCACAAGTGGAAAATTCCACACCTGACCTTATTTGATGAGCTGCAGTTAAAACACAGGTGCACTAAGAAAACTGCATAAAATTATCTTGAGGCCATGTATATGAGATGTATATAAAACACAAATGAATTTCATGTGTAGACTGGGTTTCTTCCCCAATATATCTCAATATTTACATATGTGAATACTCCCAAATGCAAAAATAACATATAAATAAAAACAAATTCAAAGTTCAAAATACTTTTGATCCTAAACATTTTTGGTAAGGGATACTCAACCTGTGCTAACCTTAACATCTACGAATAAAGTTCTAGAATACTAGTCTTCATTAAATGCATCATTCTCCATTCTGTGAAGTTCTATTTTGAACTCCATCATCTGCAACTATTTACTGTGGAAGATAATTGGCAAGAAACATTGTACTGTGGTTTTCTTTTATATGCAACTACAAAAAGCAAAATATCAACCAACTAGTAATGGAGAGCATTATGATTAAATTTCTGACTAGACAATAACTTTTGCTTAAATTACTGTTGACATCTTTTTTTTTTTTTTTGGGGGGGGGTGCTGGGGATTGAACCCAGGGCCTTATGCTTGCGAGGCAAGCACTCTACCAAGTGAGCTATATCCCCAGCCCACTGTTGACACCTTTTCAGTGATTTTAGGTTGCTGTGTTCCTCTGCATGCAGTAGAGAAAATGTTTTAAAATCCAAACACTAGCCACTTTTGCTAATGCTCACTTGGCCTTGTACTTGGTGCTTGACAGAGGAAAGCTATCTATCTAGCAGTGCTAAGGGAGTTTGAATAGGGAAGCTATAACACTTTTTCAGTGTGGTAAAAATTTATTGACCTTTTACTATATGTATAGTTCTTGCCAATTCTTATAGGGGTTTCAAGAGCCTCCACCAGAAGCTTGGCATAAATTGCAGAAATCCATTACTTTGTTTTCTGAGGTAAATTCTATGAATATTAATTATATCATTTTAAAAAAACAAGTACAAAAGCATATTTCAAAGTTTGATCTGATTTTTAACATTATTCATCCTGCTTTTCTCCTAGATTATGAATATCAAACAGCACTCTTATGGATAATTGGAATTCACTTGTGATTTTTTTCAAACTGTCTCAATTGAGTCAAGTGCATGGAAACCCAAGGAACAGTATATCAGAATCTGGGAGGGTGATGAGTAAGCAGAGAAGTATAAACATGGTTTAAAAATGAAGTAGCATATTTTCATGTGCTTTTAGTTACAGTATATGTTTTGAAATTCCAAATAATATTAAAGTAAGGCGTATGCTGGGAAAAAAGGTCAAGAAATAATAATGTAATGCAATTTTAATAAAACTCAAGAATTTAGAGAATTTTTTGTCTCCAGACAAAAGTACATATCTATGGCATTTGATGAATGTTTTGAGTGGAAACGTTAGCCATTTAACCTCAAATATACCTAATTCAACAAATATACATGTAGATACTATATGTAATGCCCTTTGAATGTGGTGCCTAGGAACTGAAGAATATGACTGTCTAAACTCTGAATGGAAAGGTAAGCCTGTAAATCACCACAGTAAGACCGTTTGCAACACTGGTCACATATTTTTATTCTATATTCTATGGTTCTAGCTGATAATTGCCTTTGCAAATGTTCATAGATCTATTTGCCATCCCCCCATCTCTACCTTCTGGTACCTTGCACACAATAAACAAAACTGGGGATACACACTCAGGGTGAGAATTCCTCTCACCCCTCAATCCCTTTTTCCTCAAGCAGGGCATCCAAAGACAACTATGATTTATAATTTAGACTTTTTGATTTTCAGTTCTAGAATCACATTACTCCTTGACATTTTCAAAGAATATGTGCTTTCCTACTGGCTGTTAGTCTACAGATCATTGTTTAGATTCAAATCAGTTAGTTGGGGACAGACTGAAAGAATACCTACAGTACAGGCCCTCCTAACCCAGTGGCCCTACATGGATATGTGAGGGATGGCCTGAAGTCCAAGAAATACCTACCTCTAGCTTCAAGACATCATGCTGAAGTTTACGCTGAAATTCGAGGAAATTTTTGATGGTCAGTTTCCCCTTGAGATCAGCTCCAAAAAAATAAGTTGTGAGGGCCGAACATAAGCCAGACTTGAGGGTGTTACCAGTAGTAGGACGATCTCTGTGGCGCATACCCATGCTGGTTTGAGAGCGAATGATGCTCTGAACCTAAAGCAGAATAAAATCCCCGTCCAGAAAAGCTTTATGAAAGTGGAAAAACATAGAAAAGAATAACTACTGTTTACCAGGTGCCTGTACCATTCAACCGCTTTTAATGCACAAACAATCTTGTGAGGCAAGTCCTATCTTCTTTCCTGTATAGATGAGGAGACTGAGCCACAGAGAGTTGAATAACTTGTTCAATGTCAAGTGGCTAGCAAGTAGCAAAACCAGAATTCTAACACAAGCAGACTGGCACCTTAATAATTAGGACACTTTCAGAAAAATCTCCCTCCAGAAAAGAGCATTTGGTTTTTGGGGGGCTTACTCATACAAACAGGACAATCATAAACTATATCTTCCATAGCTTGGAAGACTTTTCCTCTTCTTCCTTCTCTTCTTGCCACTCCTTCTTTTTTCATTCCAGAGATTAGAAACCCAGGGACACCTCACCTACCACTGAGCCACAGCCCTGGCTCTTTTTATTATTATTATTTTTATTTTGAGACAGGGTCTTGCTAAGTTGCTAAGGCCAGCCTTGAACTTGGGATCCTCCTGTCTCAGCCTCCCAAATTGCTGAGATTACAGGTGTGAGCCACTGTGCCTGGAAAATTCTGAACATCCAAGAAAATACATTAATTACAATGATACATAAAGTGGTATGAAGTAATACTCTAAGAAGACATGGGAAATTTGTTCAATCTTTGAGAAAGAATAATTTTGGAACCAGCAACAGTGGCCTACCTATGTAAATGAATTTTTAAAGGCAAATCTATAGGCTCATGCAGTGGCGCACACCTACAATCCCAGCAATTTGGGAGGCTGAGGCAGGAGAATTCCAAGTTAGAGGTCAGCCTCAGCAACTTGAAGAGACGCTGTCTCAAAATAAAACTACATATAGAAGGCATTTGATGAATGTTTTGGGTAGAAACATTAGCCATTTAGTCTCAAAAATACCTAATTCAACAAATATACATGTAGGTAATGATAATGCCCTTAGAATGTAGACAATATTTCTGATATTTACAAGATTGTTTAAGGGTGAGAGATAATGTATGTAAATGTCCCTAAAGAGTTTTCCAAAGAAAACTCATTCAACAAACAACAGCCATTATTACCATTTTGATTAGACATTTAATCAGAATATACATATTTAAACATAAATCCATCATTACTTTTAGACTTAAAAAATAATTAAAGCTGAGATTACTTGTTAAATCCTTTATTAATCCTAATGAACATGAAGGCTGAGGCTGTGGCTCAGTGGTAGAGAACCTGCCTGGCATGTGTGAGGCACTGGGTTCCATTCTCAACACTGCATATAAACAAATTAATAAAATAAAGGTCCATCAATAACTAAAAAAAACAAAACCAACAAACAAATGCACATGAAAATATGTTTTGAATACTAATGTACTTATTGCCTATTTTTTTTTCTTTTTAATGGTGCTGGGGATCAATTTGAACCAAGGCCTTTATACATGCTAGGCTAGTTCTCTACCACTGAACTACAATTCCCAGTACTAAATAATAATGTATTTAAAGGAATTCACTAGAACAACTTGCCTGCTCAAACTCTTCCATGTCTACTTCTCCATCTCCATTCAAGTCAAACATCTTGAAGGCAATTTCAAAATTTCTCTGAGGAGCTGCAAGTGGAAAAGCAGAAAAGAAAGCAGGGAGAGAGGAAAAAAATATTTAGAAGGCACTGGTTAAAAAAAAATCAATTAAGAAAAATAAATGGTTAAACACTGAAATATAATATCCATGTTGGAAAGTAACAACACACAGGCTCGTGAAGCTGAAGCAGGAGGATCACAAGTTTGAAGCCAGCCTCAGCAACTTAGTAAGGCTCTAAGTAACTCAGTGAGACCCTGCCTCTAAATAAAATAAAATAAATAAAAAAGGGCTGGGGATGTGGCTCAGTGGTTATGTGCACCTAGGTTCAATCCCCAGTACGGGGAAAAAAGGGAAAGACAGTGACACAGTTTATCTAGGTCAACCTTTCGGTAATACTCCTTAAAACTAAGAGTTACTGTTCCTGGTAAAGACAGTAATTGTTTATCTCTGTTTCAGTGCTTTTTCTTAAGTACTTCATCTTTGTTCTTTCGACACCACCCTCTTAGCTGTACAATCTTCCAATTTTTGTCTTTTGGAGGCTGGGGGTTGAAATCAGGTCTTCAGGCACGCTAGGCATACATTCTACTACTGAAGCTGTATGTTGTTATTGCTTAGTTGCTTACATTGACTATTATTAATTTAGGCAAGAAAGTCTGTCTAGGGTGAGACAAACTGCTGCAAAGCAAGAAGTTGAAAAGTCTAGGTCTTTGTTTTACCTTTAAAAAAAGCTAACTTTCTACTTTATTCTTTCTGGTCTCTCCATTATAAATACAACCAGGAGTTCTGTACACGTTATTCTGACAACAGGGATTTCAAGCTGCTTTCTCATGCTAGTTTCCGCATTGCCTGTACAGTCTGAGGTAGGCAGAACAGCACACTGTAAGCTATTTCAATCACATCAGTGTATACACAAATTACTGAGTGAAGTATCTTTAAATGTTAAAATTAACCTGAAGTTCAAAACACAAAATAGAAACACACAAAGTCTGACAAGATAGAATACATTTTCTTTCCGTTAAGTGAATGACAAAAACTTTCAATTCTTCTTTAGTATTCTGGGATCAATCAAAATAAAACTAATATACCTTATGCACTGCAATAATACAAATTTAACAGTGTTTCTCCCTTACCATGCTAAATGTTCTGGTAAATAAAACTAAGTTGTTGACTTCCTTACTTTGGTGCTTCCAGTTTATATAGCTTCAGAGAATAAGATAAAATAAATACCCTATATATCTTAATACCATTAAATTAAATTTTCAGTTAATATTATTTTTACAAAAAATATAAAGATTATATGTAGACAAAAAAAGATGAATGAGCTTTGTATGTTATGCATGATTATAGAGCATCCATATACCTATCCTGCTCATGAATTTGTCAACAGCATCTCCTGGATTTAAATGCCAGCATCAGATAGCTAGCCAGCTAAGCTAGAACATGGCAATGCTCAGTTGTTTCAGTGAATCATGTGTCTGTCAGCTTTGTTTCCTGTTGACTTCCAACAGATTTGCTCTTCACTGGGCCACAACCACAACTGCTAGGAAGGATATAGCTGAGAGAATTAAATTTTTGTCTATTTATTGCCATTTCTCATGTTTTTCCTACCTTTATAAATGTAATCTGTTAATCAGAACTCAATGCCAAGCATTGAGCTAGATAATTTCAAGCAGTTTATCATGTGATTTTGTACTCTCAATCCTGAAAGTTTTTATTTCTTTGTTTTTTAAGTAGTGGGAAAGCGAGGCTCAAAGCTTAAAATCACACAGGTAATAAGTGGAAGAAATGGGAATGGAACTTAGAACAATACTGACTCCCAGGCCTACAAAAACATCTCATTATGCTCCAGGACTTCTGATATGAATACAGAAATCTTATCATGATAAATACTTTTTTTATTATTATTATTTTTTATTCACACAGTTCATATACTCTTACATATACATAGGGTAATACTGTCTGTCTCAGTCTACTATTTTTCCTTCCCCCATCCCCTCCCGTCCCATTTTCCTCCACACCATCCATACTTCCTCCATTCTTTCCTGT
>JAJEJO010000218.1:88031-105716 GCA_020662805.1 Glaucomys volans
TTTTTTTTGTTGTAATGGAGACTGAATCCAGGGGTGCTTTACCACTGAGTTACAACCCAAGTCCTTTTTATTTTTTAATTTGAGACAGGGTCTTACTAAGTTTCCAAGACTGGCCTTGAACTTATGGTTCTCTTCCCTCAGCCTCAAGTCGTTTCTTTTTTTTTTTTGAGGGTGGGTACCAGGGGTTGAACTCAGGGGCACTTGACCACTAAGCCACATCCCCAGCTCTATTTTGTATTTTATTTAGCGACAGGGTCTCACTAAGTTGCTTAGTGCCTTGACATTGCTAAGGCTGGCTTTGAACTCTCAATCTGCCTCAGCCTCCTGAGCCACTGGGATTACAGGAATGTGCCAATGCGCCCAGCTTCAAGACATTTTTTTTCCTTTTCTTTCTCAACAGTGCTGGAGATTGAATCCAGGGTTTCATGCATGCTACGAAAGCACTAAACACTGACTTCACTTCCAGCCCCCCTTCCCTCATTTCTAGTCACTTTCAAGCACATTTTGAAAAGCCTTCATCTAGTCTCCTCCTTGAACCTTTTTCTAATAATCTGAGTTAAATGTGAAATCTTTAATAGGAAAAAGGCAGAAACGTTAAATGATTATCACTATGACTACAAACAAGATAAAAAAAGACAGTTTGAAGAACAAGAGAATAAATGGGAAATTTCAGCCATATTTGGAAAATATAGAGTAAATAAACACAACTGAGATAGCCTCTTTCTTAAATCTCTTGGGAAAACAAAAAAAATATATATTTAAAAAACCCCCAAAACCCTCATTAAACCGAAGATTGGCTGGAACAATTTTGGAAGTTGAATACTGCCTTACTTAGTATGCAAACTTGTTTTTTGTCCTTTATTAAATGATGTGTGTACACAGGGAGGAAAAAGCAAAAGTAAGGGAGGAAAACTATTTTGAGGGGAACAATGCTCAGTTACATATGGGAGTTAAGATGTAATTTTAAAATATACTGAACATTATTTTTATATACTTACCCCTCCATTAGATTGCAGCTGCTCTAAATGTATTTTTGTCTCTGAACGTATGTATATCTCATTTGCTGACCAAGATGTTAAGTGAAAGAACCAAGGGAAAGACAAATCAGTTTTATTCCAAATTCTTCTATTTGGACTCCTGATTTTCATGTCAAATACAGAATACCACTAGGGAAACTATTTGGAGGGAAGTGTGAGAAGAGACAAATATAGTTGACCTTTGATAGCTTAGCAAAATGCTGTCTGTGGATCTGAATTAGCTCAATGGGAGAAGAGGCTCCTCTACCTATGGAGCCTAGAGGCTCCTTTTTTATACACAGACCACTGCATAAACCAGGAAGCTCCCACTACTACACAGGCTCCTGATGCCTCTCATCCCCGTAATTACAGGGAGAGTCACAGGGACCCTTCCATGATGTATTCCAGCTGTGCGTGACCTAACTAAGCACACCTTTCCACTCAGTGACAGGAGGACTGGGACTAGGAATTTTGCTGTTGTTATGCCTATCTTCACGAGACATTATTTTAGATTACTTTTATACTGCATAGTATCAGTGTGTCCATGTTCCCTCTGCACAACAAAGAGGAAAAAGTAATTTCGTTGGATGAAGAATTTCCTGGAAGGCAGAGAATTCAGTCTACTTTGCATTTCACCAAGGACCAGTCTTTTCCCTTTAATTGTCTTGGTCCAGATCTAAGGGTTTCCTCCCCTTAGGGAAAAAAGCCCACAGAAGAAGGAAACCCTATGTGTCTAACTAGTATTCCATCACTAGAAAGCCCAGAAACCAACGCCCAAAACAAAATTATGAACAGGGTTAGTACTATAAAAGGCTGAAGATGGGTTTCTTGATGAATTTACACAGCAAGAAGAGGAACGACCCCATCCATGAAAACAATGTTGTTAGGATAAAACAATGCTCTGTTTCAAATGTTTTCATCTCTGGGTGACGGAATCAGTTGGATTATTTACATATTTTACAATAAGTACCAACACAATTATTCTCTTAAATCTATAAGACAATTTCTTCTCATTAGAACCAAATACAATTAAATATTACTTTATACGTAGCCTAGACTTGGAAAAAACCCCCAATTTAAGCAAGTACTACAGTGATTCATTCTGTGGATAGAATAATTACCCTTTAACTTATATGCTTCCTAAATCTGTATTTCAGACCACTGCCTTTCTTAACACGAGGCATCTCTCACTGATTCATATTCACCCAGCTGAAAAGAAACTCTGTGCAAGATGAGTGAGTAAAGGAGTGCTGAAGTTAATTAACTGTCAGAGGCCTCATAGATCTAATTTATCTAATCTGGTCCCAGATGCCATATTAGATATCCAAAGTATTTGGTCCATGAAGGTATTCTAGGTACATAAATCCATTTATCCATAACTCTATGTCTTTATGTTTTTTTTTGCCATAAGAATATAACATCTTTTCCTTTTTTAAATTTTTGTATACTAGTAAAATGGACTGTTAACCAATAAAATGAATTTACTGGATTTAACGGTGCCAATAACAGAAACACAACTAACAGATAGGCTTTGCAAACACTAAAAGTAAATTTTGTGAGATGTTAAAAAAAGGAAAAGTTTCAAAAAAGAGTACAGAAGTTTAATGAACTGTGCCTATCCCTCCCAACATCCTAACTACTGCTGTGAATTAGCAGAAATTAAGACATTAAGAAATTAAAGCCGGGTGCAGTGGCGCACGCCTGTAATCCCAGCACTTGGAAGGCTGAGGCAGGAGGATCATGAGTTAAAGCCAGCCTCAGCAACTTAGCGAGGCACTAAGCAACTCAGTGAGACCCTGTCTCTAAATAAAATACAAAATAGGGCTGGGGATGTGGCTCAGTGGTGGAGTACCCCTGTGTTCAATCCCCAGTACCAAAAAAAAAAAAAAAAAAAAAAAGAAAGAAAAAGAAAAAAAAGAAATTAAGACATTGTGGCTAAGAACACTGACTACTTAGGAAGGTACTGAAATAATCTAGGCAAGATGTGAGAAGGTCTTGGATAAAGGCAGCGTGTACACTAAAATCAGTGTGTACAGTAAAAAATGATCAGGTCCCGGATCACTTTGAGGTAGAATTGACAGGATTTGCCAACAGTTTAGAAATACAAATATTCAGACAATTTGTTAAATGTATATATACATATATGCAAGCATGTATATACATTCATTTTTCCCAAAATGGAATCATATAACAGGTATGTTTTTGACTCAACAGTATATGAACATGTTTCTCTACTAATAGACCTCTGTATCACATACAATAAGAACTATGTTGTATTTCATTGTATAGATTTACTATAATTGGTTATGCCATCTGTTTGATATTTGAGTTCTTTTGGATTTACCTTTTGCCCATCAACATTATTATACACTTCGTTATTTTATTAGCCTAAACTTATAGAAAAGAAATTGCAGGGCCCAAAGGTAACCACTTTATGAAGGAGTTTGATAGAATCTGTCAAGATTCAAAAAAAGTTGTGCCAATAAATTATGCTCTCACCCATGAAACAGAATCAATTAAGTGTCAATTCAAATAGTTCCTTCTGGTACAAAGTGGTATGGGGAACACTATGAATTTGGTAGTCAAACAGGAGGTACAACAAATTGCTTCCTCAAAGAGCTAACTGATCCTAATCTTTATCTCAGTTTCTTAGAGTTCTTTAGACCTCTGGGAAGGATCAAACTTCAGGAAAGATTTCACCTTATGTAGTTTAGGGGACTGCATTGAACTCTAGGCAAGTTTAACCTTGGGGCAGATTTTGGGGAAAGCTGTCCAACATGCATGGTACAGCCATAATACCTATATTTGAGATAGTTCCTAGACAAATCCATGCCCTGGAATTTACTGGTCCATAGTTGGTCACATGATATCCAGGACCCCCTTAAAATTGGAAGGGGGGACAATTAAGTTGCCATTCCTAGAAGCACTTATTAGGATGTTCTAGTCAGAAGACCCATGTTTCTATTCTACCAAATTCTAAACATAAAGAAAAAAATACTTAAAAATTTGATGTATTTTCAGAACAGACTTAAAATTCCTATCAATTGTCTTGTTTACATTTGAAAATCCTAAGAGAAAGAGCTCTTTATTCTTTACTGAATCTCAGTGTGATTAATTTATTTAATGGCAACTGTTAAGATTTTCTAAATAATATGAAACACTACACATTAAAAACACGAGTTTTAAAGTGTCAGACTAGGTGTGGTGGCACATGTCTGTAATCCCATCTACTCGCCTGGGCAACTTAGTGAGACCCTGAAATAATTAAAATAAATAAAATAAAATAAAATAAAATAAAATAAAATAAAATAAAATAAAAAACAATGGCTGGATGTGTAGCTTAGTGGGAGAGTGCCTGCCCAACATGTATAAGGCCCTAAGTTTAGTGCCAGTATCATGAAAAAATAAAAATGAAAACTAACAAAAAAATTCATAAAAAAATTGAGAGATATTTTTTGTAATTTCTTCAGCAAGGTTTCAGCTGTATAAGACTTAATCCTAACAACAGCAATTCTTCTATCTACATTCTCTACAGAAAATATGTTTCAGCCCTGATTTTTCCACTACAGTGCTGGGGCTTGAACCCAAGGGTACTATACCACTGAGATGCATCTCCAGCCTCTTTTATTTTGAGACAGGGTCTTGCCAAGTAGTCCACGCTGGCCTTGAACTTGCAATTCTCCTACTTTAGCCTCTGGAGTAGGTGGGATTATAGACATGTGCCACCACACCTGGCTTCAACCTTGGTTTTTATTTAAATTTAAAAAAAAGACATAATTTTATACCTGAAAAAGGCAGACAGCTGATGCTTCTAGTTCACAGTACATAGCCTATCACCGAACTCTGTCTCAGTCTCAGTTACTAGATGACTTTCAGAGAGCTGGCAGAAAAGAGACTATCATTTACATTGGTCTTCCTGCTACATGATTATTGTGTTACAGGAGATGCTAGAGATGCTAGAGATGTCAAAAAGCTTGGATTTCTCAAGAGTTCCTGGGAGAGAGATTCTAAAAGGCAAGCCAGGAATGTACCCTTGCATTAAGGTCATGTTCTATTTTATAATTTGTAATACAATTTCTTCAAATTTATTACAATTTTTTTTTGAACCAGGGATTGAACTCAGGGGCAGTAGCCACTGAGTCACATCCCCAGCCCTATTTTGTATTTTATTTAGAGACAGGGTCTCGCTAAGTTGCTGAGGCTGGCTTTGAACCTGCGATCCTCCTCCCTCAGCATCCTCAGTCGCTGGGATTACAGGTGTGCACCACAATGCCCAGCTAAGTTTATTACTATTTTATGCCCAAACTACATGTGCCTATGTGACAGGACCTTACCCCTAACTTCAGAGTTCTAAAAAATTAGTATCTGCTTGATTTCTTTTCATTCTGTGTGGTTGCATTCCAGTCCAGGTGATCAATATCAGTCAAAGCAACAGCTTATGCTAAACTGCAATTGATCACATGATGCTTAAAGAAACTGCTTTAATAAAGAAATTGGATTTTTGTTAGTTAACCTATGCTAACTTGTAGGACCCTCTTTATGTATGACTAGGTTTGTCATTCACCCAAAACTATTTGTTTTTCAATTTAGTGTTTCTATTTGTTTTTCAAGTAGAAAAATTCAGCTATTTTAGTTTTCTAGCATTCATATAGAGAGAATAACTATATATAGAGAGTAACTATTACTTGAAATGATATAAAATTTTACTATGTATACTAAGTAACTGTTCAGAAAAATTATTAGATATTTTATTAGCCAATAAATATATATGGAGTACTTCTATGTATTATATATTGTGCTCAATATCCTTTCCAGAGCAGGCTGTAATTAGGCAAACCATTTAATGACAAACCACTACATCTTGCCTTGATTTTCTCTGGGCATCTTTGAAATTACACAGCACAATGAATAAGCATTTTAAAACCTCGTTCCCAAATACTATTAAAGTGAGGGTTTTAGGAAAACATCCAGCTATACAGATGGACTAATATACTTGATTCCAGTTCAGCTTCAAAGAGGGAAACAATTTGAAAAAATGGGATTCAAAGACCATAGGCAAAGGTCTTTAAGCATTATTAGTCATTGAGAGCTAAATTCCTACAAAGGTATCCCAAGCAGCAACCGAACAAAATCAGGACAGGGTAGGGCCCCAGGAGGATGGGACAGAAATTAAAGTGTCATAAGGGACTGGAATCAGGGCAAGTTTCTTCAATCTACTCTAGGATAATGAAGGGGTGACTATGTATGGCAAAAGGGACACGGAAGCCCACTGACACTGTGATCAAGGATATGTAGTTAGACAGATGGCTAGGTCTCCTTTCTATCCAGAAGAACTGTAATTTCTCGCTTATATGAACAAAATATCATGTGTAATTGTTAAGGAAAGATGTAAATACTTCAACTTTCTGTATCAGCTGGGGCTACTAAAATGGCACACTGTTCTCAAATATACCTGGTTCAAAATTAATTTAATATCATATATAAATACTTGATATTTTTAAAGGTGTTATCTTATTGTTGTGACAGAGGTTGTATCTTAATAAAGTCAATGAATTAAACAAAAAATAGCTTATGCTAGAGAGGAAAGTTACCTGTAAAAAATACACTGAGATACTTTCGGCATTACTGCATACAAATGGGTGTTTCTGAAATTCTAAGCACCTCCTACAGGCTAGACGAACACTGAAGAAAAGACTGGCCTTTTATTTTCTTTGTCTTACTCTTCATAATCTCAAAGTAGCAATGGCAGATAATGCTCAGACAAAAAAACATGAAGATCATAACTTAACCAAAATTTCTCAAAACTTCTCCAACTCAGATGTACCAGTAAAAACAATGTGAAACTGCCTTATATCTATTAGATCTGGTCCATATTTTGCAGAAATCACTCAAATTGATTTTCAGTTTTTTGTTTCTTTTTGTGGTGCTGGGGATTGAACCTAGGGCCATGTGCTTCGGAAGCAAGCAGTCTACCAACTGAGTTATATCCCCAGCCCTGTAACTTCACTTTCATTAAATGGTATGGCACTGATCAGCACCATTCTTTCCAAGCCACATTCACTTTGTGGTCTGCTCTTGACTTCAGTATGGCAATAAAAGTAAAATATAATTTCATTTGAATGTCCTTATAATTTATCAGGAGGTTTGTATATTTGTGAGAAAAATGCAGCACAATGAGGACATGGTTTAATTTTTAAACCAAATCTTACTATAGTAAAAATATACCTAATTCAATTTCTCCACAGATTCTCTAAATTTAAAGGAGTCAAAGAATCCTCTGACTTATGCCTGGTTTTCATGAAATCTACCCTGGAATTTTAAAGTTCTGGGTACTGAACATGCCATATCATTTTTTGCTGTTGATTTTACTGGTGGCTTTTCAAAGATTAAGAGTAAACAGTAAGAAAGATGCTTAACAATTAATTTTTACAAATGTTGTTTTTACCTTCTTATCTCCCCATCTAAAATGTTTTCATGTTATTGGCTTATGGGTTAATTTAAATTAGAACATAGATGTAGATAAGAACACAAAATAAATATTTCATAACTGTCAATAGATAAGCCCTAGATTGTTAAATTATCATAAACTAGTGAATTCTGGCATTAGTAAAAATGATCCAAATCAATAAACAATATTAATCATTCCATATAAATTCTGATGACCTTTTTCTAACCTAGTTATGACGGAAAATCTCTGACTTCTATTATAAGATTTAATATCATCAGCTAATGTTATGGTTGGTTAGTGCAGAGAATGAAGCCATTAATAACCATGCTTGTGTATTCTCACTCAATTCTTATTAACTTACTTTAAGGATCAGGGGCACTTTGGAAATTATTTAGTAATAATTATTAACCATCTCTTTATCTTGCCTAAAATGAACCTAAACTTATTCTGTTAATGACTAGTTATCTAGTAAATATTTAATATTTTACTTAATACAGATGCTCATGCTGAAAATTATTCAAGTTCCTCTATTAAAGTTGATCAGAGAAATTAAGCATGAATAATAAAATTTTTGAATTAGAACTTGGGGAATACAAATACTTGAACTCTGATTATCATAAGAAACCAAGCTTGTTTTGAAATACATTAATTAAAAAACACATCTCCTTCATTCTACTAGTACCAGCTGCAGATTGAAGGACTATTCTCAATTTAGGGTATCAACAGCAAAATCAAGTCTTTTTTTTTTTCCTTTTTTTTGGTGGTAGTAGTGATTAAACCCAGGGCCTCATGCATGCTAGGGAAGGGTTCTATTACTGAGCTATGTCCCCAGGCACAAATGTTCAGTTTGCAAAACTTTTTTTTTGATGAGATAAAAAAAAAAAACAATATGTTTTATGTTCCTGTTCTGTTCCCTTGCCACAGTACTTTACTTATAGTAAGTGTTTGTTTAAACCTGTGTACACTGTTATGCAATTTACATTCTAGGCTGGAAAATGAACAATAAATAAGATAAAGAAATAAGCTGCACAGAAGGTTAAATAGTGATAAGTGCCAAGGTGAAAAAAAATAAAGCAAGAAAAGCATTCAGGAGGTGTGTTATGTGTAAATGTGTGTTCTGAGATGGGATAAAAAGTGTTTAAATATTTAGGTTGTCCAAATAATGTATGGAGAAGAAGAGAAATTCCTACCACTTATTATAAACACAAGATATTTCTACTAAATTGTTATTCTGAATGTGTGTCCAAAAAACTCCTAATTAGAAAAGTCAAACTTCCAAAAAATTTCAATAAGAATTAATTCAGTTTATTAGAAAAAATGGTACAGAATAATATGACTTCTTTAGAAAAGCAGCTTTCTGAATTTAATTGGGAAAGAAAACAAATTTGCTATATGTAGTTTTAATTTTATTTTTATTTTAGACCACACAGTAAAGTTTCTAAAGTACTCAGGTTCCAAATTTCAATCCATTAGGGCAGAGTGTTCATATTACTCAAAATGATGGTAACTCCTTGGCCAGGCATGGTGGTGCACGCCTGTAATCCCAGCAGCTCAGGAGGCTGAGAGAGGAGGATGGCAAGTTCAAAGGCAGTCTCAATAATGGTGAGGCAATAAGCAACTCAGTGAGACTGTCTCTAAATAAAATACAAAATAGGGCTGGGGATGTGGCTTAGCGGTTGAGTGCGCCTGAGTTCAATACCTGGTACCAAAAAAAAAAAAAAAAAAAAGGGATGGTAACTTCTTGAACACCATTGAGTTCATTAACTTTGAATGAAAACAGCTAATGAGAAATATGAAAGTCCTGCACCATCTGGGTGATGCTTTTGCACTGTTCCAGTTGAAGAACTTGGGGGAACTGCACTGACATATAATATAAACAATTAAAAGTAGCTGTAACTCTCAACAGATGCAGAAGAGGCATTTGACAAAACACAGCACCCCTTTATGTTCAAAACACTAAAAAAAAATAGGGATATTAGGAATATACCTCAACATTGTAAAACACTATCTATGCTAAGCCCAAGGCCAACATCATTCTAAATGGAGAAAAATTGAAAATATTCCCTCTAAAAACTAGAACAAGACACGGATGCCCTCTTTTACCACTTCTATTCAACAGTCCTTCAAACTCTAGCCAGAGCAATTAAACAAATGAAAGAAATTAAAGGGATATGACTAGGAAGAGAAGAATTCAATTTATTGCTACTTGCTGATGACTTGATTCTCTATTTAGAGGATCCAAAAACTTCCACCAGAAAACTTCCAGAACTAATAAATGAATTCAGCAAAGTAGCAGGATGTAAAATCAACACCCATAAATCTAATGCATTTCTGTACATCAGTGATGAATCCTCTGAAAGAGAAATTAGGAAAACTACCCCAATTCACAATAGTCTCAAAAAAATAAAATAAAATAAAATAAAATCCTTGGGAATCAATCTAACAAAAGAGGTGAAAGACCCCTACAATGAAAACTACAGAACACTAAAGAAAGTAATTAAAGAAGGCCTTAGAAGATGGAAAGATCTCCCATGTTCTTGGATAGGCAGAATTAATATTGTCAAAATGGCCATACTACCCAATTAAAATTCCAATGTCTTTCCTCATGGAAATAGAAAAAACAATTATGAAATTCATTTGGAAAAATAAGAGACCCAGAATAGCCAAAGCAATCCTTAGCAAGAAGAGTGAAGCAGGAGGCATCACAATACCAGACCTTAAACTATACTACTGAGCTATAATAACAGAAACAGCATGGTATTGGCACCAAAAGGGACAGGTAGACCAACAGTACAGAATAGAAGACACGGAGATAAATATAGTTATCTCATACTAAACAAAGTTGCCAAAAATACACATTAGAGAAAAGATAGCCACTTCAATAAATGGTGCTAGGAAAACTGGAAATTCATATGTAACAAAATTAAATCCCTATCTCTCACCCTGCATAAAACTCAACTCAAAGTGGATCAAGGACCTAGGAATTAGACCAGAGACCCTGTGCCTAATAGTATAAAAAGCAGGCCCAAACCTTCATTGTGTCAGATTAGGAGCTTAGGAGTCCTTCCCAAGACTCCTAAAGCAGAAGAAATAAAATCAAGAATCAATAAATGGGATAGATTCAAACTAAAAAGCTTCTTCTCATCAAAGAAAACAATCAATAATGTGAAGAGAGAGCCTACAGAGTGGAAAAAAATCTTTACCACACACAAATCAGATACAGAACTAATCTTCAGGATATATAAAGAATTCAAAAAACTTAACACCAAAGAAACAAATAACTGAGTCAATAAATGGGCTAAGGAACTGAGCAGACACTTCACAGAAGAAGATATACAATCGATCAACAAATATATGAAAAAATGTTCAGCATCTCTAGTAATTAGGGAACTACAAATCAAAAGTACTCTAAGATATCATTTCATTCAAGTCAGAATGGCAATGATGAAGAATACAAGCAACAATAACTGTTGTCAAGGATGCGGGAGAAAAAGATACACTCATACATTGCTGGTGCAACTGCAAATTAGTGTAACCACTCTGGAAAACAGTGTGGAGATTTCTTAGAAAACTTGGAATGGAACCACCATTTGACCCAGCTATCCCACTCCTCAGCATATACACAAAGGACTTAAAATCAGCATACTACAGAGATGCAGCCACATCTGTGTTTATAGCAGCTCAATTCACAATAGCTAGGCTATGGAACTAACCTATGCCCTTCAACAGATGAACGGATCAAGAAACTGTGGTATATATACACAGTGGAGTATTACTCAGCCTTAAAGGAAAATAAAATTATGGCATTTGCAGGTAAATGGATGGAGTTGGAGAATATTGTGCTAAGTGAGATAATCCAATCCCAAAAAACACAAGGGCCAAATGTTTTCTCTGATACGTGGATGCTGATTTAAAATGGAGGGGTGGGGGGAGAATGAATGGAGGAACTCTGGATTGGGCAGAGGGGAGTGCAGGGAGGGGTGGGGGCAGGGGAGTGGAAAAGATGGTGGAATGAGATTGACATCATTACTAGTATGATTGCATGAATGGTATAACTTTACATCATGTACAACCAGAGAAATGAATAGTTGCGTTGCATTCATGTACAAGAATCAAAATGCATCCTGCTGTCATGAATAACTAATTAGAACAAATGAAAATAAATTGTTTTCAAAAAGTAGATGTAACTTTAGAGTCTTTAAAAAAAACTTTACATGGATGTTTTAAGTTTTTCTTTCAGGTGACTCCATACACAAATTACAGACAATTCAAAACAAATTTTACGTAATTTATAATTTAACTTAACTCATTTTATAGACCTGTATGTTCTCTATGAATAAATAAAAGGAAAAGTTTTTACTTACTGGAAAGAACAGTTGTAAGGAAAATGTAATCTGAAAAGGATATGAGTCCACATTCTCCAAGAGTGTAAAATATACTGCCTTCATCAGCAAATTTTTCTCGTTCCTGGGAAATTTTCTATTAAATGTATGGATACCACCAAAAGATAAAAAAAAGATATAAATGAATTAGAATCTAAATAGTAAAAAATGAAACACCATTTTACTCACAGTTTTATACTATTTATCCTAAACATTTTCTCTAATGGTCACTCAATAACCAGTGGATCCTTTACAGTTTTCAAGACCACAAAAATTCCAAGACAAAAGATGATTTTATTATTTAAGCACTGGACTAATATGAATACTAGAAAATGATTTTTTTTTATAAACCTCTGACATCGAACAAACACAGACCCACTTCAGAATTGGTTTTTGTTTCTTAGTTTTAGTAACAATCCATCTTATTTTATTGAGGTATATAAGGTAGTACACACAAAAAAATCAGAACAAAAACATAAAAAAACCCCAAAAAACCAACTAAAAGGAAATCAGTTCTAGCTGCCCAAGAAAAACTAAACTACCAGTGGTCAGCAATGAAGAGGTATGCAACTATTTTCAAGGCCCATACACATGCTCAGAAAACTCATTTTTGAAATATTAATTTTAATTTTTACTTTATGACTGCAAGAATCTTAGTTTTGGAACACAGAGCAGTATCCTGAATAAATGACATCTGAAATATTATGCCAGATTAGACATGAAAACCAAGGTTTAGAACAAATTTAATTTAATCATATTTACTGTTACCTTCGTGGAGACTTCTAAATTTCAGTTACTTGATAAAACTGTCTCCTAAAGCTTAACCTTTACTCTACGTGTATATTCCTTTTCTTTAATCTATAACTCACAAAGAGAGTGAATTCTTAGCTTCAGTAATGGCCTGTCTGCCAAATAGTCTTTTCCTGAGTGTTTAACCAAAGCTATCACGTTTTCTGAATTCTTAAAGCATAAACTTAGTGGTGAAGATACTTTCAAAAACTGAAAAGGATCCACCAAAAAATTACACTTCAAACAAATTTCCATATGTTGTAGACCAACCGATATTTAAGAAATTATTCAGAGTACCAAGAAAAAAAAAAAAAGAAACAGGTTTTAGGAACTCAAACCCACAAAGCGCAATCAAAGGAATAATCTCATGCAAGCACAAAAGAGGAGGCAGCACTGCAGGCATGACTTCAGAAAGAGCATCATGAAAACTAAACCAACGAGCACCACCACACCAGCATCCAGGTACGTGACTACCCAATGGGTTACCTCTGTCTAGTGAAGATCCCATCATACACCACAAAAGAAAGAAAACGGGTTAACTAATTGAACAACACAAGTACCACATGAATTATCATGAAGTCAGTTTGCAAGATCTTAATAAACTCATTCAAAATAGCCTCTACTGGGTATAAGCTTGTTCATAAGATATGGTCACCATGAACAGGGTGAAAATTTGCAGGTAAATACCAACGAAACAGTACTAGGTTTTGATGGCAGATGCTGTTTAAGGAAAAGATTCTCTGACTTCCTTTGTGGCTGACAGAAGACATGATCCTGCATGACAGCATTTACAGATTACTTCTTTGACCTGACAACAAAAATGAGCACATAATCCAATATGTTCTAATTAAGGTTAGATCTTATACCATACTTGATTTTCTACCAAGAGATTAAACATAAATTTCAAACCAAAAAAGCTGCTGGAAGAAAATGAGGGCAGAAAAACCATTTACTGGTAAGTTAATATTTAAATTTCTCAAAATAAAAGGAGGTTATATTTTTTATATTACCTAAGATGCTGCAAAATAAAGTATGTGAATAGGAAAAAAACACACAAAATGAGAATAGGCCCCCCAAACTAAACCACAACTAGTCAGAAAAATAAATGCACATAGAAGCTGAGTAATCAATAATGTAATAATCTCATGGAGAGATTACTATAATCAATTAAAATAAATGATACATCAGAGTTAGAAGTTGAAAAAATGATAAAAAGCCAAAAAACCATATCTAACATTATTTTCCTAACACCTGGACCACGGGGCCACTCTGAATATAAAAGACAAATCTAATCTTGTTGGTACTTTCAAATTTTGATATAATTTCAAACTCACAGAAAAGTTGAAAGACTACTATAAGGAACTAGCATATACTCTTTACCCAGATTCACCAACATCTTACCCCATTCACTTTATCATTATGTAGAGATATACTTTTTTTGTACCACTGTGAAAATAAATTGGAGACATTGTGTTCTTTTACACTTAAATATTTCAGCATGTATTTCCTGTCAAGACATTCTCACCACAGCATAAATTCAACAAAACTGGAAATTAAATATTAAACACATATCTAATCCAGTCCATTTTCACATGTAGTAAACTATCCCAATTATTGCCTTTATAGCCATATCCCCCAGTTCAAGATGTATTAAATAAACTACACTTAGTTGTTGTGTCTGTTTAATCAGCATTAATCTGAAACAGCATTTCCTTATAATTCTTTGTATTTTCCTTTTGAAGTTTATTATATATAATTATGGTAAAACTCACATAGAAATCACCATTTTAACTATTTAGCCATACAATACATGTTTGGCTTGTTAGGGCTAAGTTCACCCATGTTTTAGCATGAATCAGTACTAATTCCTTTTAACTAAAGTAATAATCTCATGGAGAGATTACTATAATCAATTAAAGAATACATCAGAGCTAGAATGCACATACCAAAATTTGTTTAACCATTCAAATGTTGTAGCACATTTAGGTTATTTCTACCTTTTGGCTATTTGTAAAAGTAACTGTTTGAATATCTGTTGTCAGTTCTTTTCAGTATATAGCTAGAAGTAGAATTGCTCCATCACACGGCAGCTCTATATTTAAGTTTTCGAGATTAGCTAAACAATTTTCCTCAGAGGCTGCACCATTTACATTCCCTTGAGGGATGCAAGAGGGTTCCCATTTCTCCACATCCTTAATAACACCTGTTTTTTTTCATTTTAAAATTATAGCCATGTTCATGAGTATGAAATCATATCTTCATGTTGGTTTTTTTTTTCCTTCTGTGATGCTGGGGATTGAACCCAGGGCTTTGTACTTGCAATGCAAACACTCTACCAACTGAGCCATATCCCCATCCCCATCATAGTGATTTTGCATCTCCCTTGTACCTAATGAGGTTCAGTATCTTTTCATGTGCTTGTTGCCCATGTGAAATGTCTATTCAAGTCCTTCACCTATTGTTGAATTGGTTGTCATTTTGTTGTTGACCTCTAAGAGTTCCTGGTATATTCTGGATATTACACTCTTATCATATGCATGATTGGTAAATATTTTCTCCCATTCTTTGTGTTGACTTTCACTTTCTTGAAAACCAAAATGTCTTATGATTGAAAGTTTTTAATATTGGGGAAGTCTAACTTAACTATTTTTTCTTCTATTGCTATGCCCAACTTCTTTGGCTCAACATAGTGTTTGGGAGATTCATCCATATTGTAATAATTAGTACTTCAATTTTATTGCTAAGTAGTATTTTATACTGCTCATTAATATAATAAAAATATTAGGTATTGCAATAAAGTAATCTTTTGTACAAAACCATGTAAGATGCAAATACACATAAATACAAGTTATTTGCTCCTTACTGACATTTGGTCTTTTTAAAATTTTTGAATATTATGTATTTCTTCAGGATGTTGTACCTTTTTTGCTTGCACCATTAATGGATAAGAGGCCCAGGTTCTCCATATCACTGCTAACATTTGTGCTGCCAATCTCTTTAGTAGCCATTCAAGAGGGTATGTAGTAGTATTTCATTACAGTCTGTTGCACATTTCCCCAGTGATCAACGTTGTTGAATACTTTTAATTTTGTCTACTGGTGATTGTATTTTTCACCCATTTTTTATTGGTGCATTATAATAAACCTAATGATGGTATTTGTTGTTACATTTTTGTACATGCACTGATATATATTTGTTCAATATCATTCACCATTATTGCCCCACTGCTTCCTTCTCTCTTCTCTGATCGCCCTTTGATTTTCGTGAGACCTGGGAACCCTTTTTTTTTTTTTCTCTCTAGCTTCCACATGAGGAAACATACGACCCTTAACTTTTTGAGTTTGGGTTATTTCACTTAACATAATGTTCTCAAGTTCTATCCATATGGAATGACATAATTTCATTCTTATTTATGGCTGAATAAAACTCCATTTTGTGTATCATATTTTCTTTATTCACTCATCAATTGGGGGACACCGAGGCTGGTTCCATAGTTTGCCTCTTGTGAACTGTGCTGTTATAAAACATGGGCATGCATGTATTGCTATATTATGCTAACTTCAATTCTTCAAGATAAATACTGAGAAGTGGTATCATATGGTGGGTCATATGGTGGTTCCACTCCTAGTCTTTTGAGGAACTTTTATACTGATTTCCATAGTGGTTGTACTAACTTACTATTCCACCAAAGGTAAAAGTGTTCCTTTTTCTCCACATCCTCTCCAGCATTTGTTATTGTTTATATTCTTGATGGTTGCCATTCTAACAGTACTGAGATTAAATCTCAGTGTATTTTTTATTTGTATTTTCATAATTGTTAAAAATGTCTAACCCCTGTTAGTCATCTGCATTTCTTCTTTTGAAAAGTGCCTTTTTACTTCATTTGCCCATTTATTATTTTTTTAGTTCCTTATATATTCTGGATATTAATTTTCTGTCAGAAGGGTAGCTAGCAAAGACTTTCTCCCATTCTGTAGGTTCTCTCTTCACATTGTTTCCTTTGCTGTACAGAAGCTTTTTAATTTGATGCCATCCATTTGTTAATTCTTGGTACTATTTCCTGAGTTTTAGGAGTACTACTAAGAAAGTCATTGCCTACACCTATATGTTTGAGTGATCTTATATTTCTTTTAGGAACACAGTTTCTGATCTAACTGCTAGGTCTTTAATCCATTTTGACTTTTGTTCAAGATAAGGATCTAGTCTCATTCAGCACCATTTGTTTAAAAGTCTTTTTCTCCAATGATGATTTTCACCCTTTTTTTAATTGGGCTGTTTGTCATTTTATTACTAACATGCAATAGATCATCATATATTCCAAATATGAGACCTGTGTCAGTGTGGCAACCAGATTCCAAGATGACTCCGAGGAATCCTGTCTCCTGGCATCCACATCCTCCTACACTGGATCTGAGTTGGTTTGTACGACATGTGACTTTTGAGGCTTGGTAATAAATGGTATAAAAGGCACCTTGCTTTGTTTGAGGGAAGCCAGCTTTCTATCTGAACACTGCCCTCAAACTGGCCTGTGGCTATTCATCAACAGGCAGTATTAGCTTACTAGACATTTGAGTGAGCCACCTTGGAAATAAATCCTCATTCTCAGTCCAGGTAGCTTACCAAAGCCCCAGTCAGCATCTGACTACAACCTCACGAACAGCCTGAGCCAGAACCATCTGCCCAAATTGCTCCCTAATTTCTGATTCACACATGAGAGATAAGAAATGACTGTTATCAGTTCAACATACTAAGCTATGGATTTACTGTTACTCAGCGACAGAAAACAAAGTATATGTATTAAAAATATTCTCCGTCAGTCTATGGCTTGCAATTTGTATTCTGACAATCAGAAGCTTTTAATTTTCATGAAGTCTAAATTTACCAAAAAATTTGTTTTCTGCATGATAAAACAATTTTTGCCAATATTTTCTTTTAGAAATCTAGTTACGCACACACACAACTTAGGTCTATGATTCATTTTAAGTGAATTCTATATATAGCAAGACAAAGAAGGAGTAAGGGTCGTTTTTTTTTTTTTTTTTTTTTTTTT
>JAJEJO010000218.1:105816-156407 GCA_020662805.1 Glaucomys volans
TTTTTTTTGCAGTGCTGGGGATTGAACCCAGGGCTCTGTACATGCAAGTCAAACACTCTTACCAACTGAGCTATATCCCCAGCCCCAGTAAGGGTCATTTTTAAAATAATGGATACACAGCTGTTTCTCAATCACTTCTTGAGAATCCTTTCCCAGTGAATTATTTGGGCACCTTTGTTAAAAATCAATTGATTGTATAAGCCTAGATTACTCTTTTATGTTATTTTCTGCTTTTAGTAGCCCACTTTCCTTTTGAAGGTCCTCTGATTCCCAGCAGAACACATGAGTGTCTTCCAAAGAAAAAATAAACATGAAATCATTTGAAAGGCTAAAAAGGCAGCCTGAGAGACTGAACATCATGGTTTAGGCCTATTTACCTCACCAAGAGGGCAATTTAAAAGACTACCAAGACAAAACAGACCTTCAGTAGTATACTGATTGTGAGTAATGAATCACTATCAGAACACTTCTCCACAGGATCTTTAACACCTTAGAGTGCTAATCTGGTTATTGTGCCTTTCTTCAGGAAGGCATCCTTGCCATTACTGCATTCAACAGAACATGTCCATGTGTGGGAAGCCATCCATGTTTAGCAGAATCAGGCTTAGTTGACCCATGGGACAGAGGTCTGGCTCCCAGGAACTGGCAGTCATGAGAGACTGTTTCAGATAGCCTGGAGTGGGTAGTCTTGTACCCACCATCTGAGGAAATGCTAATTGTCTAAGCATATGGCTTCCCTAACTCCACTCCATCTTGTTCCTCACAGAAGATGCCCTTCCCAGTCCCGGCCCCTTTACCTGTGGGACTATAAAAAAAGGTGAAGGTGGCCTTCTCCATCTTGTTGGAGGCCAGATCTTAGCATGGCCCAATCTGCCACACCCCTTTCCATTTGAAAAGATTATTGGCTCTCGTGTTTATTTGTAAGTTTCTTGATAATTAATCAATAGCCGGCACCATCCTCCACAGAATACTCTTTCCCTCATCCACATGGGAGGTGGCAGGAGAACCCCCACATCCATGCTTAATATCTTCTGTTCCCTAGAGGAGGGAAGGCTTTTGTTTGTGTAGCTATGTGTGAAACCTCTACTATAATTAATAGAGTGACAGGGAACAGGAATGACAAAAAGAATGTTAAATTGCTCTACAAGAAAAGTCAGAGAAGGTATCTGGAAAAACATAGTCTGCAAAAGTAGGGGAGAGAGAGATAACAGAGAATGTGTGTGATTTGCAGAAGCTCCTTAAAAATGAAAAAGAGGTTTAAAGAGGATTTAAAAATTACTCATGCTTTGGGAAGTGCTATGAATTAGAATCTTGCAATTCTTTAGTAAAGGTTTACATCATTTTTTCCACATTTCTGGAGCTTGGGTAGGAGGAGAGAGGGAGAGAAGTCATTTGTACATTTTCTCAGGCATCCACTTGTTAAGGAGTGGTTCAGGTACATTTAAGATTATACATTTATCACTCCTAAGAATTTGTAAGAGAATTTATGAGTACCCAAACCTTCAAACAAGATTCTAAAATTCCTAACATGTTAATCACAGATACCAAAATTATTATAAAACTATCAAATTTGATCTCTCAAATTATTTAAAGTGAAAGGAGCATCAAATAAACATGTCAAAATTTGGGAGGAAATGAGTTATTAGATTGTTAAGACTATGTGTCTATGTTTGCTTCTTAGGTGGTTTTCTTCTATTGAAGACCTGAATCTACTATAGCCATGGTACTAACGGGAAGCTATAAAAATATAGTCATATAAGTTTGAAATTAATGACTTTTTTTCTCCTTTTATTTTTTGTATTTTGATATATTCTTAGTTTACAGAAAAGCTGTAAAAATAGTACAGAGTCACTTTAGGTCCTTCACTTAGATTCCCCAAATGCAAACATTTTATTTCATTTGCTTCTTGAATATTACTACATTTAACATGTGGCAGTCAATTAAGGGTTGCACCATTTTGCACTTTTACATCCAATATATGACAGGGTCTGTTTACTGATAGCATTGTAGACAGTGTGGTATTATTTTTTCACAAATCTGCTTTGTGAAAGAAGTATCTCAGGAAGGTCTTAATGTGCATTTCTTTTTTAAAAAATTAGTGCATTATAATTATTCAAAATTGTGGGGTTTGTTCTGACATATTCATAAATGCATATAACATAATTTGCTCCAGTGAAATGGAATGACTTTTTAAAAACCCCAAAGTATAGTAAAAATGGAAAATCACAACTTAAAAAAGGACAGTACAGAGGTGGTTTGGGTTCATTTTTCTTATTCAAAAAGTCTTATCAGTGTCCAATTTTGCAAAAATGCCAGTAAAATGCTGCTTTGCTTAATCTTTTGAAAAATGTTTAATGTTGGGCTAAATTTTAAGCCCTTTTTCCCCCAAGCAAACACTTTTGATATACTTCAGGTGCTAAATGGAGTCATATTCTAAGGAAAACATAATGTTTCTTATCAGATTGTTATTAATGTTCATTTTCTCTCCCTGTCTCAGGTAGTTATTATATTTTTTGTTATCAACAAACATTTGTTTTAATAAGCAATTTTTAGTAAGACAATCTAGCCTATGGATTTGTATTTAATTCAATATTAATAAATTTAATACAAATAGTAAACATACAAACAGAAAATATAACAAACTTCAAGAAAGAAAATTTTGTGTATAAAGGTCCAAAGAAATAGAATACATTTCAAATCAATTATAAAAGCATATGATGTGAGATTAGATAATATCTTATGGTATCAATTCAGTTAAAAACATTTTTGTGGGAAGGGCCTATGAGAAACCTGTTTTATCCTTAAGTTTCGGAGTTAAGATTCTTGTAATACACTCACACACTGCTGATGGGACTGCAAATTGGCGCAACCACTCTGAAAAGCAGTATGGAGATGCCTCAGAAAACTTGAAATGGAACCACCATATGACCTAGTTATCCCACACCTCAACATACACCCAAAGGACTTAAAATCAGTGATGGGGCCACAACAATGTTCACAGCAGCTTAATTCACAATAGTTAACCTATGGAACAAACCTAGGAGCCCTTGAACAGATGAATGGATAAAGAAAATATGATATGTTTATACACAATGGAATATTAGCCATAAAAAATAATGAAATTATGGCATTTGCTGGTAAATGGATATGACTGGAAAATATCATGGTAAGGGAAATAAGTCAATTGCCCCCCAAAAAGGCTAAATGTTATCTCTGATATGTAGAGGCTAACTCACAATAGGTGGTGAGGGAAGGAAGAGTGGAGGTTTACCAGATTGGACTGGGTGCCAGGGGTGGGAATGGAAAAGCAGTAGAATGAATCAGACATAACTGTACTATGTTTATATATGAATACATGACCAGTGAAACTCCACATCATGTTCAACCACAAGAATGGGAAGTTATACTCCATGTGTGCATGATATGTCAAAATACATTCTACTTTCATGTATAACTATAAAGAACAAATAAAAATTAAAAGATTCTTGTAATAATACTTCAAAATACATGCTGAAAATTAAATAGAACTGAATATTTTAAAAAGAGATTCTAAGTATAAATAAGTTACAAAACATTACATTACTTTATGCAGCACAGAAGTTACACATAAAATTCTATTCCAATTATTTGAATTTCTGAAATTAAGGATGTGAGAGCACAATGCAGGTCAATTATCAGAATAGCATTTTTGTTCAAGTTAGTGAGAAATGTTATTCTGGAGAACAAAATTATGCAAAATATTTCAAAACAATGAGCTCATTGACTTACATGAACAAAATACAACTATTTTCTCATTCATTTACAACCTAGTCTTACTCATTTCAAAATTTAAAATAGCTACGGACATTTTTATTACCAATCTCAAGTAAAGGCAAATAAATAAATACCCTCATAAGGGGTCTGGTACTGAGCTCAATTACATCGTATCCTTAGATAAACAGACTTAGGAATAAATTTACTATACAGTAAATCATCCTCCATATCAATGTAAATGCTACAGTTCAGTGAGTCTAAAGCCTGAATTGTTTACTGGGATGACTTTGTGCTGAAGCACCCACATGTTGGTTTCTGACTTATAAATCTATGGCTAAAGTTGCAGGTGGCCCAAAGGGCCAAATCAAGACTAAAAGAGAAAGTTTTGGTGAGTTTTTCTTAAACAAGTCCAATCAATGTTCAATTCCGTAATTGCAAGTGTCAATAAAATGCCCTTGACATAAATCTTTAATGTGGGCTAAATATCAGATGATTTTCCCCATAGGTAAACACCATTTATACACTTCTAAAGAAAGGCTAACATGGATCTCCTGACAAGATTCCAACTTATAAGTACTCCATGTGCTGAAATAATGAATCTAGCTAGTTACAGGGTTGATCAAAATAGGGACAATGATTTTGCCTTCTCAAACTCAACTAGATGAAGCCAAAGAGAAAAATTCTATCTAGAATTTAATATCATTTCTTCTAGATAAGTCCCACTATTCAAATTCTATAGTTAGAAATAAACTTTTTCAATCTAAGTTGATGGACTATGTTTGCCAAATAAGAGCTTATATGTTACCTAGACTCAAAATATCTCTGATATATAGAAAACCTGGTAAAGAACACAGCTTTACTATTGAATTAAGATGCCACTCTTTATGAAGCTGAAATCTTCATATTAGCTTAACATTAACATTTGTTACTAATTATTTTAATATTAACATTTGTCTATATTGCTGAAATACATTTCAAATCCCTCAAGCAATATCTGAGGTTGTACTTCTAAAATAAATTAATGATAATAATATGCTCCTTCTGGAAAATGCAATTCTGGCATACCATTTCCAAATTCCAAAGTAGTATTTCTACCTAAGGCTCGGGTTAGTGCAGGAAAGGGGAGAGTGTTAGAAAGAGAAAATTCAGCAATTTTCCCATGCAATTAATGCTTATACTTTATTATCTTATTTGTGCATATAGATGCCAAAGCCTTGGTAAGATATCAATCTTAAGCAATCATATTACTCCCAAACAAAATTTTGCACAGCTCAAATATGTTTCTCTTGTTCCCCACCCCATATATGAACTTGTAGGAAGGTAAAATTTGGGTATATTCAGATAAAAATGAAAATGAGATGTTTTTAACTGAGTAGTTTATGGTTTCCCCTTTTGACTTAAGACTTTCTTCCAAGCCTTTCGAAGGCATACTGTATTTGAGGCAAACATAAATTACCATGCAATAAACTGAGGAAGATGAATGCTTAAGATACTGTGAACTTCACTCTGCCAGAAAGCAATTCTCTTTTCAGTCCCAATTCTAACCACCTGAGCTCTGAGAACAATTCCAAACATCCAGAAAGTAAATGTTTTATTATATTAACTAGGTGGCTTCAGAGGAAATGATAAAAATGAAGATGCTTAAAAAATTAACACTGGCAGATGATTTGATTAAAGCAATAAAAATAAAAAAAAAAACCCACTGGAATGACATTAACTTTGAGGACATTAACTTTAACATTTAATCTTTATTGAAAGAATTTATTTGTGCATTATTTATTTAATTAGGTACTTGGGATTGAACCCAGGGATGCTTAACTACTGAGCTATATCCCTAGTCTTTTTATTTTTTTATTTTGAGACAGGGTCTCACTAAGTTGCTCAGGCTGCCTTTTAATTCTCCATCCTTCTGCCTCATCTTCCTGAGTTGCTGGGATTATAGGTGTGCACCACCACACCCACCTTGAAATGATTTATTTTAATATACAGTATCTAATGAGGTATTATCAAAACTCTAGAAGAAATATCAATTATTATGTTCTACCATGTTATGCCTGTATACTTGCTTCAGATAAGCTCTAAATGTGAGAATCCATGTTTCATCACTATTGATTATCTGCTATCTAAGAACTTAACTCTGAACTTTGGTCACTCAAATAGATCAGTGTTAAAAAGAACACTCATGAGCTCAGCAGCAGCCTTGGTTTTAGTCACAAGGGTTATAAAAGGCTTCCCTATCACTTAATATAAAAACAATCTCAACTACAAGTTTTGAAAACAAATCAATATAGTAATTTTACTTTCTTCCACTGGAAACAAATATTACAAGAAAAAATAAAAGAGGTGCACTGAGGATCACTGTTTACACACTTGATTTATATTGTTCTACTAATTATCATCTCCCAGGAAACTCTTTGGATGAAAAATTTTTAAATTAATTTTGAAATCAAACATTTAAAGGTATCCCTTGAATACCTCTGACCATTAAAGATATGTCAAGAATTTAAGAATTATACTTTGCAGATTCTATGCTAGGCATTATGCTAAGAACTTTTTTTTTTGGTACTGGGGATTGAACTCAGGGGCATTCAGCCACCGAGTCACATCCCCAGCCCTATTTTGTATTTTATTTAGAGACAGGGTCTCACTGAGTTGCTTAGTGCCTTGCCCTTGCTGAGGCTGGCTTTGAACCCGCGATCCTCCTGCCTCAGCCTCCTGAGACACTGGGATTACAGGCATGCATCACCATGCCCGGCTTATGCTGAGAACTTTTACACTTGAATTCTCTAACTCCTCATTGTAACTCTATGAGGTAAGTGATCCTGTTATCTGCATAGTCACAGATAAGAAAATTCATGTTTAGGGAAGTTAAATAAGTAGCTCTAGTGACAATGTTATAAAGTAGCAAGAGAATCCATGGTTTGACTCCACAGCCCAAGCCATGAACCACACATGTTACATTGTATCAACCCCACAGAACCACACAGGGTATCTGTCTTATTTCCAACTTCTGAAAGTATCAATGAGGGCTAAATATTTCCCAGCAAAACTTAGTTCACTTGTAAAACATTAACCTTGGGGCTTAATTTGTACCTGCTAACTCTAAGAGGGAAAGCCCTGACCCAATGTTTGTTAGGTGTACAATATTTTTTACAATGCCTTCATTTATTCATATGCACTTTTAAATCATTTTTGAAATGCACATCATTTCAAGAATATAATGGCCATTTATACTCTTAGTATATATTAATCTGTAAATGGAAAAACTTTTTATTCAAGTTTACAATTTCTGAATGCATCATGCCAAAGATAAAATATACAAAGCAGAACTCTCTTCACACATTCTCAACAATCAAAGATCATCAACAAATGTTTAGACTAAGTTGAAAACCTGTTTTACTTGTTCAGAGGAGTTTTCAAGAAACTTATCTGTGCAATCTTAAAACATACTGTTAAAGGAATATGAAAAATCAAGCAGGTCTAAAATAAAGTTCTATTTTGTCAAGGTGGATTTCAAATCTTGTTTTATGAAGAAAAAGCTAAACAGGAAGGTGTTTGAAATGTAATGGTTAGTTGTATTATGCTTTCAAATCAACAATGATAAATCAATGGGTTCAGTTGATCTCAAACTCAAACATAACATAACCTTAAATAAAAATGTACTTAAAGACATCTTAATAGGAGTCTAACAACCAAGAAGTGACATCCTCTTTTGGAGTATTTAATACATTATCATTTCTTTTGTCAACTTGAATAATCAAACACACGGTGGAACTTGAGAGACTGGAAAGAGACATTGATGCTCCTCACAGCAATACAGTTAAGTATTTGCAACCATTAATCAGCTGCATCTGAAGAAAGCACTCTATGCTACCAGGCCTTTGATTCTGGCCTTTCCACAGGCAATAGAAACTTAGCATGCAAAGAACAAATCTCTGCAAGGAAGCAAGCAAGAGAGACCTCTTCTATAAGGTTCATTGGCCTTTGGGAGGTTAAACAATTTACACTTGTGTCACCAGAATGAGTGATATTTACAGAACCCCATACAGATAAACAATTCCCTCACTATTCTAAGAAAAATTTATTCACAAGATACTTTTAAGAATACAGTAGAATTTGATTTTTTAAAAATATCTCAAACTTAATCACTTAAAAGTTTTTCTTTTTTTTTTTTTTTTTTTGGGGGGGGGTACTGGAGATTGAAAGCCAGGGTACTCTATAACTGAGCTACATTCCAGCCCTTTTTATTGTGAGACAGGTTCTCACTAAATTGCTGAGGCTGGCCTCAAACTTTCCATCCTCCTGCCTCAGTCTCCTAAGTAGCTGGGATTACATGCATGTGCCACCAAACCCAGCATTCTATGTATTGCTTTCTTTTCTTTTCTCTCTCTCTCTCTCAAGGGAGAGTCTCACTATATTGCAAAGACTGGTCTAGAACTTGTGGGTTCAAGTGATCCTTCTGCTTCAACCTCCCAAGTAGGTTGAACTACAGGTGCTGAGGATCGAACTCTGGGCCTTCCACATGCTAGGCAAATGCCCAACCACTGAGCTGTATTTACAGCCCCTTCAGTTACTTTTTATTTACTGTAAAAACAGTAACAGGTGTAGGAAAAGACTGATGATACAAAAATATAAATGCTTCATGAGTGTGTGTCCTCCTTGCACAGGGACTATGCTGACCTTCTCTGTATGGTTCCAATTTTAGTATATGTGCTACTGAAGCAAGCACCATAAAACTTGATTTTCAATCATTCATCAACTTTAAGAATATTACCTTCAATAGTGAAAGCTTAAAAAAGACTGGTGCTTTGTCATGTATGATGGTTGATTACTCAATGCAGATTCCAGACTTTCAAGCACTTAAACAATTACCATCTCTCTTCTCTATTCCTCTCTAGTCTGACACCTCTCTGAGGCAAGTTATTTTAAATGTTCCAGTCTTAATCCATACAATTACTAAAGAAAAGTGAGTTTTTAAAAGCTGACTTCTACAAACTGTCCTACCATAATTAGAGAGTTGGAAGTGGCCATCCTCAGTGACAGGTGTTAGTATCTCATCTGATTTAACTCCTTAGCACTCAGTATAATATTTATAAGTTAGTCTTCTAAAATAGACTTCACAGGATTAGAAACATTGATAATGAAATCAATAAATTATTTTGACATAATTTTTAAAGTATTGGCTAGTTGGTCTCAGAATACAGTTAAAGGCATTGCACCAATAACAGGGTGACTGGGTCTGGAGACTTGGCATGGGAAGTATTAAAAAATAAAGCACTGAAAAAATTTACTATAAAAAGAAAGAGCACCCTGTAGTCTTAGTTATATCATTATTTTGAGCCCAAAGAGGTTTATAATTCAATTTAATTTATGTTTTTATTAAGACTGCCAACCAGCCAGGCACAGTGGCACAGACCTTAGTTCCAGTGGCTCAGGAGGCTGAGACAGGAGGATCCTAAATCCAAAGCCAGCCTCAACAACTTAGTGAGACCCTAAGCAATGAGACCCTGTTGCAAAATAAAATAAAAAATAAAAAACAGACCAGGGATGTGGTTCAGTGGTTGAGTGCCCCTGGATTCAATCTCTGGTACCAAAAAAAATTAAATTAAATTAAAAAAAAATTTAAAAGACTACCAACCAACAAAATTGCAAGGGTAATTTCTTTAATAAATAAACTTTAATAATTTATAAACTACAATTAAAGAGCCCAAGCCTCTGAAGATCCATTTAAAAAGAACTTGTTTATAGTATCTTTGAAAATCTCCTTTGCCAGCCTACGAATATATATATTCTTTTTATGATTTTCTCCATGTGTTTGCTGGTTTTTCCAAGCTAAAAGTCACTGATTAGCTCAAAAGAGCAAAATAATTAAGTCTTTCTAAATATTCCATGTGCCTCCTAAGTCACTTTATTGAGCAAAGTGACAACTAAGCAACTGCTTATGTGCATTTACTATGTAAGAAATTTCAAAAGAAAAAAAATCTATCAATTTTTAACTTGCTACTGTTGTCTTTCATTGTTATCACATTTCAAGTAGGAATACAACATCCCAAATAAGACTACGTAAATGCTCCAATTAATGAATTCCTGAAACAATATAGTTACTAAAAGTAATGTTTCTTGACCTTCTGTGTAACACCTTCACTTGTGCAAAGCCTTCCCTTTAAATTATGCTGGGTACTATATTCTCAAGGACTTGTGCAGCATTTGAACTGTCATATTAAAGTATGCTAATTTAAAGTGACAAGAACAGAATCATCTGAAAGGAGCAGGGGAGGGACATGGGCATGCACTAAACTTTTGTCTGAAGCATTACTATGGATTCTGGAGCATTAATTAATTTAAAGCACATGCTGCCGAGTCAGTACCTGCCAGAAATCCTGATCAGAAGATGAAAAAAAGAAACAAAAATTAACATTGTTTAATTACATGAATATTCCCAAATCAAATATATATGTATATATCATAAATCATAACATATAAAAGAGCAATTAAAACCTGTGAAAATACCACTGGACATCTGGAAATAAAAAATGAGGAAAACAAAAATGTTTTGCATGTTACTGGTTAGGCATAATAAAACAGACAACTGCAACAATTCAATTACTAACTTGTCCAATAAGAAACATATTGTTGTCAAAAGTTTCCCATTTCTATAAAAAGAACCCTAAGTTTCCTATAAGGTGTCTCACAGTTCATGGATGGTAATATTTTTTTTTCACATCATGACAAACTGATTGCTTTGCCACCCAAATTTGAATGAGTTCAGAATAATTACTTAGAAACAAGAATCCTCCAAAATTATGATGTTCTAAATAAAATATTATCCACACAGGTAAAAAAAAGACCAGTTATCATGGAGGCTGGCATTTGAGAGAACAGTTTAGGTTAGCTAATTTAGTTGGGTACCATTCCAGTATATTTTCAAATACCTCAAGGTTTTAAAGAACTTTTTTCAATGAATAACTGCACTGGCTGTGAAATGAAACTTGACCTGAACTCACCATCATTTTCAAACCAAGCTTGGCATTATAAAAGTTCTTGACAAAAATAAAAAAATAGATGTTTTTAGCAATTTACAAGTCAACAGCTGGTATTGATGTGACAGAGGCCCAAAGGATCTTACAATATGGGAGTGAGATGAATTGCTGCAAACACAGGACAGTTCAGGTACAAGAAATCAAACCAGAGGTCTCTCTTTGGTTAACAGACTAGCTGTTTAAGCAGGCAAATTACTCCCTACAGACATAGCACAAGAGATTTTTATAGCTGATTGAAATTGGAAGGAAAAAAACAGGAAGAGAACAATTGTGCATAGGGTATCATGTTCTGTAGCATTTCGTATAAACCAAAGAAGATAATTCACATGTTAGCAGATAGTTTCTTTCATAAACTGAGTAAAGGGCTCAAAGTCGTACAAAACAGCTACAATTTGTAGAGTCAGATGCTTTACCTACTGTCCCAATTTTACAGAGTGTAACTGACACTCAGATGTTAACTGGTTTCTTGCCCAAGACTACTCATCAGCTATGCAGTAAAGCCCACATTTGAATGAACACATGATTAGCTAAAGTCCACACATTTCATACTGCCCTATTAAACAATAAGTACAGCAATGCACAAGGTTGTATTTTTCACACCCAATTCAGCATGCTTATAATATCTACTAATCATTCACATATGGCTGTCAAATACTGAGATGTTCAAAATGAAATGCCTTGGAAAATATTCTAGATGCCAAAGCCAGATTTTAGGGCTACTGTATGGAAAAAAGAACTAAAGTTGTTGATTTGTCAGAAGAGAGAAAACTGAGAAAATGTTTCAAAAGTACTTCAAAGAACTGGGTGGAAGAATCTGTGATTAAAAGTAAAACATAGGACTGGGGATATAGCTCAGTTGGTAGAGTGCTTGCCTCAGAAGCACAAGGCCCTGGGTTCAATCCCCAGCACCACAAAAAAAAAAAAAAAAAAAAAAAAAAAAAAAAGCAAAGCATAAAATTCCAGCAGATGTTGAAGGATAAACTTCTTTTTGTTGGAGACTGAACCCAGGACCCCAGTGCTAAGAATGAGCTCTACCACTGAATTACCCTCCCAGCTCAAAGAACTTCCTGAAATGTTGAATCAGACCTGAGTTCACTATGGTAACCTCATTACATTCTAAACTTTTGCTCCCATAAAGACTGACTCTAATGAGCAGCCCGATGTTTAATGTATTTGAAAGAGTAAATATGTGGTCTTGTTTACAACAGAAACATTACTTTTTCTATTTGTCTGCTTATAATCAGCAGAGGTCCAATTTTTTTTTATTCATTTAATTTTGATCCATTGAACACAAATGGAGTACAGCTATTGTTTCTCTGGTTGTACACAAAGTAGAGTCACACCATCTCTGTATTCATACATTTACACAGGTCAACAATGTCTGTCTCATTCTTTCCCCTCCACCCTGATCCCACCCCTCCCTTCCTTCTATGTTATCTATCCTTCCTCCATTCTTGCCTCCCTTCCACCCCATATTATGCATCATCATTCATTTATCAGAGAGATCATTCGGCCTTTGGATTTTTGGGATTGACTGATCTCACTTAGCATAACAGTCTCCAACATCATCCATTTACCTACAAATGCCATAATTTTATTCTTCTTTATGGCTGAGTAATATTCCATTGTGTATATATACCACAGTTTCTTTATCCATTCATCTACTGAAGGGCATCTAGATTGGTTCCACAATCTAGCTATTGTGAATTGAGCAGCTATGAACATTGATGTGGAAATTTTTTAAATATAGATGGCACTGCTCACTTGAAGAGTGATGGCTTTGGGCTGAGGATGTAGCTCAGTGGTAGACTGCTTGCCTAACATGCTTGAATCAAATAAACAAATAAAAAGAGTGATGGCTTCAATTAGGCACAGCAATGTTCAAAATACCAATTGATACTCATGATATGTGAAAAAAAAGAGGAACAAATAACAGAATTTGACATTCTTATTTCTAAATTCAGATGTTAAAATTTGTATATCTCTTATTTATTTCTTTAAAATGACATTATGCTTTTCATTTATTATGGGTTTCCATGTGTACTTTATCAAAACACAAAAAAATTGGGAGCTGGGTGTGGTGGTACACACGTATAGCACCAGCTACACAGGAGGCTGAGGCAGGACAATCACTTCAGCACCCAAGGTTCAAACCAGTCTAGGCAACATAGCAAAACTCCATCTCAAAAAATTAAAAAAATTAAAAATTAAAATAAAAACAGATAATTTCACCAACTCATACTGAAAATAAAATGAAATTATCAAAGGTTTCTTGTTTTTGTTTTATTTTTTAGCAAACAGCATCACATAAAGCAGTAAAACACAAGAACTACTTAAATAAGAGAATTTTTTAAATTTATAAAATAGGTCAGAAAGAAAAATAGCTTAGATATATGAAAAGTGGTATTAATATAGTACTTAGAAGGGTAGACTTTGGAGCCAGGTTTTTACTATTATCTTTTCATATTATTATTATTAGTGTTAATTCCCTTCTGAGGTAAATAGTCAACATTTCCATTTAGAGATTTCACTTTAAGCTAGAAAAATAAGCCATTGACAATCAATTAATTAATACATTATTGGAGGAACTGACTGATTGATTGATTGATATGGGGTATTGAACCTAGGGGTACTAAGCTGTAATATAAGGCTGGGCTCCATCTTGTGATCCTCCTGTCTCAGGCTCCCTAGTTACTGGGAGTACAGGCATGTGCCAACTGCACTTGGCTATTAGGGAGTTTTAAAAAGTGCTAAATCATCACCTCCCAAATAACATGTGAACATGAAATATTTGTGAGGAACTTCTGGCTTCAAGGAACTGAATATTTGTGTAATCTCTTAGAATCTGCTATATATATTTTTTAAAGCAAGAATTTCTCTTTTGTTAGGAAAAAAGAGAACATAAGTTACATACCCTGCTTTAAAGATGGAATTGATAGGGCAACTGAAAACTTGGATCACAAGCAAAAACAATAAAATTCTACCTATATATTCATATTTAACAACAGAAAAATCTGAATAAATACATCAATAAGAATATTCTTGTCTTGTCTGGTTTCAAGTCCCTCAAAGGCAAGAGAGCAGGGGGATATTTAACAATGCAGAATTACCTCTCTTATCTACATAATAAACTATCTAAATCAGACCAGAATTTAAGCAGTTCAACTAAACGTAGAGATTCATCAAACTCTGCCCCATGAGACCTTCAGCTCCCAAATTTGCTCACTTACATTTCCTGGATCTCTGATACACTTCTCTCTTAACAAGAAATCCTTTAATAACTTACTTTTCAAGGAGAAATACTATACTTGACCTTATTCCAGAGTCTTAGTTTACTGTGAAATGAAGTAAATAATCACAGCTCAAACAAAGCACTAACAGTATTATATCACAGGAAAGGAATATGCTCATATTTTCCTAAAGGAATAAAAAATTTATCCCCAAAGGAATATTTCCAAGTTCATTTATCAATACTTTATAAAGAACTTTAAGGGCTGTGGGGGAGGTCTGCGATAGGGAGCATTAGCCTGCCTGCGGACCTTGGTTCAATCTCAATCCCCAGCACCAAGCCAGAAAGAAAGAAATATGTGGTAGAATGATAATGATGCACAATTAGTTTCACTGGGCAATTTGTTATAAATACACTTAAAATAGAATGTGAACTTAAGAATTTTTAGAAAACATAAGATTATACAAAAGCTCTGGTAATTGGTATTCTCTGTTTGAGAAACAATTTTATCTGAACCACACAGTTTTCTACTGTGATTTTTAAAGAAAATATGGTGGTGTTTGATTTGGATTAAGTTGCTATTACATGTAATAGAAGCTGAAAATACAAACCATAATTTCTATATTTGGTTTGATGAATGAAAAAAGTATTAAGAGAAAATGGGGAAATATAGGATATAAACCACTTGAAATAAGCCATATCAATAAAAGACAGCAACTAAATGATTAAATGAAATAAATATTTGAAAATAATGCAAAAGTTTTGCTCCACTCAGAAATAATTGCTTTGTTTTACAAGCCAATTATTAGATATTAAAAAATTAAATAAAGAAAAAATACAGTTTTCATTTAAAAACTAATTTAAAGTACATGAAATAACTGTGCTAACAAATTATAAATGGACTATATGGATATTATGGGGTGCATTTTAAAAAATTCATGATATATTACATTAAAACAAAAGCCAGACTCTCTTTTGCACTACAATCTTAATAACAGCATTAATAAGTATTCATAATGATTTTCAGGACTAGAGGTATAGTTTTTGGTAGAACCTTTTTTAACATATGGGAGGTCCTGGGTTCAATCCCAGTGTTGGGAAAAAAAAAATACTATAATGATTTTCAAATATCTCTTTAGAAAAAAGTTTTAAAAATGCTTAAACCTAGTCTAAATATTTTTTTAAAAATAGTACCATTAGGTGACGAAACATATTCTTTTTTTTTTTTTTTTGCGGTGCTGGGGATTGAACCCAGGGCTTTGTGCTTGCAACGCAAGCACTCTACCAACTGAGCTATACCCCCAGTCCGACAAAACATATTCTTAAAACAATGGTACCTGTAGCTGCTATCATTCTTTAGACAAAGGCCTATGTTAGAAAGTTCTAAATGCAATTGAAGATTTAAGTACCAGTGATAGTGTAGGTTTTACTTTTTTACAAAGGAAATTGCTAATATCCTTAGAGTAAAGAATTAGTGTTCACTAATATAAAATGGTAATGGGCTCTGGAAGATTTTCATCTAAGTCCATAGAAGAAGGGGGAGAAGGAGAAGAAGGGAAAGACATTTGCACATTTCAAAATTAGAGCATGTCTAAAAGGAAACTCCTCCAGGGCATTTAGCTTTCTAATTATGTTTCTGGCCATAATGCACAAAAAAATTTTTTTAAAAAATATGTTTTAGATGTTGATGGACCTTTATTTTATTCATTTATTTATATGTGGTACTGAGAATCAAACCCAGTGCCTCACACATACTAGGCAAGTGGTCTATCCCTGAACCACAACCCCAGCCCATAATGCACAACATTTACAATAATTACCGCACAAATCCGCCTTTTTCAGGAAGAACTTATTGTAGGATGTTTGTACTCTAGAAGGTGCTATTTAAGAATAAATATTTTCTAATTGAGAGAACAGAAAAAGTCATGATCAACAGCTAAATTCAAGAATTGACCTTCAAACATAACAAAGGACTTCAAACATAACAAGAAGTCCTGGAAAAACTTTTAAACTCATCAAATGCTGAATGAATTTTGTCCTCATCTTTATATTTTAAAGTAGGATAGAAACTACTTTCCCTAATTTCACATGAAATAAAAAGTAATTTGTAAAGACAGATCAGAGGTACATTAGTAAAAAAAATTCATTTAAGAAGCCTATCCTTCACTCTAAAACACCACCTCAAGAATGTGTTCAATGGAAATTAATGAAGGAATTTAATGAATACCCTGGCAAAGCTTCGACATGCATATCTAAGGTGCTGAATGGGAATTCAATTGTTCACTGACTGTAAGGCAATGAGCAAGCTGGCTCGGGGTCACTGGCTGAATTCCACATTTCCAAATGTGAGTTTTCCATTTCTCTTCTCTCATTCAGAACCTGTTATTCTGGTACCATAAGTAAAATTTCATATGCCTGACTTTTATACAAGTCATACTTTCAAACTGCTATTCCTAAATCTTGCCTGTTTTACTTCAATTTCAGAATTTTATGCTTCAGTGAACATTTGCAACTAGAACCCGTAAAGTCTGCCTTCCAAACACAGACTACCATTTTTGTTTCCACAGTAAGGTAGTACTCAAATACTTTTAATGCTTTTTACATTTTACTTTTGCAATTTTATAAAAAAAATCGGTGGAAATTATAAAATGTTAATGGTAAAAAAAAAGTAGAGCTTATCATTTAATATAGTTGAAAAAAACCATGAAATTCATCAGTCATGCCAAGCTGCAATATGGGGGGGACTGAACTCAGACTCAGTGGCCAAATGCCCCTGAGCCACATCCACAGCCCTATTTGGTATTTTATTTAGAGACAGTGTCTCACTGAGTAGCTTAACCCCTTGCTTTTGCCAAAGCTGGCTTTGAACTCACAATCCTCCTGCCTCAGCCTCCTGAGCCTCTGGAGGTGTGTGCCACCATGCCCGGCCAAAAGCTGCAAATTTTTAACCTCAAGTGAATTAAGTAGTTACTGGGCTACAACAGGAAAAAATTAAAGAACACATATGAAAGATGAGTTATCATAAGGATTTTATATTTGGGAAATCTCCAGGAATGAAAATTCCCCTCACAGCCCGTCAATCTGTTGTTTAACTTGTACACATTCAACTTCTTTACATGTATTCAGGTTTATATAGGCATAAGCAAAGAATAAAAAATTCTCAGGCTACTCTGTTTTCCTTCAGTGGTTAAAAAGTTATTTGTTAAATTGACTTTGTTATATCATTGACTTAATGAGTCATGCATTCAAGAAACATGGTAGACTAGCTGATTTTTTGCATGTTATTCAACATCTATTGGTAGCCTCCTATGTGCCAGGCCTATGCTGGACTCTGAGGGACACAGGCAGGTAAGGCAGAGACCTGACCTGCTAGAGACTCTGAAATCAGACCTTGACATCAGTGTCTGCAGTAACCTCTCCCATGAATGTGGTACTTTATTGTACACAAAGCAGAAGCACCAAGAACCAAAGAAAAGATGTGGCTGTCCATAAGAACAGTCAGGAGCCGGGCGCGGTGGCACACACCTGTAATCCAAACGACTTGGGAGGCTGAGTCAGGAGGATCTCAAGTTCAAAGCCAGCCTCAGCAACTCAGTCAGACCCTGTCTCTAAATAAAATACAAAATAGGGCTGGGGATGTGGCTCAGTGGCCGAGTGTCCCTGAGTTCAATCCCTGGTTCAAAAACAAACAAACAAACAAACAAACAAAAAACAGTCAGGATTCAACCTAGGTCTCCTAATATCTAGTTCAGTGCCCTTTCTTTTTGATCATTAAGAATACGTGACTTTAACTCATTAAGTCCCAAGTTTTCAATTCTGTGAATATTACAGTAAAACTGACACAGGTACATTAAAATAAGTTGGAAATCATAATCCAGAATATATATAATGAATATTATAATTATTAAATTATATAACTATGCCATATAATTATATATTATATACTATATTTATGCTTTTATAGATGTCCGTATGTGGGATAATGGAACAAAACAGGCTAAAAAGAAGATAACCACAGATGAAGGCATTTTAGGCACTGTGCCACTCAATGGGAAAGACACTTTTTAGTTAGGTCGCCTTAGCTAAGATTTCTCAAATCTTAATAGCCACTTATGCTTTGCACTTGTGCAAAAGAGCTAAACATTTATGCTTCCCTTACCAGGGTACGGAGTTCTACATTAAAGATAAAATCATCGGCACATCTCTGCAAAATTAGTTTTTACTAACTCTGACTCCACCCATCCAGACCCTCTTTTGTGATCCTGCCTTTTCCATCCACTCCATGATTTTCCTTCTCATTTTTTTCCTTTTAGAATTTGTAAAGTCATGCCTGGGTCCTCCTCCTTTCTGAAGTTCTTTCTTCCACCTCTTTAAAATCGACAGTTTACTTTTTTTTGTGATACTGGGTAGTGCTTTCTCTTTTTCTTTGCAAAATTTATTCTGAAAGGGAAAAACATATTTAACTGACTACTTTATGAGATAAAAATAATTGAACCTTTCTATACCTAAGAATGATGTATAATTTATTCAGGTATAAAATAAAGAATTAAAAGTAAATATAAGCAAACATGAAAATTTGGAATATTCTTCATAATTATTACTAAAGCACTATAAGGACCTTCACAATTTTATAGTTAGGATAATTGCTATATACTATCAGAAAGTTTAAGGAAGGTCAAATTAGGTGTGTTGTAAGAAATACAAATGTAACATTGGGGGGCTAAATATTTATCTGTCTACTGGGGATTGAAATCAGGGACACTCTATCATTAAGCTATACCCCAGCCCTATCTATCTGTCTGTCTGTCTGTCTGTCTGTCTATCTATCTATTTCAAGACAGGGTCTTGCTAAATTGCCAAGGCTGGCCTTGAACTTAAAACCCCCCACCCCACCTCCAGCCTCCAGCTGAGATTATAGGCATACATCACATGCCTGGCTCATAATGGCTTTTTTTTTTTTTTTTTTTGATGTCCATCTCTTTCTGCCCCCAAATCCCAGAGACTGTTTCACCCCAGGAGAACAAACATACCTGAAGTCACATGTATTACCTTTGACCTCCTTATAACTCAACTCCAAGTCTAACCCATCCAAGTTGAGGGTCTGGAAATGAATTCCTTTTAAAACTGTCTCTGGCAACTAGTTTCTAAAAAGTCTTCCTGCGCTCCCAGGGTATAGCATTCTGATTAGAAGATGGCTGACCTCTGTCCCAGCTCTGCACCCCAGACAGACATTATATTCTGGTTGCTACCCAGGGTGAATTCTACCTATTCTGGTTGCTGCCTGTATATTCTGGTTGCTACCCAGGGTGAATGCCAGGCTGGGTGCATGTCTGTGAAGTAAAGGGCTTAGGATGGGGCCCTCCTGGAAGAATACTTTAGTAGTGGTGGGCAGGGATGGGCTGAGAGGTGAGGAGAGGAAACCAGAGAAGCTGGATGGCTATGGAAGACTGCTCAAGCACTGGGGCTCTCAGAACCTGACTTCTACTCTGGTCTTGCAGGAGGTTGGTCCCCTTTGTTGGCATTCCCATCTCCAGTTGTATCAGCTTCCTCCCCTTGCTCAGAGGAAGCTGCTATTATGTAATCCAGGCTGTTTTTTCATTTCCATATACAAACAGTTGTACATCAATTAATGATGGATCTACATTCTGAGAAAGGCATCATTGAGTGATTTCATCATTGTGTGAACATCACTGCGTGGAGTTGCTTATTAATGTTTGTGATGACTATTGGGTTAATATTTAAAACAAACTCTGATTCAACAAACTCTGAATTAGCCTTTAATATATACAGCAGACAACCTATGAAGAAAACCTCACATGGAAAAATAGAAAAGAATATTCTGCTTGATCTTTCTGTAGAAGCATTTGAAGGCATAGACCTGCTAATTTAAACATGCTTTCTGATAAAAATAACCAGGTATTCAGGGATCTCTCACACATGATTCTAGAAGAACTTGAAAATCTTCTTAGTAAACAACAGGATACACATCAGAGTGTCACAATTTGCTCACCTTTCCATCAAAGCGTTTTATTATATATTGATCCAGGCCCAAGTCTGAAAAAGGAAAACAAATAAGCCACTGATTATAATTCAACCGAAACATATAAAAGGACAAATCTGTTTTGTTTCCAAGTACTCAATTAAATGTACTAGACAGTTTAGCTACAACATTTAGTCAAAGGCCATGAGAATGAATACTCTGTCCTGCTTTCAGATTCAAAAGTTTAAATGCTAAAAGATACCAACCTTTTATTTACATATCAGAAACGTGAGACTGAAAGGGTACAAGTTGCATGTGCAAACTTATTTAACAATAGAGTCAAATCAGAACTCCTGACTCCTTCTAGGGTAGTATTCTTTCTATTACATTACCTATAATTAAGGTGAGGGATATTGTTTAATCAGAATGTATAATATTTTTGCATCAATTTAAAGAAAAGAGTTGAATACCAAAAGAACTTTTGCAACAAAGATCAACAGACACAAATAAACCATCTTAATATAGGGAATTAGGGGGAATAAGGAATACCTAGGTTTGAATTCTGAGCACTGTGAAAGACATAAGTAAATGCATTAAATGTGTTTGATGGGCAGGTTATGTTTTTGTCTTTGCACAATGCTTTATTCCCTGCACTTGGAACAAGGCTTCATCAATAAATACCACAAAACAATGAATGAGTAACATTACCGTCCCTTCCTTGAAGAGTTGTTAGAAAAACATATGGATACGATAATTAACATTATAAGGGAGCATAATTAGTTCAATAAAAGGGTACTTCGTAGGAGTTTCAAAAGTCATCAGTTCCCAACTAGAATTATTTTCTTGTGTAATTACTCAGTTCTTTTCTTTCATGTCTCATCATATTCATGCTAGGTTAGATATGAATACAGTGTCCATAGTATTACAACCAATACCACTGCTCCCAGAAGATTTTTGCATTTCTACTTCCATAAATTTGGTTACACATTCTCTTTATAAGTAATGTGCTTCATCTTCTAGAAGTCTGCCCTGAACAAAATGAACCACTGATTATAAAAGAAACTGATAATTTAGGAAACAGAAAGAAATTTTAAAACAATTCAAATTCAAAAATTCACAGATATTCAGAAGATATCAATAAAAAACAGAATAAGCTTCTACCATGAAACAGAACAAGAACAAGTTATAGACAATTACAATTCTGCCTATCGCACCCTATTTTTTCAATTTACTGTCAAAAGAGGAGGATAAGGTAACTTACAAGAGTACTGACAAAAAGACAGCAGGATGGAAAGTAGAAAATATATAAGAAAATCATATCCTACAGGACGTTTTCCCACTTTACAAATGGAATAATCCAAAAAATATTAGCAGAAACTCTCTCAGAACTGGAGAGACACAAGCTAATACTTTACCAAGGGTTCTAAGGATGAACAAAAACCTACCTACATTCAGTGTACACTTGTGAAATTTTAGAATAGTAAGGGTAACTCTGTAAGCCAGGCATGATGATGCATGTCTGTAATTTCAGAGGCTCAGAAGGCTAAGGCAGGAAGATCACAAGTCTGAGGCCAGCCTCAGACACTTAGGCAGACTTTTCTTAAAATAAAAAATAAAAAGAGATGTGAATGGAGCTCAGTGGTAAAGTACCCCTGGGCTAAATCCCCAGTACCATCCACCCCACCAAAAAAAGGAAACTCTCAACAGGTTTCTAGGAAATGAAACTTCCGAGATACTTTAGAAAGAAATAAGTATTAGACTAGAATTAGATTTCTCAAAAAAGGGTGATAATGCTTACTAACTGGAGGAGTATTGTTCGAAAGAAGCATACGATCAATAACAAAAGTAAGTCAAATGTAATTTAAGTTTTTCTAACAGTTATTTTTCAAAAGATGTTAAAAGAGCGGACATGGGAGCACATTCCTATAAGCTCAGCTTCTTGAGAGGCTGAGGCAGGAGGACTGCATGTTTGAGGCCAGCCTGGGCAAACTGGGGAGAAACTGTCTCAAAATAAATCTTAAAAGGGCTGGGGTATAGCTCAGTGGTAGAGTACTTGTTTAGCATGTGTAATTTACCAAACAATGCAGTAAATCTAAACATGATGTACTTAATAAGAAAGTTTCAAAACACATAAACCGAAAACTGATGGAACTGAAAGGATGAGTAGACAGATTCACAATTTAAGTCAGAAATTAACAGTCTTCTCCCCACAATTCATAGAGAAAGTAAACTGACAATCAGTGAAGCTACAGAAGAGAGAAAGGAGATCAGTGATTGTCTGAGACTTGGAAAGCAGGGAAGAGAGGAAAAGAAGAATTACAAATAGGAATGAAGAAGAGGTTTTTTTTCTTTATTTTTGTGGTGCTGGGGATTGAACCCAGGGCCTCGTGCTTGCAAGTCAAACACTCTACCAACTGAGCCATATCCCCAGCCCAAGAAGAGGTTTAATATCATACAGTACCTTTTCCCATTCACAAATAGGGAAAATGTTCATTATATTGATTGTGGTGATGGTTTCATTTGAATGTATATGTATAATATATAAACATTCATCAAACGCTTTGTAAATATGTGATGTTTAGGTTAATTGTAACTCAATAAAGCAGTTAAAAAGAGATAGTATAAACCATCAAGAGGAGATGGATATATGTGAAAGTGTTAATACCGACAACTTTTGTAATTAAAAATTACCATAAACAAAATAAAAAATTTCCAGAGTAAAATATATCTGCAATGCATATAGCAGATTCCAAGAGAATATATAAAATATTTTTACTAATAAAAAGAAAATCAAATAGAAAAATGAGCAGAGAATACAGTCAATTCACAGAAATGATAATGTACATAGTCATTAACATGCAGAAATGATAAGCCTCACTTGTTGCTAGTAAAATGTGAAATAAAACCACAAAAATACAATAATTTATTCCATCAGTCTGCTAAACATTTAAGTCTGACAATATTAAGTGCTAACAGGAATGCAGAGGAGGAAACCCTCATACATTCTTGGAAAGAATATAAATCATTGCATATACTCTAGAAAAAAAAATTGACAATGCCTGGCAAATGTGAAGAGGAAAGTTCCCTATGGGCCAGCAAGTCCATTTCCGGGTGTATTTTGAAAATAACTTTTATCAACTATACAAGAAGAGACCTATAGAAGAAGGCTCACTACTGTATGGTTTATCACAGGAAAAACAGGCATAGTAGATTTGACTATTATCTTTGAATATTCATTTCTTTTCCAGTGGAAAAAAGCCCTTGACTTGTTATGTGACTTCCCCTGGGATGTTAGCAGTTTGGGTACAAGCACCCTTAAAATGGGCTTTCTCAAGTTGGTTTGCTTTCTTGCTCTGCCACCCCTATGAGGACAGATTCTGGTCAGACCTGTGGTCTTAAAAAAATGATAAAACATACAGAGCAAACTTGACATATCTGCTAACAAAACCATAAAGCAAAGCTACCCCAGCCTAGATCTGTGAACCCCTAGCCTTCTATAGAGCAAAACCAGCTGAAATAAAAAAGCACAGTTCATGTCATGCTGATCCATGAGCCATATAAATACTTTTATGCCACTGAAATTTTGTGGTTGTTACACAGCAACAGCTAACTGAAAAAACTAGAAACAAGTTCAATGTCCATCTACAAGAACATGAATAAATACTGGCTGTTTATACAACTGATATTCACAACTATTCACGGACTGTCCGTGGCTCTACTGCACATGGTATGTAATAGGGGACCCAGGCTGACAGGGCAGAGGATTGATCTGAAACATGGCAGAGAAAATCTGAGTAATGGCTACAAGGGTATTTTCTATTGTGTTCTATATTCCTCCTATATTTAGGAAAAAAAATTCAATTAAATTCCAATTTAAGCCGGGCGCGGTGGCGGACGCCTGTAATCCAAGCGACTTGGGAGGCTGAGTCAGGAGGATCGCAAGTTCAAAGCCAGTCTCAGCAACTTAGCGAGGTCCTAAGCAACTCAGTGAGACCCTGTCTCTAAAAAAAAAAAAAAAAAATCTAATTTAAAGCTGGTTGCAGCTCTATAAAGAAAGATGGAAGAGAGAAAGCAAAAAGGGGAGAAAAATTGTTCAGAAAATATTATGTTTTTAGTTAAAACTATTTACTTGTACACTTAAAAAAATGGTTAAAATGGTAAATTTTATGTGCTTATGACAATTTTTTAAAGGACATGAGCAACATGCTGACATAATGGTCTCTCCCATCCCCTCTTTCAAAATATTATGTCTTTCTCATTTCGAATCTCTACCTTATGTGACTTGCTTACACAATTAAAATCACTTGAACTCAAGCCATCCTAGTAATTAAAATAAACCATTTCAATGAGAAGACAACAGAGCAACTTAAACCAGTGAACATGCCACTTCTACCTAAATGTGAATCTGGGTAATGCTGAAGCAACTATATGGCAGAAAGAGGTCTTTCCAAACACATTTGCAAATTAAACAATTTCAGTTTTATTCAAAACATTGTAAGAACTTAGACTATTGTACAATGCATTCAAAATGTATAATTAATGACTGATAAACCCCAAGGCATTTCATAATTAGATGAAGCCCCTCTTCTGTGGCTCATGTAAAATATCTTTGTTATGGAACATGTTCTACACATATATAGCAAAGAGTAAAATATCTAGATGAATAGATCTAGGGCATCATCTTAGTCTTAAGTGTTAAAACATGTTTGTCCTTATGGAAAATTTTAACTTGTTTTCCATAAAACTTACAGTCTATAACCATTCATTTTTTAGCCTTTGCAAGGGTTAATTTTCATATAATCAAAGATGACTCAGTTTCAGATTTCAGCAACATCTCATATATATTTAACTTTTGGGTGTAGTTTAACACTCTGAATTGGTATACAAAGGTCATAAAAATTATGATGGTTGATGAATCCAGACCACAATGGCTATCAGAAATCTAAGTCTAGTGCTTTTCTTTACATAAAACTCTGATGACTGGTCAGTTATTTCTACCGAAATAATAGAACCAAGAAGTAATTTAGTGTGATCTTCCTGATTGACTTCAACTTAGATGATCTTCCCCCTAAAATAATTTTCATCAAATGCTTTTAAGTCATTCCTATCAGCAATGTAATCCAAAGACAATGGTAATAGGAGGTAGCTAACATTTACTGAGCTTTATTTTAGATACTGTTCTTGACATACATTATTATTTCATTTAATCCTCCTTACAAATATACAGAACAGGAGTTGACAAACAATAGTCCTTAGATCAAAACCAGACAATCTACTTTTTTTTTTCACGGAAGAGATTTTATTAAGCGGACAGGCAGAGTGTCTGCCCTGAAGGGTGAGAGAGAGAGAGAGAATAAGAGAGAGAAAAAGTGAGAGTGAGCAAAAGTGAGAGCAAGAGAGAGAGAAAGGGGGAGGGAGGGGTGGATGACCATGTGTCCACTCTCAGGGCTGGGAGAGAGAGAGCTATTTTTTCTTTTTTTCCTTTTCTTTTTCTTTATAGTCCAATAGCCAACATGTGTTTGCCATTTTGCCTCTTGGCCTGCCAAGTCTTAAATATTTACTGTTGAGTCTTTTAAGAAAAAGTCTGCTGTTCTCCAAGGGTGTATCAGCTGGTGTCTGGTACCTAATAAAGTCAGCACTATTTCTGTTTGTTTTATTTTTGCTGTACTGGAGATTGAACCCTGGGGTGCTCTACCACTGAGCCAAACCCTGAGCTTTTTTTTTTTTTTTTTTTTTTTTTAATTTTAAAACAGGGTCTCACTAAGTTTCCCAGGCTGGCTTGGAATTAAAGATCCTCCTGCCTCAGGAATCTTGGAATTAAAGATCCTCCTAATTGGGATTACAGGTATGAAACACAGTGCCAGGCAAATTAACACTGTTTTCAAAGTGCTTCGACTTCAGAACCTTTGTTCAAGAAGCTCAAGATACATGACACATTAATTTTTGGAAAAAGAATACCATGACTCATATTCCATGTTAATACAGCTTATTGTTAACTCTCCACCAAAAGGCAGCCAATTTTTCTGCAAAAGGATGAAAAGTAAATATTTCAAGTTTATGGGCTACATTTGGTCTCTATTGCAAGTACTGAACTCAGTTATTATAGCTCAAAAGTTGGTATAAATAAATAAGCATGGCTATGTTTGTAAAATTTCTTGCAAACACTGAAATTTAAATTTCATATGATTTTCAGGTGTCACAAAATATTTTGTGATTCATTTAAAAATGTACCAACCATTCTCTGCCATGGACCATAAAGAAACAGCAGTTGGTTGTAGTTAGCCAACTCCTATTGCAGGGAAAGCAAATACTCCAGGGGAGAAAAACAAAAGTACAACACAAACTACATAAGTGAAGAAAATATTACTGTAAAAATGTTTTTAAAGTATATTTTTGGGGCTGGGGATATGGCTCAGTTGGTAGAGTGCTTGCCTCACAAGCAAAGGCCCTGGGTTCAGTTCCCAGCACCACACACACACACACACACACACACACACACAAATATACATATAAATATACACACACACAATGTATATATAGTGCTATATAATCAAGTGTAAAATTATGTGTCACTAAAGTCCTCTAGGTAAGAATATCATTAGTCATTAAGGGTCATCCTAGGGAGACTATATAGAGTACAGGATAACTAAATCACAGTAAGATCTGTTACTCTTTTTCATCTCTCATGTAGATGATGCACAGGGTCAACCAGTTGGAGATGAGTGAGGAGAAACAAGGATCCTTTCTACAATAGGGTATGCTTTGCTCTGACCAAAGTTCAAGTTTTCTATAAGGAACATTTAAATCTCTCCCCATGCGACAGGTTGCAATATTTCAGGTTTATGGGCCACATTTGCCTAGCTCTGCAGAACTGGTTATAACAAGAGCCAGGGCGCCACTCAAACCCTAGAGCTGTAAGCAACCACCTGATTCACTACACTCAGGGATGGTGATGACATACAGACTTTAAGGAAAGGGAAATGAGACATGTTCAAGTCACAGAAAAAAAAATTTTCCCATTTAATGTGCTTCCTGCTTACCTATGGCTACTCAATTTTTTTAATATTCAGTACAGAAGTACTCTTACTCAACAATTCACTGAAATTCACCAGCTCTATACTCATTGCAAAACAGCTTAATTTTAGAGCTTCATGTAGTCTGTGCTTCATGATTATTTTTGAACAGCTCCAAAACTAAAACTTACAAATTTAGATCTCATGGGTATCCTAGGATACAGTATGTGTGAAGTCATGACAAAACAAAGCTGAAATATGAGCTGCTGGCTACAGTCCAGCCATCTGATAGAAATGCAAACCATAAAAAAACCTACAGACTCACTATACTTTATTTCAACTCATAAGAATAATATACTTTACTCCTGCTGCATCAACATTTGTGGGAATTCCAGTTCATAAGCAAATGAAAAGGAAGCCAATTTTTCATTGAATTTCATTTTTAAAGAATATTTTTTAGTTGTCAAGGGACCTTTATTTCATTTATTTACATGCGGTGCTAAGAATTGAACCCAGTGTGTCGCACATGCCAGGCAAGTGCGACAATCCCACTTGCCTGAGCCACAACCCCAGCCCTGAATTTCATTTTAATGTATCAGAATTTTCCCTCATGATTATAATCTTAGAAGAAAAGGAATTATTTATTATTCTGGCTTTGTATGAAAAAGGAAAATGTACTTGGCATCTGAGATATTTAGCAACAATTACAATTACAAAATGGAATTGGGGATGCAGCTTAGTGTAGAGCGCTTGCCAAGCAGGCACAGGCCCTGGGTTTAATTCCTAACACCACAAAAACAATCAAACAAAAAAACCCCTAAATGCCAGGGTATATGAAAACTATTGGAATGCATAATGATTTCTAAAGGGATAAAAATAATATTCTTTAAATGATGGATTAACTTTTGTGGCCTGTCTAAAAAGTCTTCTTTTTTCATTGTCTCAACAGAAACAAAATAATTTGTCTTTAGAAGTTACTGACAAATGAGATTTAATTTTTACAGGAACAAAAATATTTTACTATCATAAACACCAACAAATATCTTCCAATGTTCTTTTCTCTACTTAACTTTCTTCCGCATCTCACAAAACAAGGCCCTGAAACAACGACCTTAAGATATCATCTCACCCCAATTAGAATGTCTATTATCAAGAATACAAGCAACAATAGATGTTGGCAAGGATGTGAGGAAAAAGGCACACTCATACATTGCTGGTGAGGTTGCAAATTGGTGCAGCCACTCTGGGAAGCAGTATGGAGATTCCTTAGAAAACTCAGAATGGAACCACCATCTGACCCAGCTATCCCATTCCTTAGCCTACACCCAAAGGACTTAAGATCAGCATACTTCAGTGATGCAGCCACATCAATGTTTACAGCAGCCCAATTCACTATAGCTAGATTGTGCAACCAACCTAGATGCCCTTCAATAGATGAATGGATAAAGAAACTGTGGTATATATACACAATGGAATATTGTTCGGCCATAAAGAATAATAAAATTATGACATTTGCAGGTAAATGGATGGAATTGGAGATCATGTTAAGTGAAATAAGCCAATCCCAAAACACCAAAGGCTGAATGATTTCTCTTATAAGTGGTTGATGACACAAAGCGGGGGAAGGGGAGGTACGAGAAGAATGGAGAAGGGATAGATTGTATAGAGGAAAATGAGGAGTGGGGAGCGGGCAGGGAAGGAAAGATAATAGAATGAGACAAACATCTTCAGCCTATGTATATGCATGAATAGGCAAATTGTATGATTCTACTTTGTGTACAACCAGAAAAATGATAGTTGTACTCCATTTGTGTAAAATGAACTAAAAAAAAAAATTAAAAAAAAAGAATCTAAGCCTCAAGTTTAATGTTTATTTTAAAAGACTGGCTACTTTATAACAGCAAGAATTAATTACTGCATCCCTGAATCCATAGCAGAGGGTTAATCAACCAACACTTGTAGAATTATTTATTTTTATTTTTATTTTTTGGGTACCGGGAATTGAACTCAGGGGCACTCGATGACTGAGCCACGTCCCCAGCCCTATTCTGTATTTTATTTAGAGACAGGGTCTCACTGAGCTGCTTAGCACCTCGTTTTTGCTGAGGCTGACTTTGAACTTGTGATCCTCCTGCCTCAGCCTCCCAAGCCGCTCGGAGGCACCACTGCACCCAGCAACACTTGTAGAATTAATATATGTGAAGTCTATTAGAAAAAAAGGTACATACAAAGAATAATAAAATACTTTCTTATAATGTCAACATCCAGAGAATTATCATTTTGGTAGCTTTCCTTTCAGGTGCTTTCTATGTATTGTCTACATGTGTGAAATATGAAGGATAGAGGAAATGTTCAACACCATCATAGTGATACAATAAGTAAAATCCAGAATGTGGGAAATTCTATACTAAAAATGACCTCTATTCTTTCACAGTAACTCGGGTCTAGTTTCTAAAGACAGGGAATCATGTGGAAGGACTAGGAAAAGTAAACAGAGGAGGAAGGAAAGCAAACCTAAGAGTGTGTTATGAGTCGATTACCACTGTAGACAAACTGGGCTCCATTCCCCTTGGCCTGAGAATCCTAGTAGTTTTTATATCAGAATTGATCACTCAACACAATGGAGAAGAAAGTACATTATGAGCATGAAATTTATTTATGCTTCACATACACCTTATACACAGGGCCTGAAGGTAATTTTATACGACATTTAAAAAATTTTTTGAACACAAATAGGATACAACTTTTCATTTCTATGGTTGTACTTAATGTAGATTCACACGATTCATGTAATGTTACATATATGTAGGATAATTCTGTCTGTCTCAGTTTACTATCTTTCCTTCCCCCAACCCCACCCACCCCATTTTTCTCTACACCATCCAAAGTTCTTTGATTCTTCTCTTGTCCCCCCACAGCCACCCCTCCCGCCCCGGGTTATGTATCATCATCCACTTACCAGAAAACACATTCGGTCTTTGGTTTTTTGGGATTGGCTTATTTCACTTAGCATGATATTCACCAACTCCACCCATTTACCAGCAAATGCCATGCTTTTATTCTTCTTTATAGCTGACAAATATTCCATTGTGTATACATACCACAGTTTATTTATCCATTCATCAATGAACAGTTTCTAAGTTGGTTCCACATTCTAGCTATTGTGAATTGAGCAGTTATGAACACTGATGTGCCTACATCACTGTATTATGCTGATTTTAAGTTCTTTGACCATAAACCAAGTAGTGGGATAGCTGGGTCAAATGGTGAGTCCATTCCAAGTTTTTTGAGGAATCTCCATACTGCTTTCCAGAGTGGCTGCACCAATTTGCAACTCCACCCGCAATGTTTGAGTGTGCCTTTTTCCCCACATCCACACCAACATTTCTTATTGCTTGTGTTCTTGATAACAGCCATTCTAATTGGTGTTAGATGAAATCTTAGGGTGGTTTTAATTTGCATTTCTCTAATCACGAGAGATGATGAGCACTTTTCATATATATGTTGATCACCTGGATATCTTCTTCTGTGAAGTGTCTGCCCAGTTCTTCAGCCCATTTATTGATTGGATTCTTTGTATATTTGGTGTAAAGTTTTTTTAGTTCTTTATAGATTTTGGAGATCAGTGCTCTGTCTGAGTGTGTGTGGAAAAGATTCTTTCCCACTCTGTAGGCTCTCTTTTCACATTAGTGATTGTTTTCTTTGCTGAGAAAAAGCTTTTTAGTTTGAATCCATCCCATTTATTGATTTCTTGCTCTCTGGGGATTATGTTAAGGAGGCCTGGTCCTAAGCCAACATGATAAAGATTCAGACCTACTTTTTCTTCTGTTTGGTGAAGGGTTTCAGTTCTAATTCCTAGAACCTTGATCCATTTTCAGTTGAGTTTTGTACAAGGTGAGAGATAGGGGTTTAATTTCATTTTACTGCATATGGATTTCCAGTTTTGCCAGCACCATTTGTTGAAGAGGCTGTCTTTTCTCTATTTTATGTTTTTGGCACCTTTGTCTAGTTTGAGATAACCGTACTTATGGGGGTTTGTCTCTGTGTCTTCTATTCTGTACCGTTGGTCTACCTGTCCATTTTGGTGCCAATACCATGCCCTTTTTGTTACTATTGCTCTACAGTAGAGTTCAAGGTCTGGTACTGTGATACATTCTGCATTGTTCTTCCTGCCCAGGATTGCTTTGGCTATTCTGGGTCTTTTGTTCTTCCAGATGAATTTCATAATTGCTTTCTCTATTTCTGTGAGATACGCTATTGGTATTTTAATTGGAATTGTGTTAAATCTGTATAGTATTTTTGGAAGTATGGCCATTTTGATCATATTAATTCTGCCTATCCAAGAACACGGGAGATCTTTCCATCTTCTAAGGTCTTCCTCCATTTCTTTCTTTAATGTTCTGTAGTTTTCATTGCAGAGGTCTTTCACCTCTTTTGTTGATTGATTCCCAAATATTTTACTTTTTTTGAGGCTATTGCGAAGAGTTGTTTTCCTCATTTCTCTTTCAGATGATTCATCACTTAAGTATATAAATGTATTAGATTTATGTGTGTTTATTTTATATCCTGCTATTTTGCTGAATTCAGTAATTAGGTCTAGAATTTTCCTGGTGGAGTTTTTTGGCTCCTCTAAATATAGAACCATGTCACTGGCAAATAGTGACAGCTTGAGTTCTTCTATTCCTATTCATATTCCTTTAACTTCTGTGGTCTAATTGCTCTGGCTAGTATTTCAAGCACAATATTGAATAGAAGTGGTGACAGAGGGCATCCCTGTCTTGTTCCAGTTTTAAAGGGAATGCTTTCAGTTTTTCTCCATTAAGAATGATGTTGGCAGTGGGATGAGCATAAATAGCCTTTACAATGTTAAGATATGTTCCTATCATCCCTATTTTTTCTAGTGTTTTGAGCATGAAGGGGTTCTGTATTTTGGGAAATGCTTTCTCTGCATCTATTGAAATAATCATGTGATTCTTAACCTTAAGTCTATTGATGTGATGAATTACATTTATTGATTTCTGGATGTTGAATCAACCTTGCATCCCTGGGATAAACCCCACTTGATCATGGTGCACTACCTTCTTAAATGTTTTTGTAAGCAATTTGCCAGAATTTTGTCAAGGATTTTTGCATCTATATTCATCAGAGACATTGGTCTGAAGTTTTCTTTCCTAGATGTGTCTTTGTCTGGTTTTGGTATCAGTGTGATACTAGCTTCATAGAATGATTTTGGAAGGGTTCCCTCCTTTTGTATTTCATGAAATACTTTCAGGAGTATTGGGATAAGTTCTTCTTTGAAGGTCTTGTAGAGCTCAGCTAAGAATCCGTCTGGTCCTGAGCTTTTCTTGATTGGTAGGCTTTTGATGGCTTCTTCTATCTCATTGCTTGAAATTGATCTGTTTAAATTGTGTATGTCCTCCTGGTTCAGTTTGGGAGGATCGTATGTCTCCAGAAATTTGTCAATGTCTTCAGGATTTTCTATTTTGTTGAAATATAGATTTTCAAAGTAGCTTCTAATTATGTTTTGTATTTCACTGGTGTGTCATGATATTTCCTTTTTCATCACGAATTTTAGTAATCTGAGTTTTCTCTCTCCTCCTTGTTAGTGTGGCTAAGGGTTTATCTATTTTGTTTACTTTTTCAAAGAACAAACTTTTTGTTTTGTCAATTTTTTTAATTGTTTTTTTTTTTGTTTCAATTTCATTGATTTTAATTATTTCCTGTCTTGTACTACTTTTGGTGTTGTTCTGTTCTTCTTTTTCTAGGGTTTTGAGATGTTAGGTCATTTAGTTGTTGACTTTTTGTTCTTTTCTTGAATGCCCTCCATGCAATGAATTTTCCTCTTAGTACTGCTTTCATAGTGTCCCAGAGATTTTGATATGTTGTATCATCATTCTTATTTAATTTTAAGAATTTTTTTTATCTCTTCTCTGATGTTTTCTGTTATTCATGCTTCATTTAATAGCATATTATTTAGTCTCCAGGAGTTGGAGTAGTTTCTGTTTTTTATTTTATCATTGATTTCTAATTTAATTCCATTACGATCTCATAGAATGCAAGGTAGTATCTCTATTTTTTGCATTTACTAAGGGCTGCTTTGTGGCATAACATTTGGTCTATTTTAGAGAAGGAGCCATGTGCTGTTGAGAAGAAAGTACATTCGCTGATTGATGGATGGAATATTCTATACACATCTGTTAAGTCTACGTTATTGATTGTGTTATTGAGTTCTATGATTTCTTTTTTAGTTTTTGTTTGGAAGATCTATCCAGTGGTAACAGTGGTGTGTGAAAGTCACCCAGAATTATTGTGTTGTGGTCTATTTGGTTCCTGGAATTGAGAAGGATTTGTTTGATGTACACAGATGCACCATTGTTTGGAGCATAAATATTTATGATTGTTATGTCTTCCGGATTCATGGTTCCCTTAAGCAGTATGAAATGACCTTCTTTATCCCTTCTGACTAACTTTGGCTTGAAGTCCAACTTATCAGATATCAGGATGGAAACCCCCACTTTTTTACTGAGTCTGTGTGTATGTAGGCTTTTCCCCATCCTTTCACCTTTAGTCTATGGATGTCCTTTTCTATGAAATTAGTCTCTTGAATGCAGCATATTGTTGGGTCTTTTTAATCCAATCTGCCAGTCTATGTCTTTTGATTGACAAGTTTAGGCCATTAATGTTCAGGGTTATGACTGAGATATGATTTGTATTCCCAGTCATTTTGGCTTAGTTTTGGTTTTTAACTTGACTTGGTTTCTCCTTGGATTGGCTTTTCCTTTAGGGTAGTTCCCCCCTTTGATGACTTATATTGCTGTTTTTCGTTTCTTCCTCATGGAATATCTTGCTGAGAATGTTCTGTAGTGCAGGCTTTCTATGTGTAAATTCCTTTAACTTTTGTTTGTCATGGAAGGATTTTATTTCGTCTTCAAATCTGAAGTTAGTTTTGCTGGATATAGGATTCTTGGTTGGCAACCATGTTCTTTCAGAGCTTGACATGTATTGTTCCATGTCCTTCGAGCTTTTAGGGTCTGGGCTGAGAAATCTGCTGATATCCATATTAGTTTCCTCCTATATGTAATCTGATGCTTTTCCCTCACAGCCTTTAAAATCCTATCTTTATTTTGTATGTCAGGCATTTTCATTATAATGTGTCTTGGTGTGGATCTGCAGTAATTTTGTGTATTTGGTGTTCTGTAAGCCTCTTGTAGGTGATTTTCCATTTCATTCTTCAGGTTTGGGAAATTATCTGATACTATTTCATTGAATAGGTTGTTTATTCCTTTGGTTTGTATCTCTGTGCCTTTCTCAATCCTGATAAGACTTAAATTTGGTCTTTTCATGATACCCCATAGTTCTTGGAGGTCCTGTTCATGATTTCTTACCATCTTTTGTTTGGGCAACTTTATTTTCAAGATTCAATATTTTGTCTTCATTGTCTGAGGTTCTGTTTTCCAAGTGATCTAGTCTGTTGGTGAAGCTTTCCACTGAGTTTTTTATTTGGTTTATTGTCTCCTTCATTTCAAGGATTTGTTTGGTTCTTTTTCAGAATGTCTCTTTGTTGAAGTTTTGTTTTGCTTCCTGCAGTTGCTCTTTTTCAATTGCTTATTGGAGTGATCATTCATTGCCTGCATTTGCTCTCTTATTTCATCCTTTGCTTTGCAAATCACTTTAATTATGTATATTCTGCACTCCTTTTCTGACATTTCTTGTACCATGCTGTCAATGAATTCTATTACTATAGACTCTTGGTTTGTTTAGAACACTTTCTTCCCTTGCTTTTACATGTTGCTCCTATATCTTCCCCTCCAGCAATGCAGATCTGGGGTATTGCAGTTTCCACCCTATAGGCTTATAGTGACCCTGCAGGATTCTAAAACCTCTCACCTACAGAGGAGATCAATATTAGCAGTACTCAGTACAGACAATATGCCGATGTATACCAAATAGCTCCTATGAAGATATTAACAATATTGTCATAATAAATAGAGAGGATGAGTTCAATTATTATCTTTACAGTGTAACAAACAGATTTGCAATGAGGACTGCAGTTTCTAATGGAGGACAAAGAAGATGGGGAGGGGTACAGGATATAATTGTTAAAGGGGTAAGTAAAGAGTATAAAGAATTTCTAGATCATAGAAAGAGTGAAAGTGTAGTTAAAGAAGTTGGTTGTCAGCATGAGAAAAGGGAGAAAGAGACTCTGAGGAAACAGGTAAACAAAAGGAAAATAGCAAGAAAAATAAAGAAATACAAACTTTAAAATTTTCATAAAGGAGGGGGAAAAAACTACACTGTAACAGTCATATACTATTCAAACCTCCCAGTCTTCAGTAGCCTGATGCATGAGAGGTACCTGACAATGAGCTTGGTCTCTAGCAGGCATCTCAGGATGGGATTTGTCCCACCTATTAACAGTTTTCACTTCCAGGATAATCCAAGATGGCTGCACTGGTTTCCAAACACGTTGGCAAATGGGGAGCTGCAGCATAGGAAGTGGGCACTGAGTCTATGTGGGGTGCGGTTGGTCGGGCCAGGGACCCTGGAGGCAGGGCACGGTCAGTCAGGCTGGGGGGTCCTATAGGTTAGGGTCGGTTGCTTGGTGGGGCTGCGGGGTCCTGGAGGCAGGGTGCGGTCAGTTGAGCTGGGGGTCCTGCAGGTTCTGGCTGTTTTCCCAAAATGGCAGCAGCCACATGTAACCAGACCTGTGGGTACTGTGACAGTGGACTTCCAGGCAACAGCAGGCAGCTAGTGATCCACTGTAAGTCTGTGGGCAGTCTGCAGGCTACCAGTGGCAGGTGAACCTCAGTCGAGGGGTGATGGGTAGGTAAAAGGCAGGTGATTGGCAGGTCAGAGGCAGGCAAACAGGCAAATGACAGATGATAGGTGGCAGTCAGTGAGCAATCTGCACTCAAAATAAAGTCAATATGCTGGCAGACCGTAAGTGATTGAGGTAGACAAATGGGGTAAACAGCAGGGGATAGATGAGTGGCAAAGACTGCCTCACAGAGAAACAGATTTTCCTCTGCTTGACACCCAAGTTACAGAGTGACAAGGAATGCAGTCTCCCTCTAGTCTGCCATCTTGGATCTCCTTTGACGTTTGCAGTACGTGTTTTGACTGTAACTCACCATATAAGGTCAAATTTGGAATTTTCCACTTGTGACATGATAGTGACACTCAAAGCATTTCACATTTTGGAGCATTTTGGAGACTTCAGATTTGGGATGCTCAACCTGCACTGGCTTTTATATTTACCTATGAAATTACCTTTACTGGTGTTTAATATGTTTTATTTCTTTGTATGGTCTCAAATTACTGTCTAATGTCTTTTTACTTCAATCTAAAGTATTCCCTGTAATATTTTGTGAGCATTTTTAGTAGGTGAGCTCTACTAGCAACCAACTGTTTATCTGGAAATACCAGAATTTCACCTTCTGGAACTCCTACTGTACATGTGCTGGTACCTACCTGGGCATGGTGTCCTACCTGGGCTTCCTCAGGGATGGTTTCTGTCAAGTTATTTTGTTTCTGTTTATGGGTCAAACTTTCTTGTTTATTGATTTGCTGTTTGTCTTTTGAACATTATACCAAAATAACTCTGGAAACCATATTCTCTCCATTTTCTGGGGTTTGGTGTATTACTTGTTAAAGATTCCAATCATGAAGTCTTTACAGTGACTTTTCCAAAGCATTCTTACAAAGACAGTATTCTTTGTAATGTATCATCCTGCAGTTCCTGTTCTGTTATCTAAGAAGTAGGAAGGTGGCCTTATAAAGATTTCCTTAAATGCTGGAGCCAAAAAGAATGGAAAACAAAACAAAATCTCAGCCAGTATTTGCAGACTGGCTCTTAGCTCAGGTTTTACATTTAGTTAGGCTACCTATAACTCTGACTTGAATTTTACCTCTTCCTTGCATTGAATCTAAGGATCAGTAAAAGACATAAGCCCACTTAAATCTTTTCCAATTAATTCTGTCTCAGAGCATGCATGTTGTACTCCAGATTCTTCAGTGTATATGATAACTCTTCAAAAGCTCATCCCTTCCAGGCTGTTTAGTCTGTATGCTGCTTGGCCTGGGTGGCTATGGGCAGTATACTGCATATCTTTAATAGGAAGTTACTTAAGTCCTGGATGGATGAAACAAAGGGCAAGCTTTTGTGCTCATTAGTAGCTTAGTGAACTTCTGGACAAGTCAAAATGTATAATGAAAACGTTTTGGGAACAAGCTGTGTTGCTCACCTCCCTCCCTCCCAAATGTTAAGCCATACTAGGAACACAGCTGCTGTTCCTATGGCTGCAGCTGAGCTGGGAAATACAGATGGAAGGCAAAAATGCCACAAAGCTTTGTCACTGAAATTTAGCAGGCTCCTTCCTCAGTGAGCACTCTCCTGGTTATGTGCTGATTAGTTGGCAGAATTCCAGAAAAGTTTATTCTTGTCTGTTTTCCAGGTTGCCTCTACTGAAGCAACCTACTTGATCCTTTTTTCTACAGTGTCTCCCGGATACATTCTTAAATTTTTATTTTCTTTCCACACACCTTGTTTGTTCAGATTGTTTCCTCTAAACAAGACATCCTTTCCCCTACTGTTTACTTGTCTTTTATTCAAACCTACACAATTTCTCTAAAGAGCATCCTCCAACTTCCACATTGAGCTAAGTGGCTCTTCTTTCTACTGCCACAGGACTTCTGCATAATATTCTTCTACAAATTCCTGAAATTACCTATTACTGTCTTTATCTCCCTCACTAAAAAATAAATTTATTTATTAATTATAGCAGTAACATGTATATTGCATTGACCTTAGGGACATTCTCATTATAGGTAACGAATTTCAGCCAGAGAGGCACAATCTCCTTAGCCCCTACTCCTTGCCAGACTGAACTCTGGGCTCCCCTCTTTTGTACTTGTGAAGTCCAGTATAATACCTGACATTCAATAATTACACAGTGAATGTAATTATGTCATGGACCCATAGTATTTATGCAATACAGATGCAAAATATCCTATAACAAAATAAGTATCACAATCTTATTTTTCACTTTAGCACCTTACGTTCTGGTTGCTTTTCATTGGGTGTTATGGATCGCACAAAATCTTGTGGAGTCATAAACACTTCTGCTTCACCAGGCTCATTGATTACTTTCAAGGTGGCAAAATATCGGAAGATTTTGTCTGGTGTGGAGTAGGCTCGAATCCTATTCTCATATTCCATCACCTAAAATTATAAATTTAAAGAGTGTTACTATATTTAAGCCATATTCATACACTTTCATCTTTAATGCTCATTAATTTTTATACATATCTCTTCTTATATTGGGGAAATTTTTGTTCCCTCTCTTTCTACAATAGGATTTTTTATATTACAAATAAGCCTGATTTGAAATTTTTAAAATTTTTGTAACACACCATTCATAACCTAGTTGAAGTAATGCTTGTCACTTTTGTTGAGAACTCTTTTTTAAAAGAACTGTTTAATTTCTTAAATAATCGAAAGCTAGCAAAAATTTAAAACACCATAAAAGAATTCAAAAGGTCTTAATAATATGGTACAATGCCATATATATGATAGCATATAGGTTCTTAAACACCAAGTTTTTTAAAAAAAGGAATTGAGTTTACTGCTCTTACTTTCATATAATTTCCTGAATCTAGACCCCAAGGAATTTTACAGGTTAAATGATCTAGATTCTGTCACTTGTAGATTTTTATTGAACTCAGAGGTGCTTTACCTCTGAGCTACACCCCCAATCCTTTTTATTTTTTATTTTAAGAGGTCTCACTAAGTTGCTTGGGGCCTCGATTAATTGGTGAGGCTGGCCTCAAACTTGCAATCCACCTGCCTCAGTCTCTGATTCACTGGGATTACAGGTGTGCACCAACATGCCTGGTTCACTTGATTAATTCTCTTAATCTTAAGAGAATTAAAAGGCATGTAAAAGACATACCATCAAAACAAAATAGGCTGGGCTGGGGTTGTGGCTCAGTGGTAGAGTGCTTGTCTAGCATGCATGAGGCACTGGGTTCGATCCTTAGCACCATATAAAAATAAACAAATGAAATAAAGGTATTGTGTCCATCTGCAACTAAAAAAATAAAAATAATTTGTTTTAAAAGTCAAGATTATATGTCCAGGGATGAAAATTTGGTTGATAAAACTGTAAGAATGAAAAGTCTGTTTACCAACTGTTCAAGATGTCCAAAGGGAAGAAGACCAAGGGGAAGAAGCAAGGGCTATCATGAAGAAACAAAAGGCCAAGATGGTGAGAATTCCTTGAGAAAGGGCCTAATAATTTTGGTACAGGTCAGGATATCCAAAATGAACCACATTTGCTTTGTCAAATGGTCCTACTCCATCTGACTACAATAGCAAGGGGCCCTCCCCTATACATAGCTGAAAGTTGCTCTTGCAATTAACCAGGTCACCCAGGCCTTGCACTGCCAAACCACTACGCAGCAGCTTAAGTAGGCCCACAGATACAGACCAGAGACAAAGTAAGAGAAGGAGCAGAAAATATTGGACTGGGCTGAGAAAAGAGCTGCTGGAAGGGTGGATGTTCCCACTAAAAGATCACCTGTTCTTTAAACAGGGGTTAACACTGTTACCACCGTGATGGAGAATAAGGGCTCAAGTTACTGTACATGATGTGTATCCCATTGAGCTGGTTGTCTTCCTACCTGCCTGTGTCATAAAATGAAAAAATTTGAGTCATTTTAACTCTGCTTTGTAAAATGTAAAGCATGGCTGTAAACGAAACTGCTAGCACAAGGTCAAGTTGAGCTTTCTTGGAATTCACTCAGGGCAAAGGAATACATAAATTTATCTTTAAAGAAAAACTAGTAAAGTTGAAATAAATATTAAAGACTATGTATGATAACATAAAGCATTGAGAAGATTCAGAAACCAAGAATCACTTGTGATACATAACTTCTGTTCAAATTCACCTCAATCAGAAATGGCTGTGGGGGATGGGGGCATAGATTAATGACAAAATGCTTGCCTAGCATTAGTAAGGCCCTGGGTTTTTAATCGCCAGCACCCCCCAACCGTGAAAAAAATTGGTGGGAACTGAGAAGACATATTAAACAGTTTTATCTAAATGAACAAAATTAGAAAGGGAGATTTAAATTTCCCCAAGGAAATTCTTGCAAATACATATAACACAGGAAAAAAATAACCCAAGATTATTCTTATTGTATCAGTACCTATAGTTCAGCAACTGAAGCCAACTCCTTAAATTTTAATCTGAACAAGCTAAATGTCTAAGACATTCATCTTTTGGATTGTTCATCATGAGTGTGAGCTGAACTCAAATGCCTAATTTCACAGGTATTTTTATAATGGAATTGAAACATTTTGGGGGAAAAGCTATCTAAAAGCAGGTTGTGTTAATTACACAAAATCTTGACAGCAATGTGAAGTTTATGCCATCCTCAAAGTTACTTGATTTTCTGGAAGTTATTTTTCTAAAGAGAATTTGTTCTTCCTTTACAACTTGACATCATAAATCAGAAATACTACAAAGAACATACAATAAGATAAGCACTGAGAAGATCCAGAAAGCAAGAATCACTTTAGGGAGTTTAACTGAAAGAACTAAGGAAGAATATACTGATCTTTATTACTTCCTTTAATTTCACATTTATAAATACCTTTGGCTTAGAACATACGGAAAATAGCAAAGAGGTAGATAGCTTAGAAGTGAATATGAACAATCTAAAAATACACAAAACTGCATTACTCTACTTGAGGATATAGATCTAATTAACTTATAAGATTTTGTTTCATACTTTTCTGTCTCTGAATCCAGACCGTTTCTTCTTTTTTTCTTCTGGATAAGGCTCAAGACAATTATCAGCAGCCTTTTTTTCATGGTTATGAACCTCCCCTTCATCTTTATCCTTCCCTTTATCACCAATGTCGTTCTTTAAGTTGTTTACAAATGGTGGAGATTCTGCGTGGGCCCTGGATGTGCAAAAGAGAAATCTAGATTAATCACGAAGGTCCATTTATTAGCACAACAGGCACTCACAGATAAAATTCAGCAGGAGTAACAGCAATGAAATTTGTCAAAAATTCTACATGAAGAAGTTCCTCAAGAAACTAACAGTAGACCTACCATATGACCCAGCAATTCCATTTCTGTTTATATATCCAGAACAACCAAAAGCAGGATCTCAAGCAATATCTGTACACCCAGGTTCATAGCAGCACTATTCACAATAGTTAAAACATGACAGCAACCCAATTGTTCATCAGTGAATGAATGGATAAACAAAATGTGTGTGTGTGTGTGTGTGTAATGGAATATTATTCAGCCTTAAAAAGAAAGTGATGTTAAGTGAAATAAGACAGGAACAAAAAGACAAACAATGTACATCCACTAACAAGAGTTACTCAGAATAGTTAAATTCATAGAAATGGAAAGTAGAATGGTGGTTACCAGGGGCTGAGGGGGAACAGGAAAGGTTTTGTTTTTTTTTAAAAAAAAAAAATATATAATTATATTTATATATATATATATATATATATATATATATATATATATATATATTTTTTTTTAGTTGTAGGTGGACATAATACCTTTATTTTATTTTTATGTGGTACTGAGGATCAAACCCAGAGCCTCACTCATGCTAGGCAGGTACAATGTTTACTTTTTTAAAAAATATATATATATTTTAGTTGTTGATGGACCCTCATTTTATTCATTTATTCTAAGTGGTTCTGAGAATCGAACATGGTGCCTCACACATGCCAGGCAAGTGCTCCACCACTGAACCATAACCCTAGTCTCCGATATTTACTTTTTGCAAGATGAAGTTCTGGAGACCTGTTTCACAATGAACAGACTTATAATCAAAGTCTTTATTTAAAAATGGTTCCATGAAGGTAAATTTTACGTTAATGTGTCTCTTACTACAATTATACAAGTACATAAAGAAAAAACAGAAACCCACAAGAATGAAAAACATGTATTCCCCCCCACACACACACACACAAAATTCTATATGAAGACCTGCTGGGTTTTCCAGATTTATTCAATTTTCAACAGCAATCAAAAACTGAATGGTCAGTAGAAGACCAACTAGCAATCAAACCCACCAACATAGCTTATAAAGATTTTCCAAACAACCTTAGTCAAGGTAATGCCTTTATTCCTTCAAACTCATACTCCTCTTAGTGTTCGAATAACATATAATTTAGTGTTATATATGGTTACTTATGGGTATTTTTAGACTCCATCTCATTCTTCAATTACTAGATGAAATTGAAAGACATTGTTTTTACAAATCAAAAATTGTCAAGTATCAGCAATTTAACATGGTTTACCCTAACAGATAACATCATTAATAAGAGACTAGGTATCTTTTTCTTTTCAGTTGCCCAATGCTTTACAAAAAGAAAGCAGGCAATGTGAGTGACTGATTAAGGAACACCAATTTAAGTCCTCAGCTATGAAGACCAGAAAAGGAGGTGGAGAACAGTATACTGGGAATAAAGTACTGGAACAGAAGTAAATTCTTACTGTATTTGTTTCACAGGACTATTCAGAGAAGATTTAAATCAATAGTTCTTATTTTATTTACTTCCAAATAATATTTTCTGGGTTGGGGATATAGTTCAGGTGGTAGATTGCCTTCCTCGCAAGCACAAGGCCCTGAGTTCAAATCCCCAGCACCGCAAAAAATAAATAAATAAAAATTAAAAATAATATTTTCTAAACACTAACAAAGACAAAGGATTATCTGAATTCCCGAGCAAAAACAATCATTGATTTTTAAAAATTTAGCTAAAGCCTAAAGAGAAGCAAATTTTTAGGAAGCCACAATTACCACATTGACTTAAGTTTCCTTCAAACATGGTACAAAGACAACCTTTTGAACTTTAAATTTCTTTTTTTTTTAACTGATAAAATTTTTTATTTCACTTTTGAGTTTTTACACTTTTCCTGATTATTCCGTGTAAGGTCAAACTAGAACTGTTTAAAAGACATACACAGCCAGGCGTGGTGGTGCACACTTGGGAGGCTGAGTCAGGAGGATCATGAGTTCAAAGCCAGCCTCAGCAACTTAGCAAGGCCCTAAGCAACTCAGTGAGAACCTGTCTCTAAATAAAATACAAAATAGGGCTGGGGATGTGGCTCAGTGACCGAGTGTCCCTGAGTTCAATCCCTGGTTCTAACTAAAATAAAATAAAATTAAATTAAATAAAATTAAATAAAATTAAATAAAATTAAATTAAAATAAAATAAAATAAAATAAAATAAAATAAATAAATTAAATAATAAAATAAAATAAAATAAAATGCATACACAATCTAGTACATCAATAACTGGGGATTTTTCTTTTTTGCTATACTATTTTCACAACCACAGGTGTGCTTGCTAGGCAATATAACCATCACACAAGCAAACATAGGCAGAATACTGGTAAGGAAAACAAAGCGAAGAGCTGCCAGATATACAGACAGGCTTGGTTCCACATTCACTACTGCATTTTCAAGCACCAAGTATTAACTGCACATTTTTGTTCAGCTAGAAAGAAGAAAGGGATTTTTTTTTAAGTTTTTTTTTTTGGTTTGTTTTAAATCAGTGCATGAATTTTTCTTTTCTCATTTCAGCAGATGAACAAACAAATGAACTCTACAGCTATATGGAATGTTGAAGGTGAGGAGTGACACTGTGAGACTGACAGGCCTGGCTATTCTTGATTCTCTCCTCTGCAGTGCCCATGCAACTTCCCTGCATTATAGGATCTTGTGTAGACACGTCTGAGAACTGAGCTGGATGAGTACACTTGGGAGATCTGGTGACAGGCACTAACAAGCATTATCAGGGTTGGTTGCAATACAGGGAAAAAGTCATGGAGACTTAAAAATCCTTTTTTATTCAGATCGTGGTATGCCTGAAGAGCAACAATTGTGCTGAGAACTGTAGGAAGACGGGGATGTGGTGTGAGAAGCTCTTCTCAACTCTGAAGCAAGACTTGCTCACCAACATGCTCACCGCTGTCTTGCACCCCCTGCCCATGTGGTATAAAAAGTAAACAAAAGGTACAGAATTCCAAAGGAAGAAATGTAAGGAAGCAGAAGGACGTACATTTTAAGAGGGAAGAGAAAACCAAAGTCAGTAGTTCAAAAGACAGGAAAGGAACGTTTAGATTTCAAAATTTAAATGCCCCAAGTTAGGAATATCCCAAAGACCGAGTACTCCTCAAGCGAGAGGCAATCTCTACAGAACACTGTTCTTAAACGTCTTACCCTGGAAAGAGATAAGGTCATTCATTAGATACACAGCTTGTTTTTCTTTAGCTAAGTGGTAACAAGGAAAACAGACCCCATTGTTTGGAAAAGTTGCAAATCAGTAACATATTGCTGTAGGAAAGGGGGCTTAGTCACCATGTTATAATGAGCACTGAACCTTTCTGCAGTGTCATAACCCAGCTATCTGTCACAAAGATTCTCAATTTCAGGATCTGAGTTTCCTCAGAGGAAGACACTGTAGACACTTGTGGCCATGAACTTTTGAGTGGCAACAGCCCAAACTGGTCAAGTGTCTCTAAGCCCTGAACCACAGGCAGAATGACTGTGAATTACCATTAAACTTGATGTGTCTCACTCCAGTCCCAGCATCACAATATAGTTTCTATAACTTTCTGTACAACTTTACAACAGAATCGTATTTCAGTGACTGTTTTGATATCAGATTAAACTTTCCAAAAAGTTAACACATAATTCAGGTCTATTTTTTCTACCAGTAAGAGTTCTGCTAAGTTACAAAACCCCATAATCACAGTGTTCAGTTTTAAAAAATTAAGCACACAGTAATTCTGTCAATGTTAATGAAATCAAAACTTCAGAATGCCGTGGCATTTATGTGACCAATCCAAGTTTTAGATACGAATACCAGCTGTTTACACCATGGACCATTTTTGCTAGGCTGAGGCTGTGAAAAATCCAAGTCAACGTACGATTTTTTTCTTTTTCTTTTTTTTTTATCGCACAAAGGGATAAATGTGGAAGGTACAGAGTGACACTGAACAGATCACAAAGAATGATAGACATTAGTTCTCTCCCTCCCCAGCATCTCCTTCATCTCCCTGGTTTTCCGATGTCCACAGAGTAAGACTGTCCCTAACTAACTGCCTGATCCAGGTGCTCTTTGTAAGACCTTCACTCAGTGTATCCAATTCAGCAATTGCTTCATCAAATGCCGTTTTTGCCAGGCTGCAGGTCTTTTCAGGAGAGTTTAGAATCTCATAGTAGAAGACTGAGAAATTAAGCGCCAGGCCAAGTCGAATTGGGTGTGTGGGCTGCATTTCTTTCTTACTAATTTCAAATGCTTCCTGGTAAGCCTGCTGGGAGTTCAACACAGTGGTTTGTTTATTATCTCCAGATGCCACCTCAGAAAGATACCTAAAATAATCTCCTTTCATTTTCAAGTAGAACACCTTACTTTCTGGTTGGGTAGCATTGGGAATTAGATATTTGTCCAACAGCTCCAGAACATCATTGCAGATGTCCTGCAGCTCCGCCTCTATCTTCTCATGGTATTCTTTGCCCATCTGCTGCTGCTTCTCATTCCTCTCTGTTTTCTGTTCAATGCTGGAGATGACACGCCAGGAAGAACGGCGAGCACCTACCATACTCTTGTAGGCAACAGAGAGCAGATTTCTCTCTTCATTAGAGAGTTCGTGCCCCTGTTCGGTGACTGCCTTCATGGCTGCAGTCATATCATCATAGCACTCAGCCTGCTCAGCAAGTTTGGCTTTCTGTACCAGCTCACTTTTGTCCATGGTCATTCCCGTGGGAGGGCTGCAGGGGGTAAAGGTGCTTCCAACGAAGCTCTGAGAGTGGCAACTGCTTCCTTCCCAAGCCCACTCCCGAGGCGGCGGCGGCAGTGGAGGCAGTGGCGGCAGTGGCTGCAGTGGCTGCAGTGGCTGCAGTGGCGGCGGTGGCGGCAGCTACCCTGGCTCCGGAATCGGCGGTGGTGGCGGCGGCAGCTCCACTTCCGCTCCGGCCACCTTAAATTTCTTTTCAACCTTGACCAAGTGATGCCTGGGTCATATAACTAACTACTTTATTTTCCTCTGAAGAGATTCCTGTAACTAAAAGTTGATGGATGGGCCATTAAAGCAGAGAACCAAGATATCTATACATGGATACAAGAGACACTCTCATTCAATCCATCCTTCAAGAGATTAAGAGCTACACTATTTGCTAAAGTTATAAGACTGACTTCATCTTCAAGAAGCTTACAGTCAGAGAAAGCAGACAAGTAAACCAGTAAAGGAACATGGAGGGACAGAAAAGAGGATGAGGAAAAACTTCTTGGAATGAGTGATTCATTAAATGTCTTCTAAAGAAAATTTAAATTCTACCAAAAAGTTGGGGGGCAATGGCCATTAAAAATCATCCTGAAAATGATTTTATACTCTATTTATGTATGATTCATCAAAATGCATACATGTATTCTACTGTCATGTATAATAAGAGAAAATAAAAGTTTTTTTAAAAATCATCTGGTATAATAGAAATTCTCCTAATCACACTTTCTTTAATCAGTTAATTAATCAGTCTTCATAATATCTTCTGAAAAACTTACATTCTAATGTCCAAGTCACCCTGAAAGGTCATGTACAGTAGACTGATAATACTCTATTATATCCATGCAATCCTTCCCACCTTAGGAATGGATGCTTACAAGAGTCACTTTTCCCCCCAAAATGATTCCCAATAGTTGAAGCCACTATTGTACTGATATGAAAATAAAATAATTATTACAGAACTGATAAAATGCAATGGTGTATAAAAAGAAGACCTTTGCTTCTAGCCAGATGAATGGATAAACAAAATGTGGCATGCACATACAATGGAATATGATAAAAAGGAAGAAAACCTTGTCATATGCTATAACATGGCTGAACCATGAAAGCATGCTAAATGAAATAAGGTAGACAAAAAAAAGGACAAATATTGAATAATTCCACTTACACAGATAAATACCTAGAGTAGTCAAATACAACACAGACACCTAGAATAGACAGAACATAGAATACCAGGGGGTAGAGGGAGAGGGACTAAAGAATTATTGTTTAATGGAACAGAGTTACAATTTGGGATGAATAAAAAAAACAGGAGATGGAGAGTTGCGATGGCTAAACAGCAATAAGAATGTACTTAATGCCACTGAAAAAGGCATAGATAAAATGGTAAATTATATGTAACATATATTCTAACATGATATAAAAAATAAAGTATTTGGATATAAGGAAACAAAACTGAAAAAAAAAGCTGACAACAAATGAAGTGACAAAAAGAAGGTCAACCTAAAATTCTGTATCTAGTGAAAATACCCTTCAATAGGAAAAGCAAATAAAGATATTTTCAGACAAAAGCTGACAGAATCCTTCACCAGCAAACATTCCCAGAAATACTAAAGGAAGTACTTCAGGTTGAGGAAGGATGACACTAGATAGAAATTTGGGGAGGTGAACAGCACAAAGATCTCAGCCCTGAATTCATGGGGCAGAGTCAGCAGAAAGGCCAGAGCTGCCACCCAATGCAGAGGTATTTCCCAACCTTCAGGAAGGTGTTCAGCTTGCAGAAAGCAATCCTTCAGCCTGTTCCTTTTCAACTGAGAGCAACTTAGGACTGGACTAGAACAAAGAGGTGTTCCATCAAGGAAACCCTATTGGTCCTGGTTGATACCTGCAGTTCCTTCAGAAAGATGGTAACCTGTGTCCACATGTCCTCCTCCTTCCCTGGTGAGACTCATTTCCTTGCATGATAAATCAATCACTGATTGCCAAAAGAGCTTTGAAATATGAAAATTACTTCTCAGCTTCAGAAAGATTATCTCTAAAAGTTTAAGGAGCTGAATTTATGTAGAGGTCAAAGATCAAGAATTGCTTTTACTCAAAACCAGCCTGAAGTGTTATAATTAATTTTGATTATAGCATGGTATATATATCTTTGGGCACTTTTAGATTCAATAAAGTCCTTTCCTATATATTTTAACAGATATTTTCAGAAAAGCTAGCTATTTGTAAGTGAGCAAAACTGATCTAATAAATTAGTACACTGAAATCAGAAAACTTACAATTATGATTACACAAGTGAGATTCCAATTTACAAAATATTTAAAGTAAAATAATCTAAGAATGAAGGTGGGAGCTAGGAGCAGTTGGTGCACGCCTATAATTCCAGCATCTCAGGAGGCTGAAGCAAGAGGCTTGTGAGCTCAAAGCCAGTCTCAGTAAAAGCAAGGTGCTAATAAGCAACTCAGTGAGACTCTGTTTCTAAACAAAAAATACAAATCAGAGCTGAGGATGTGGCTCAATGGTTGAGTGCTCCTGAGTTCAATCAAAGTACTTAAAAAAGGAAGAAAAAAAAAAGAATGCTTATTTCAATTAGTTTCCTACAAACATTATGAAACGTGATTGCACTTAACTATGTTGTAGAATGATTTATTTGTGAATCTTTAGCTTCTCTTGATTTATGACATAAAGCAGTGAAAAGCCCCCCCCCTTATATCAAAACAGCTTCTTACAGCATGCCAGCATCAATTTTTTTTAAGCAAAGTCACATCAAAGTAGAAATATAAAAGAATTAGCTGTCATAGTCACAGCACTGTACAACACTACAGAAGTAAGCTATATGGAAGGGATGTGGGGAAAACACATTAGTACGACCACTATGGAAATCAATATGGAGGTTGCTCAAAACTCTAGAAGTGGAACCATCATATGACCCAGCTATACCACTCCTCAATTTGTATCCTAAAGAATTAAAGTTAACATACTATAGCAATACATGCATACCCATGTTTATAAACAGTGGCAATTTACAATAGCCAAATTATGAAATTAGCCTGGCTGTCCATCAGTGGATGAATAGATAAATAAATTGTAGTATGTATACACACAGTATAGCTTTATTCAGCCATAAAGAATGAAATTACCAGGAGCTGGGGTTGTGGTTCAATGGTAGAGTGCTTGCCTGGCAGGTGTGAGGCACTGGGTTTGATTCTCAGCACCACATAAAAATAAATTAATAAAATAAAGGTATTGTGTCCATCTACAACTAAAAATATTTTTTAAAAAGAATGAAATAACATCACTTGCAGGAAAATGAATAGAATTTATGAGCATTATGTTAAGTGAAATAAGCCAAACTCAGAAGATCAAGGGTCATTTGTTTCCTCTCATATATGGAAGCTAGAAAGGAAAAAAAGGGGGGAAGGTAAGGGTGGCACCTCATGAAAATACAAGAGAGACCAGTAGAAAAGAGGAAGGGGACCAGAGGGAGGCAAGAAGGGAAAGAAAGGTGAGGTACTGGAGAATGAATTGACAAATTATATTGTTATATTTGTGCATGTATGAATATGTAACAATGAATTTTACTATTATAAATAATTACAATCTACCAATAAAAAATAAGCTATAAACAAATACAAAAAAGGGAGGGAAGAAGTGAAGGAGGGAAGAGAGGAAAACACTTGGACTGAAACAAAGAGCACCAGAAATGGAACATGTGTGGGTAAACATAAGAAAAATTTTTCTCATCTTAGAATTTCTTTATGATACAACTGACTCTTTAAAGCAAAATAACAACAACAATGTATTATGAAGTATATAGAATATATAGTTATAACATATAACAATAATGGAACACAGAAGGGAAATAAAAATTATATATATATTTTTTAAATTTACTTATTGATTCATTGAACACAAATGGAGTACAGCTATTGTTTCACTGGCTGTACACAAAGTAGAGTCACACCATCTGTGCGTTCATGCATGTACACAGGGCAATGGTATCTGTCACACATTCTGTTATTATTTTTACCCCCCACCCCGCCCCCACCCCTCCCTTCCCTCTATGCTATCTATCCTTCCTCCATTCTTGCCACCCTTCCCCCCCGCATTATGCATCATCATTCATTTATCAGAGAGACCATTCGGCCTTTGGATTTTTGGGATTGGCTGATCTCACTTAGCATAACAGTCTCCAACATCATCCATTTACCTACAAATGCCATAATTTTATTCTTCTTTATGGCTGAGTAATATTCCATTGTGTATATATACCACAGTTTCTTTATCCATTCATCTACTGAAGGGCATCTAGGTTGATTCCATAATCTAGCTATTGTGAATTGAGCAGCTATGAACATTGATGTGGCTGCATCACTGTAGTCATCTGATTTTAAGTCCTTTGGGTATAGGCCAAGGAGTGGGATAGCAGGGTCAAATGGTGGATCCATTCCAAGTTTTCTAAGGAATCTCCACACTGCTTTCCAGAGTGGCTGCACCAACTTGCACTCCCACCAGCAATGTATGAGTGTACCCTTTTCCCCACATCCTCGCCAACACCTGTTGTTGCCTGTGTTCTTGATAAAAGACATTCTAATTGGGGTAAGATGAAATCTTAAGGTGGTTTTGATTTGCATTTCTCTTATAACGAGTGATGTTGAACATTTTTTCATAAATCTGTTGATTGCTTGTAGATCTTCCTCTGTAAAGTGTCTGTTCATTTCCTTGGCCCATTTATTGATTGGGTTATT
>JAJEJO010000218.1:156807-280542 GCA_020662805.1 Glaucomys volans
GCCTTTACAATGTTAAGGAATGTCCCCACTATCCCTATTTTTTCTAGTGTTTTGAGCATGAAGGGGTGCTGTATTTTATCAAATGCTTTCTCTGCGTCTATTGAAATAATCATGTGGTTCTTGACCTTAAGTCTGTTGATGTGGTGAATTACATTGATTGATTTCTGGATGTTGAACCAACCTTGCATCCCTGGGATGAAACCCACTTGATCATGGTGCACTATCTTTTTAATATGCTTTTGTATGCGATTCGCTAAAATTTTGTTAAGAATTTTTGCATCTATGTTCATTAGAGATATGGGTCTGAAATTTTCTTTCCTTGATGTGTCCTTCTCTGGTTTTGGTATCAGGGTGATATTAGCTTCATAGAATGAGTTTGGAAGGGTTCCCTCCTCCTCTATTTCATGAAATACTTTGAGGAGTATTGGAATGAGCTCTTCTTTGAAGGTCTTGTAGAACTCGGCTGTGAATCCATCTGGTCCTGGACTTTTCTTTGTTGGTAGGCTTTTGATGACTTCCTCTATTTCATTGCTTGAAATTGATCTATTTAAGTTGTGTATGTCCTCCAGATTCAGTTTGGGTGGCTCATATGCCTCTAGGAAAATTATATTATTGAGCTTACATTTATGGAAAGTTGTAACTTTCAAAATTTGTTGTTTTTAGATATGCATGACAGTAGAGTATATTTTGACATATCATACATACATGGAGTATATAATTAGGACCTCATTCTTATGGTTGTACATGACATGGAATTATACTGGTGGCATATTATTCACATATGAATATAGGAAATTATGTCTGATTCATTCTACTATCTGTCCTATTCCCATCCCCCCTCCATTTCCTACATTACTCTTTGTCTAATCTAATAAACTTCTATTCTCCCCACCCCTTATTGTATGTTAGCATCGGCATATCAGAAAGAACATTTGGCCTTTGGTTTTTTGGGACTGGCTTATTTCACTTAGCATGATAGTCTCCAGTTCCATCCACTTACCAGCAAATGCCATAATTTCATTCTTCTTTATGGCTGAATAATATTCCAATGTTTATATATACCACATTTTCTTATACCATTCATCTGTTGGTTCCATAGCTTAGCTATTGTGAATGGAGCTGCTATAAACATTGATGTGGCTGCGTCACTGTAGTATGCTGATTTTAAGTCCTTTGGGTAGGAAGTTACGTAACCTTTGAAGGTAGGTTATGACAAGTTCAAGATGTATGCTATAAATTCTACAGCAGGAACTGGCAAACTATGGCCCACAGGTCAAATTCAGTCCCTCATTTGTTTTTGTAAACAAGCTCCTAGTTTCTAAATTTTCAAATGACAGGAATCAAAAGAAGAATAATAGTTTCTGATACATGAAGATTATATGGAATTCAAAATTCAGTGTCCATAAAAGTTTTACTGGAATATAGCCAAATTCATTTATTTATTTATTTTTTCCAGTACCAAGGACTAAACCCAAGGCCTCGCACATACTAAACAAGTCCCCTACCACTAAATTATATCCCCGATAACACTGTTTTTTTTAAAATATATTTTTTAGATGTTGATAGACCTTTATTTTATTCATTTATTTATATGCAGTGCTGAGAACTGAACCCAGTGCCTCACACATCCTAGGCAAGCTCTCTACCACTGAGGAATAACCCCAGTCCCACTCTCCCTGTTTTTAAACTTTGTTTTGGAGACAGGGTCGAGCTATACTGCCCAGGCTGGCCTTGAATGCACCATCTTCTTGCCTTAGCCTTGTAAGGAGCTGGCCAGAGGCATGCGCCACACACATGGCTCGTTCATTTCTGTGTTGTCTGTGGCTGCTTTTGCACCACACAGCAGTGGCAACAGAGACTTTATAAACTGCGCCATCTGAAAATTCACTATTTGATTCCTATGGAAAGTGCCTACCTTGACTTATAATAATCACAAGGAAGGGCAGTGGGGGAGAGGAGGGAGAAGGAAAAAGAATGATCAGAGCATGCTGTATACATGTATGGAAGTGATAAACTGGGTATAGAGGTACACACTTGTAATCCCAGCTTTTCAGAAGACTGAGGCAGGAAGGCTATGAATTCAAAATCAGCCTGGGCAATAGAGTGAAACCCTGTCTCAATAAATGAATGAATTAATTAATTAATGACTGAATAAATAAATAAAATAAGAGTTTTCAAAAAAAAATAAAGGAGAAGCAAAGAGATAAATCTTATAATTCATTAGCCATAAAGAAAATTAAGCAAAAGAAATGAAGAGTAGAAGCAATAAATAAAAAACAAATGCCAGGGTGGTAGATTTAAACAAAACCATTTCATTAATTACATTACATGAAAATGGTTTACATACCTCAAATAAAAGACAGAGGTTATCAGACTTAAAAAGTAAGACCCATTATAAGCTGTTTTTAAGAAAGAAAGTTTAAACACAAAGACAGAAACCCGAATCAAAAGAAATCTGGAGTGGTTGGATTAATATGAGATAAAGTAGATTTCAGAACAGAGACAATTACCAGAAACAAAATGAAACATTTCATAATGTTAATTGAGTCAATTTTTCAAGGAAACATAACAACCTTAAATGGGAATATACATAATAACAGAGCTTCAAAAGAAATGAAGCAAAAACTTATGAAAACTATATTTGAAGGTTTATAAGTTCTCTCATCCACAAAATTAGAGAAAGCATGTGCAGTAAGACTCTCTAGAGTCAGAAGGGAATCACAATCTGCTCAAATATTTATAGCATAACCCTACAATTTAAGCCATGGAAATTACAATCTCCACTGCCATTTACAATGGTAGACTTTTCACTTCCAGAAACCTTGGGAGAATTGCAGTAAAATTCAAAAGTCATACTACATCACAAGAAGAATTAAGATGAAATGCTGATGTTCAGGAGCTAAAAGACAGACAAGGATCATCTTTCAGATAGATGCATTTGAATCTTTCTTGATTCAAAGAAAGAAAACAGAGCAAACTGAAAAGGTTATTTTTAATAGCACTGGTGCTAGAGTCATTGAGTAGCAACTGATATTGAGGGAAAGCCTCCTTCTATACCAAGCCAGTAAGCAAGAAAATTTTGGAATTGTTCTACTGACAAGTAGTACAGTTATCTCATACTAGACAAAGGTGCCAAAAACATAAAATAGAGAAAAGACAGCCTCTTCAACAAATGGTGCTGGCAAAACTTGAAATCCATATGCAGTAAAATGAAATTAAAGCCCTATCTCTCACCTTGTACAAAACTCAACTCAAAATGGATCAAGGATCTAGGAATCAGACCTGAAACCCTTCACCAAACAGAAGAAAAAGTAGGTCCGAATCTTTATCATGTTGGCTTAGGACCAGGCCTCCTTAACACGATCCCCAGAGAGCAAGAAATCAATAAATGGGATGGATTCAAACAAAAAAGCTTTTTCTCAGCAAAGAAAACAATAATGTGAAAAGAACCTACAGAGTGGGAAAGAATCTTTTCCACACACACTTTAGACAGAGCACTGATTCCAAAATTTTTAAAGAACTTAAAAAACTTTACACCAAAAATACGAAGAATCCAATCAATAAATGAGCTAAAGAACTGGGCAGACACTTCACAGAAGAAGATATACAGGTGATCAACATATATATATCATATATTGTTTAAAATGACTATTTATTAGGAAATTGGCTCATATGATAAACTGAAGCTGAAAAGTTCCACACAGCCAACCGCAAGCAGGAGAACAACAGATGACAGCAACAATGACTCAGACTAAGAAGCTAAAAGCCTCAGGACCAGGGAGAATGCTAGTACAGTCTCCAGTCCAAGGCTGAAGGCCAAAGAACCTCTCAGGGGCCACTAATGCAGGTCCCAGAGTCTAAAGTAGTAAGAACCTGTAGTCTGATGCTCAAAAGTAACAGGAGGAGAAAATATACCAAGTTCAAGGAGGAAGAACAGAAAGAGAGAGTTTTTTACTTTCTTCTGTTGTTCTATTCCGTAAGTTTGGTGAATGCGCACACTGAGGACAAGTCTGCCCCACTTGGTTCACTGACCTACATGCCAATCTTCTCTGAAAATACCTTCACAGGGCAAACCAGAAGTGTTACTTTGCCATTTCTCAAAATTCAGTGAAGCTGAGACCCACAATTATCACAATGGGACTGAAACAGCGATAATAAGGAATAATTCTGATGAAAATAATCAAACATTTTTTAAACAAAATCCTTTAATTTTGATTACATACATTGGTATATAAGCCATCTTTCCTTCCAAAGTTTGCCCCTCTGCACATATTCAGCTCATATTTCATATTAAGTTATAATACCAGACTGAATCAAATCTTAAATAAACTCAGGCTCTTCTTACTCAGCTATGTAACAGTTTTTATTGTTTATTTTCCATTGTACCTGAAATGGTCTCTCTCACCTAGCAGACAACTTGCTTTTGTTTACTTGGGTTGGGGTGGGGGTGGGGATAAAGTTACAGTTCTGAAAGGATAAATGGACAAATCAATAGTTATAAATAAAGATTTCAACCCTCTTCTCTCAATAATTGATAGAACAGGTTGATAACCAGTAAGAACAAAGAAAACATGAACACTGTTAATGAACTTAACTTAATTACATTTAAGCATACTCCACCTAATAACAGCAGAATACATATTTGTTTCAAATGCACACAGAACATTCATCAAGATATAAAACATTTGGACACATAAAACAAATCTCAATAAATTTAAGAGAAAGGAAATCATATAAACCATTTATCTGAATTCAACTGAGTTAAACTATAAATAAAAAATCAGACATTTGGGAAATCATCAAATATTTGAAAATTCAGCAAAAGACTTCCAAATAACTAATTAATGAAATAAAGACCACAAGAGAAACTAGGAAATAATTTAAACTGAGTAAAAACAAGCACAACTTATAAAAGTTTAGGGGCTAGAGCTAAAGCATTGTCTAGAGGAAAATTTGTAGCATTAAATGCCTATATTAGAAAAGAAGAAAATTCTCAATTTAATGATATCATACTCTACCTTAAGGTACCAGAAAATGAGCAAAACCTACTAGAAACAAGATGGAGAAATAATAAGAGCATACATACATTAAATAGAGAAAGATCAATGAATGAAAAATCTTGATCCTTAAAAAGATAAATAACTTTTTTTGCACAGTGAAAAGGAAAAAAAGAGCACACACGTACAAATTATCAATAGCATTAGTTTTCCAAAGCATTAAAACATTCATTTTGGAAACAAATTCCAAAACTCTGAGATAATAGTTTGCCCAAGTTCATACAGCGAGGGTTTGAACCCAGATATGAAGTCTGAAGACTTCAAACTGTGCATTTTGACTACGTCAAAGTATCTTTTTAGAAATTAAGTAAAAACAAAGCAAAAATGTAGAACATGCTGCTTCACTAAAAGTACTGATATGATTTTCAACAATCATATTTATGCCAATTCATGACATATCTTTAAACTCTCTAACCCAGAACACATTCATTTGTTGCATGCAAACATTCCAAACTGTATACTTGGTTATTCAACCATATATTTGAAAATGTCTATATCAACACACACTAAATACATATTTATTGCTAAATAACAGGATTGAGGATGGGAAAGATATTTTTATTCTTTACTTGTACATTAGACATTTTTAGATCAAACATATTGCTCTTTTGTAATTTAAATTATAAGGTTTTTTTTGTTTGGTTTTTTTTTTTTTGGGGATTGAACCCAGGGGCACTCCACCACTGAGCCACATCCCCAGCCCTATTTTGTATTTTATTTAGAGACAGGGTCTTACTGAGTTGCTTAGGGCCTTGCTAAGTTGCTGAGGCTGGCTTTGAACTCGTGATCCTCCTGCCTCAGCCTCCCAGGTGCTAGGATTACAGGCGTGCGCCACCATGCCCAGCTAAATTATAAGTTTAAAATGTTAAAAATTATATGGTAACCTTTTATTTTTATTTAATTTTAAATATTTTTTTAGTTGTTGATGGACCTTTATTTTTTTTATATGTGGTGCTAAGAAATCAAACCCAGTGCCTCACACATGCGAGGCAAGCATTCTACCACTGAGCTACAACCCCAGACCCAATATAGTACCATTTTAAAAAAAGAACTTTAAATCTTGCTTCTTAGGGGAAAAAATAATTCCTGCTCATAGTTTCGAAATGGTAAAACAGAGGAATAAGACTAACAATCTTACAGTAATAAAACCCTGGTGCTAGGGCTGGGGATATAGCTCAGTTGGCAGAGTGCTTGCCTGTAAAGCACAAGGCCCTGGGTTCAATCCCCAGCACTGCAAAAAAAAAAAAAAAAAAAAAAAAAAAGTAAGAAAAGAAAAGTTATAACCCTGGCACTAAGTATATTTATGATTTTGAAACATTTATAAAATTAGAATCTGTGACAAAGATATATGCATTAGAAAAGTTCTAATACTGGCATTACATTGTCAACCTGTAGATGTTTTGCTTTGGGATATTTGAAACTCAAAAATTACAAATATTGTACCAACAAAAACATGAATTTGTTTCTTTTATGTAATATTCCAAACTACCTTCTTATTTTTTTTTTCTGGAGCCAATATTTCAAACAGCTTTTCAAAAACACAAATTAGGAAAAATAAAACAAGTAATCTGTTCATCAGCATTCAGTCCAAAATCAGGGTGGGAAAGAAGGGAAGAGCATGAACTCTTCGACATTCAAACCATCAAAAAACTTCCCAACTTCTTCAAGCAATTTGTCACCTTCTTCACTAAAGTAGGACAAAAGCCAATTCAAATGCATTACCTGCACAGGGCCCTATATTTCCACAGTAAGAAAGCATCCCTGAAGAAATTTCAAAATGTTTGTCATTTATTAAAGGACAAAAATGCATTTTCTGCTTCTACTTTCCTCCTCTTGGCTTCACTCCTCTCTGTTCTTTGTCCATCAGTCTATAGGTCTTCCTGTGAATTTTACCTAGAAAATTTTCTAAAACCCATTCACTCCCTTCTAAGGGTTCGGTAGACATGTCCTTATTTCCAAGTGGTATTCGGATTGTTCAGTAGTTTCTCCCCACTTTAGCTATTCCCACTGTTGCTATACAAATCTCTGTTGCTATACAAATCTCTCTTAAAACTTAGCTATTATCTATCTCTTCAAAACCTCTTGGGTTTCAACTGCCTAGAAATTAAAATCTCAACTCTTGAAAAAAAAATGAACAATAAAAAAGTGCCACCCTTAAAAAAAACTCAACTCTAGCAGTACAGAAAATATTTTATATCATGCCTCCAAATTTTTTGGAAAGTTACTCATTTCTGCCAACACTCTCCTTTCCTTACCATCACCCATACTCATTTACATTCAGTAATAATAACATACATTGTTAGGTTATTATTAAAAGATCAAAAGTAGAAGCAACAATGTCCATCAACATATGAATTGGGTAAATAAAAAATGGTATAAAAATACAGTGGAATATTATTTGGCCATAAAAGGACTGAAGTACTGATTCATGCTATAACATGAATGAATCTTGAAAATCTATACCAAGTGAATGAAGCCAGTCAAAAAGATCGTAAATATAATTCCACTTATATAAAATGTCCAGAAAAGACAATCTATAGGCAGGGATTAGTGGCTGCCTAGGGCTGGTTGATGGTGAAACAGAAGGAGACTGCTAAAAATGTTCTGGAATTAGATAGTGATGATGATTGCAACCTTGTGAAAATGCTAAAACCACTGAATTGTAAGCTTTAAATCTGTAAATGATAATGGCATGAGAACTATATCTTTATACTATTACAAAAATAATAAATTTAATAACATATGCAAGATCTATAAGCTGAAGTCAAAAAATGCTGAGATTTCTCAACACCTAAATACATGGCCAAGAATACAGTGTTCATGAATGAATGACACAATATTAAGATGTTGATTCTCCCAAATTTTATCTACACATTTAATATAATCCCATTCAAAGTTCCAGCAGGCTCCTTTGTTGAAATTGACAGGTTAATTAGAAAATTTATAGGAATCTAAAAGATTAAAAAACAAAAAAGGACTTGAAAAAAAACAGTGAAGTTGAAGTACTTAAATACTTGTTTTTAAAACTTGCTATAAAGCAACAGTAATAAAGGTATGTAATGCTTACCTAAAGACAGACAGAGATTAACAGAGTTCAGAAGCAAACTCATACCTACACTGGTAATTGATTTTCAACACAGGCACCAAAATAATCCAGTGGGAAGAGGACGTTCTTCCAAAAAATGTGAGAATAACTAGATATGCCTTATGTGAAAAACAAACAAACAAACAGAAATACCTTCAATCTCGACCTCACCGAACACACCAAACACAAAAATGAACTCAACCTAAACACAAAAGCTAAAACTATAAAACTCAGGAAACACAGAGAAAATCTACACAGCTGGGGACAGGCAAAGATTTTTTAAACAGGAAACAAAAAGAATAAATCACATAAGAATATGATAAACTAGTCTTGGTCAAAATTAAAAGCTTCTGCTCTTTGAAAGTCATTATCATGAAGGAAATGAAAATGCAAACCATTCACTATAAGAACATGTTTATAATGAATACCTATCTGCCAAGTGTTATGTCCAAACTACATAAAGATCTTAGAACTTGATAAGAAGGAAAACCATTTAATTTTTTAGTGGGCAATTTAAACAGACACTTTACAAAAGAGGACAACAGAAATGATCAGCAATTCCAAGAAAAGATGCTCGGTATCATTAGCCATTGGGGAAATATAAATTCAAACCATGATGAATTGCTACAACGTTCTCTCTCTAGAAGGGTTAAAAGGCTGATAACACTGGGCTGGGGATATAGCTCATTTGATAGAGTGCTTGCCTTGCAAGCACAAGGCCCTGGGTTCAATCCCCAGCACCGCAAAAAATAAAAAATAAATAAAAAAATAAAAAAGGCTGATAACACCAAAGGCTGGTGAACAAATCTGACTCATGAATTGCTGGTAGCAATGTATAAATGTACCAAACTACTGGAAAACTGGAAGTTTTGAATGAAGTTCAGTATATATTTCCCATATGACCTAGCAATCTGACTCATAATTATTTAATTAAAAGAAATGAAAACCTATAAATGAATTTCAATACAGTTTTATTAATGAGAGCAAAATGCTAGAAACAACCCAAACTTCAACTGGTACAATGGATATCAAGTGGTAGCATATTCAAAGAAACACCATTCAATTATAATTAAGATTCAAATTTCTGATACATATGGATAAATTTCAAAAACATTAGGCTAACTGAAAGAAGTCAGATCCAAAATATAAATTTTTTTATAATTTTACCTATATTAAGTTCTAGAAATGCAGAACTGATCTATAAAAAATCAGAAAAGCAGTTACCTAAAATGGTGCATAGTGTGAGACTAGGAAAAGGCATGAGGGGATGTTATGGGTTAATACAAATGTTTTCTTTGTGTATGAGAGTATGTGTGTGGTGCTGGGAATGAAACCTGGGGCCTCGTGCATGCTAAGTAAGCACTCTACCATTGAACTACATCCCCAGTCCCTGGAAATGTTTTATATCTTGATTTGGGGGTAGTTACACAAGTATATACATTTGTCAAAAATTATTGAACTGAGCCTGGTGTGGTGGTACACACCTATAATCCCAGTGGCTTGGGAGGCTGAGGCAGGAGGATTCTGAGTTCAAAGCCAGCCTCAGCAACTCAGTGAGGCCCTAAGCAACTTAGTGAGACCCTGTTTCGAACATTAAAAGAAAATTTATTGAACTGGCTGGACATGGTGGTTCACACCTGTCATTCCAGTTCTTTGGAGGTTAAAACAGATGGATCTTAAATTCATGGGTAGCCTGGGCAACTTAGCAAGACACTCAAAATTAAAAAAGGAACTGGGGATGTAGCTCAATGGTAAGAGTGCTTCCTTAGTATGTATGAGATCCTGAGTTTAATCCTTAGTACCACACTCACATAATTGAACTGGGTACCTAAAATGAATATATTTCATTGTACACATTTTCATTCAATAGAATTAATAAAAAATAATTAAAATGTAATCTTTTTGAGGAAGCTAATCATAATTTTGGCAACTTTAAGACAGGGTAAAGTGGATAAAAGATAGAAAACAAGAGTCGGTAGAGTTACAAGAATAGCACCTATATATTTTAAGAGAGAAGACTGTACTATATTTTCTCTTCCCTCTGGGGAAGTTTCAATAACTAGCAAGGAAATTTGTCAGGTGGCACAAATACTGAGGTTCATTAGTTGATTTCATATGGTCACTAGATTTTGAAGTCTCTGAAAGCATTCATTTTCTAAAGCAACTATTGACATCCCTACACCATTATGAAAAATGTTCCCAGGGGAAACAAGCAGACCTGAAAGCACCATGTTTTCTATTTATTGCATGTCTTTTTTTTTTTTAACATTTTTAGTTGTCAATGGATCTTTATTTTATTTATTTATTTTTATTTTTATGTGGTGCTGAGGATTGAACCCAGTGCCTCACACATTAGGCAAGTACTCTACCACTGAGCCACAACCCCAGCCCTTACTGCCATGTCTTTGTGGCTGAATTCTTTAAAACATCTTATTTCACAGACCAATACTATTAATGCCAAATGATTTAGGGAATAACTTTGATATAAAGTTTATTCAGAAATTAACTCCATTCTACTAACAGAGACATGTGGAAAAATCAAAGTTCATGTAGGAACAAGATAGTCAGATAACATTCACCTTTTCCACAAGAGACCAGTACTTGCAGTTACTGCAGATGCTCCCAGAAAAGCCACCATCATTAGTCTTCGCCTTGTCTGGGTGGGCTGTGATGCTCCATGGTACCATCGGGACCCCACAGCCAGTTCTGCCAATGCAGAAAGTGAGTTAAGACGAAACATCCTGTAAACAAAAAGCAGAAACGCTGCTCTTAGTAGATGATAATGATAGCATCAGCACACCAAAAAACATTGGTTAAGTACTTATTCTATGGCAAACACTATTCTAAGCACTTTGCATGTATTACCTAGTTAATCTTCAGACCAATCTTAAAGGAAAAGTACTACTACTCATAAACCCAATATATCAAAATACAATTAGAAGACAGAAATCACACAATAATTTGAACAGGGAAAAGTTTAATATAAAACACTGTTAATTACAACAGGAGATTAACTACTCAGGAGCAGAGAAAGGAAGCAACCTCTACTTCTAGGGCTGACACACAGCACCAAGAAAAGACCAACTCTGCAAAAAGGGCCACTCCTACCAAGGGTGAAATCATCATCTGTGGAGAAGACACAACCATGAACGTTTGAGAAATTTACTAAGACACCATGCCAGCAGAATTCACTAGAAATTAACTCTCTATGATACTGGGAGAACTCATGTCAGCAGAGTATGTCAGGAAGGTAACTTTTGGGGTGCTGGGAGAAGCCACCCATGGCGAGATGCCACAATACGTAATCATTGGAAAACTGCACGTGGGCATGTTGTCACTAAAACTCCCACTGAATGTTCCAGTAATCCTTGCATGCCACAGGAGTAAGCAGCACACAAAGGAAACCACCCCTTCTCCACTGTTCCCCTTCTGACAAAACAAAACAATAATTGGCAAACAGGACAATGAAGGACAAATTCAGAGCTGAAAAGCATTAGATCAATAACTGGTACCTTCAGTTTACAGAATGCTCAGAAGTATGCAGCTAGGAAGTAATGGATCCACAATTTGAATCTAAAATGGACTGGCTCCAGAGTCCTAGTTTTTAATGAACTTTGTTTTTATAATGTTGATATTGCTTTTGCTAAAAGTAATTTTTAATTAAATCTTTCTCACTTCCAGGCCTTTGGAAGGCCTTCTCCACCAGATTCTTCATTTCATATTTAAAATTTCAGTAAAGAAAAAAACCCTTTGGTATTTTGTTTTATATCAGAAACATCTGGGATATTTTCCCCAAGATGGCAACAAAAGTGAAGGAAGGGAGGGAGATGGGCATAGGAAAGACAGTAGAATGAATCTGACATAACTTTCCTATGTTTATGTATGACTATATAACCAGTGAAACTCCACATCATGTACAACCACAAGAATGGAATCCTACTTAGAGTAAGTTATATGTGTATGTCAAAATACACTCTAGTGTCATGTATATTTATCTAAAAAGAACAAATTTTAAAAAAATTTTTTTAAAAAGTGAAGGAAGCTCCTATTCCTTCCAAAGACAAAGACAAATCAAGGGTTTTAAAGGCCAAGGAGGCAATGCTAAAGCTGCCCATGACCACATACACACACAAATCCACAGGGGAGCTGCCTTGTGGCAGCCCAAGACACAGGATCCTCCAGAGGCGATCCAGATGTCCCCTGAGGAACACCTGTAGTAATCAAGCTTGATTACTATGACAAGAAGACAGACAATAACACACTTGTGCTCATTGTGGATGTTAAGGGCAACAAGTGCCAGAAGTTCTGATACTGATGTGGCCAAGAGCAACAGAGTGATGGTGTAAAGGCATACATTCAGCTGGCTCCTGAATATGTTGCTTTGGATGTTGCAAATAAAACTGGGATCATCTAAAATGAATCTAGTTGACTAATTCAAAATATCCATTTTTTCATCTGGATTAGTTCCTAATATTCAATAAACATTTACTCTCCCCAGTCTCAAAGGCAAAAACTTTTTTCCTATTGGGAAAGCACTGGGACTGCAGGAGCAGGCCACCACTACTTCCAGCAAGGTTTTCTTCATTTGTGGTGCTAAGGATCAAATCCAGGACCTCACATGTGCTACACAAGTACTCTACCACTCAACCCCACCCAACTCCTAGAATAGTACAAAATGTGATCAAGAGATAGAAACATCAGGAGTACTCCCCCAAAGCCTTAGGATCATCGGGGTCACCCCATTCATAGAATTAATGGAAAGTGATTTTTCTCCTCCTAGACAATTACCTTGACGTCACAGCATGGTCTTTCATTCTTATAGTCCACCAGGTAGACTAAAGAGTAAAGGGGCAATTTTTTTTTTCTGATTCTACAATCTTTTTGTAGGAATAATTTATTCAAATTATACAAAGTATCTATGACCTCCCACACTTTAATTTTTCTCAAAGCGTAGTAGTAGCACATTGCTTCCTAATTTAATCACCTTGGTGTCTATCTTCCTATGGTAATATATTTGTTAAGACATAAGTTTGCATCTCACACTAGTCTTTGAACTTCCTTAAAACTAATATTTTTCTTCTTTGTAAACACACAGTCAAGAACAGGGCTTATTACATTACAGATTGTTTTAGCCAGCTATTTTGCTACTGTGATCAAAGCACCGGAACAGAACAATTGTAGAGGAGGAAAAGTTCATTTGAGGGCTCACTGTTTCAGAGTTTCAATCCACAGACAGCAGCTCCTTTCCTCCAGGCTCCAGGTGAGACAGGAACAAGGAGGCGTTAAGAGTGTGGCAGAGGGAAACAGCTGACATGATGATCAGGAAACAGAGAGAGACTCCACTCTCCAAATAGAAAATATATACCTCATAGCCATGCCCACAATTAACCACTTCCTCCAGCCACACTCCACCTGCCTCCAGTTGCCACTCAGTTAATTCCACCAGCGACTAATTCACTGGTTAGTTTAAGGCTCTCACAAACCAATCATTTCTCCTCTGAACCTTCTTGCATTGTCTCACATGTGAGCTTTTGGGGGATACCTCATATCCAAACTATAACATAGGTGCTTACTATCTGTTTAACAATTTTATTTTCACATGAAAAAGGTCTGGGTTCAAATACACATGTACTGCCATTTATGTACTTCTCAGTCCCTAATTTGCTAAGAAAACTGTCTTTTATTGTTAAGGTTCAAGTCAGGCTTAACTACTAAGCTGTTTCCTAATATCAATGATTTGGTTACTGACTCTTCCTTGGTGCCTTTATCTATTATCTCTTAATTAAATCTTGCTCCTAGTCACCATCATCCAACCTAGTCCAATTTCAAAGTTGTCCTCAAAGAGAAAGTGGAAAAATGATTAATTTTTTTATCCTATTTTCTATGACTTAAGCTTTTTCAATAGAGTTGGGGGGGCTGCTGAGGATTGAACCTAGAAGCACTTAACCATTGAGCTATTCCTAGCCTTTTAAATATTTTTGAAGGTCTTGCTAAATTGCCCACATGGGCCTTAAATTTGTGATTTTCCTGAGTCAGTATCTGAATTACAGGGATTACAGGTGATGTAATTCTTACATTCCTCCCCAATCCCAGAAATCATCTCACTCCATTGCACGTACTATGGTAGAATCCAGCACCAAGGAGGCTGTTCCTTATATTTTTTTCCTATCTGACAACTTCTGATTTATTGCTTTGTTTCATTTCTTTTCTTTTTCTTTTCTTTTTTTTCAACTGGGAATTTAACCCAGGGTGCTTAACCACTGAGTCTCATCTCCAGCCCTTTCATTTTTAATTTTGAGACAGGGTTTCACTAAGTTGCTTAAGGTTTCACTAAGTTGCTTAAAGTCTCACTAAGTTGCTACGGTTGGCTTTGAACTTCCGATCCTCCTATCTCAGCCTCCCCTGTCACTGGGTTTACAGGCGTGTGCCTGGTTCATTTTTAAATTAACTTTTCCCAAATCCACACATGCATAAACATAAATAACACCGCTTCTGGCTACAGCAAAAATAAACACAACTAAAACGTACATGTCTGGAGGAAACATTCATCACTAACAACAGAAAGAAAAAGGCACTTGGAGGTTTTCATTGTGAAAACATAACCATTTCAAAAGCTGGAATAAGTTAAGTAGTATGTAAGGCTGAAAGTTTATCTGATCAGATGTGGACATATAATCAAATAGGTAAGCCATGATCACTAGAGAAGATCCTTTGAATGACAAATTGAAATTTTTTATCACATATCTAATAGGAAGACACTCATGCTTTTAAACAGGAAAACAACACAGCGAAAACACTATTTAAAGAATATTGGAGCCAGGCATGGTGGCACACGCCTGTAATCCCAGCACCTGGGAGGCTGAGGCAAGAGGATCTCAAGTTCAAAGCCAGCCTCAGCCACATAGCAAGGCCCTAAGCAACTCAGTGAGACCCTGTCTCTAAGTAAAATACAAAATAGGGCTGAGGATGTGGCTCAGTGGTGGAGTGCCCCTGGGTTCAATCCCCAGTACCAAAAAAAAAAAAAAAAGAATATTGGGACTGCAGCTGTAGCTCAGTGGTAAAGCAATTGCTTAGCACATGTTAGCCACTGGCTTCAATCCTCAGCATCACATTTAAAAAACGAATATATTGTGTTCATCTACGACTAAAAATATTTTGTAAAAAAAGAATATCAGTGTAGGGATTAGAGGTGTAGCTCAGTGGCAGAGTCCCTGCCTAGCATGTGTGAGTTTAATGCCGAGCACTAAAAAATAAAAATAAAAATAAAAATAAAATAAAATAGCCAATCCACCAGTAGTGTAGGAAATAAACTGCAAAGAACCAATGAAGTGGTAAATACAGTCAGAAGGCAACTAATAACCTAGATATTAGATGATGTGTGCCTAGATAAGGTTGGCAAATAAAAAAAAAATAAAATTGAACAAAAAATTTCCAAAGAGAAAGTAATCAAATACCACTATTAAACATAAACTAATATATAATTGCATAGGATCTATGGAATATACAAAGAAGATTTTAAGAGATTAAAAAGTAAGAGTAACACTAAACAGTATGGTAGCAATTGAAACGGACTAGGAATCCAGTTACCTAAATCTAGTCTCAATTACAGTACTAACCGCTGTGCACGAAGGAAAGTTCATCTCCCTTCCTTGGGAGAAAATTCGCCCATTGTTCGAATCAAAGAATTGCCACGTGAGTTTAGATTCCTTTTAAGGCTTTAGTGCTCTCATGAAAAACACTGTGGGTTTTTTGTTTTGTTTTGTTTTTGCTGGTGAAAAACACTATAGCAAAACAATCTGTTTCACAGGGAGAGGAATTTAATATTATGTATTCAAAACTTATTAGTTTTGAAAATCCATTTCTGTGTTATGGCTCTATGGGGTTTTAGACTTCACAAATTCTGTTTTACTAACATTCCACTTAAATTTTGATATTACAATTCAAATGCTGGTATCTACACCTCATTTCACTGCTTTGTGAAATCTCATTCCCCAAAGTATACATCAAAAGATATATCTAATCATCTTCTCTGGTGGAATTTTCATAGATGTCAAGTAAATAAAACTTTACTGAGTACAGGCTCTATTATAATTTAATCCCTACTCTGTGGGAAAAAAAAGCAGAACTAGTTAGTGTATTAAGTTGATGGGAAACAGATTTAAGGATATCAGCTTTCCAACTGAGTCTGGCAAATTGAATAGACCAACTGACAGTTGTTATTAAGGAATGAAGATTAACATGCACATTTAATGATGAGGTAAGTTAATTCAAAAGCAGTGTATTTTTCTTTCCTAACACCTTGCCACCCCACTGCTAAAAATGGCATGCCTCTTCAGAAATATCTTTGATGTGAACTGAAAAAAAGATGAAGAGGTATTTCTAACCAAGAAATGTCAAGGGAAAAAACTGAAAAGTAATTTTGTTAGCAAAGAAAAGCATTGTCTAACCAACAAGAAACTGCTGAAATAACACTGTTAGAAACCTGTAACAGTAAATCATTGCTGTGTTTCATTATCTATTACATTAAGACTTTTAAGTTTAATGCATTCATGGTTTTTGGTACATCTCAATGGTGCACAGAACTGGAAATCACTTAATTTAAGTGAAGAAATTAATATCTGAGTAAGGTTATGGTTTACTCATAGCTACTTAATACAAAAACCTATAACAGATCTTAGAATTTTTGACTGCCACTGAGCTATGTCATCAGCTGTTTTTCTTTTTTTTTATTTTGAGACAGGCATATGTTTCTGAGGTTGGCCTCAATCTTATGATCCTCCTGACTCAGACTCCTGAGTCACTGAGATTATAGGCATTCACCACTGTGCCCAGCTTAGAAAAAACTATTAATAACTATCCTCAGCAGAATAAATAACCACATTCTAAAAGATCAAATGCCCAGCTATAGAAAGTTAAACAATGATATAATAACATAATGGTATCTAAATACTAAAAAAATGATAAACATAAAATATTAAAACATCACAAACCAACAGAAGACTGGGCTAAACATTAAAATAGTGGAAAAAGAAGTATAAATGGCTCTAAAAACTCTGAAAAGATACTTAATCTCTCTCATTATAGGAGAATGCAAATTACAACTATACTGAGTTGCTATTTTTTAATCTGTTAATAAGCTGGCAGTGTACGAACATTTCTTTTCCTGTATGAGATATTATTAATCTTTGCAATTCATATAATGGGTAAAAAATTACATCAAAATTAATCTGTATATTCTCTATAATAAGTGAGTCTGATGATCATTATTTTTCAAAAGGTGATCGCTGTTGTTCTGAGAGCTATTAGAATATTAAGCTGTATTTACTATATTTTGTTCCACTCTTCTTGAGGCTACATCTTCTCTCCCCTGCAAAAAAAAAGGGGGCATTCTTTTCATCTAGGTTTGTTTTAGATATAAAATTTTATTTTTAAGTATGATGGAATACCCACTATTCTATCCCAATGCTATCTTTTAGTGGAATGTTATTTTTATTAAACAACCCCACACTATCTGCCAAAAAAGTTTAAAACATTTCCAACTTATACCATTTCAATTCTTTTCCAAATAAATCTGATTACACAATACCAATGCTGAAAGCGAAAATTTTTTTCCATAAAGTTTTGTTTTCTAATGGTTGATTACATTTCAAAATTAATAGATTATCCATTCATTACCTTACTGAAAAAGAATGACTTACTCTAAACAACAAAAAAGTTCTCAAAAATATCCCACAAGTATTTCCTCTTCAGACACACCAAAAAATAAGATTACATTATTATTCTGCCACATTTACCTTTGATAAGAGAAAAAAAAAAAAAGACATCTGAAAAGGTGAAGGAAATATAATGGCAAACAGTGCCAAACTCTATTGCTAAAAATTACAGTACCAATTCAATTAAGGTATCACGACATAATTACCTTGGAGTTTCCCATAACACAAATTGATGCACTTTTTCTTAACATAGTTTTTTCTTAAAGTTTCAACCTAGAACAACTTATTAAATACACATGGGGTAGTAGAGCAAATATAAACAAGTGCATTTCTTTTGCTGATATTTGCAATCCTGCTTCTTCACAGAGCGTATGTGTTACCACCCAAACGTGTGTTCTATAAAAACAATAGTTGTCTTGAACCTAGGAAGAATAAATGACAGAAAAAAAATGTGCTTCTGCTATGGCTATATTTAAGATTTCTGAAACTTATAATAGCAGATTAAGGAGTTTTTGATTAGTAAGCCTAGTTATTCCTTGTGCAGACTACAAGAATTAATTTAATTAATAATTTCATAAAATGATTTCATATTCAGTTTACATATCTATCCAGCACACTAAAGTAGGCTTCGTAACTGCAAGAAAGCTGAGACATGAGTACTGCAGGAAGGCACAAATACAATTTTTCAGGCATTAAACATATTCAAATGTTTAATCTAATACTTCAGGCAATTAAATATATTCAAATCTTTGTTGACTTAAAGAGACATATAGCAAGATGAATAATGCTAAATAATTTAAATATGACTATATAATGGGCTATTAATCTGGAAATTAGTATAATTAAGAATGTGTGGGACCTGGGGTTATGGCTTGGGGACCTGGGGTTGTGGCTCAGTGGTAGAACACTAGCCTAGCATGTGTGAGGCACTGGGTTCAATTCTCAGGACCACATATAAATAAATAAATAAAATAAAGGTCTATCAACATCTAAAATATTTACCAAAAAAAAAGAATCTGGCTTGGTTTTACCATTGTTTCTAGTTATCCAACTTAGACATAACAAATAAATTTAACCTAACAAATATTTTTTCTATACTATTTGTAGGAATAGCCTTTCTTAAAGCTCAACTGAAATCCTACCTCATCCATAAAACTATATATTTTATATGTATATATAATTGTTATATATAAAATCATTACCACTTTTGATTTTTTTCCTCTGAATTCCTATACAATTAACATTTTGTACCACTGCTATGGTACCTTTTTTTTATGAAGTCTCTCTTCTTTTTAAAATTTATTTTTTACTGTACTGGGGATTCAGCCCAGCACACTCTGTCACTGGGTTATGTCCCCAGTCCTTTTTATATTTCATTTTGAGACAGGGTCCTGCCAAGTTGCACAGGTTGGCCTCACACTTGCTACACTCCTTGCTGGGAGTACAGGCATGTTTCACTGCCCCCAACTAATTTGCTTTAGGGAGTTATCTTGACAATAATCATTTAGGATGACCTTGTTCCTCCAAAACGTACAAAATAGGTTTACATTTTGTTTCTCTGAAATAAACTATTATGACCGGAAAAGACTTAGACATAGGTACCACTAATGCCCTCCGTCTTCCACAATACCATTACAAAAAGAATAAGAAATCTACTGATCACATAACTGGCTAATAATAAAGCTAGAAGAAGAACCTAAGCTTTCTGTATCTATTGTATTGTAATTGAACAGTATTATTTATTATTACTGTTGGGGGATATAACTTGAAATGCATTAACTGACACTGGGGATATTTTAAGTTTAAACATACCTAATGCCTTCAGATTTGCAGATTACATTAGGTTGGGAAGTGGAAAGATCTCAAGAAAGTCTTCCAGAAAGAAGATTTAATTACTTACAGTAGGAAAAAGATAAGCATTCTTTTTTAAAAAAAAAAAAATAACTATTTCTAGTTGTAGATGGACACAATACCTTTATTTTATTCACTTATTTTTATGTGATGCTGAGGATCGAACCCAGTGCCTCACAGGTGCTAGGCAAGCAATCCACCATTGAGCCACAACCCCAACCCAAGATAAGCATTCTTCACGAAAGAATTTGGCTGAATGCATTATTCCAGATGCCACTTTCATTTTATCACTAGATGTTAATGCACACATGAAATATCTGAAGAATAAGAAGCTACCATAAATATACTGCACAGTGATGATGATGTTCAAAATGCAACACTATATCAGACTTTAATCATGCCAAATAATATTTAAAATATCTTCATACATTTGAGACAAAATGAATCAGATTGAAAGTTCTGCACTGAAGACACCAGCATGACTGCCAAAATATAGTAGAGATTAATGTTCACATCAAGAAAAGATGCATTTTCATACCTCACAGTGACAATACTGACAGAATAAATGAGAAAAGCTCACACTTCAGCTGTGCCTTTTCTCAGAAGTATTTTCCAACAGCAGAGAAAGAGCTGTTTTAAATTATCTGGATGAGAAAATAAAGTTAATTTAAGTCATAAAAGTCTCTAACAGTATAAAACATACTTGTAGAAACATGAATCATCTCACAGAAATGTTAGGTCTGACAGAGAACTTCTGCACATATTCTTGCTAAGAGAGGATGCTACTGAAAATGAGGTCAACATTCTGAGGCACACTTCACCTTCCAACACTCTCTGAAATAGTCCTTTATCCATCAAGTACCTCTATGGTTCACTTTCTTTTTCTTTTTTCTTTTTATTTTAGGTGGGGGAGAGGGGTACCGGGGATTGAACTGAGGGGCACTCAACCACTGAGCCACCCAGCCCCATTTTGTATTTTATTTAGAGACAGAGTCTCACTGAGTTGCTTAGCTCCCCACTTTTCCTAAGGCTGGCTTTGAACTTGCAATCCTTCTGCCTCAAATTCCCAAGTCACTGGGATTACAGGTGAGGGCCACCACGCCTTGCTTGGTTCACTTTCTTAAAATACACATACACACACACACACACACACACACACACACACACACACACAAACACACCAGAGCCTTTTTGCTGCAATAAAATTTAGAAGTTATGTCTGATGAAGGAAGAACTGAAGTATGACAAATTGCCCTTCCAAATAACTATACAGAAAATCAAAGTGGGAAGATAGAACAGCAAATATAAATCAATCAAAGAAGCAGTCTATTTAAAACAAAAACAAACCAACCATCCAGGCAATTATAAAAACAATCATGACCACTAGAAGTTTTCTGAAACCTTTAGAAGGTACCAATATGTTGAAATCATGAGTATGTATTCAATATCTAAAATTCCCATAAACAAGATCTCAAATGCAATTTTTCAACTCAAGTCTTAGAAATTAGGTAGCTAAAGAGATTTTTATGATTGAAAAATTTTAAATTTTTTTTTAGTTGTCGATGGACCTTTATTTTATTTATTTATATGTGGTGCTAAGAATCGAATCCAGTGCCTCACACATGCTAAGCAAGGGCTCTGCCACCAGGCTGCAACTCAGCCCAGATATTTTTAATGTACTTCAGAGCCATTAGAAAACTACAGGATGAAAAAAAAACCAAAAAACAAAAAACCTTAAGTATCAAATAAGGAAATTTTAAAACTGTTCCAAAGGAAATTAACATCAAGAAAGTAATGACTATATAAGGCAGAGGTCAGGTTACATAGAAATGAAAGAGAAAAGGAATAAGTCTAGAAGCATTGATGGAAACCCATGTCTTGTTTTCCACCTCTCCCAAACATCTGTGGCTTATGTTCATAATGAAGACAATTATCAGAATCAACTGGATACATGTGAAGAAGTGATCAGAGAAAAATACACAGAACTTAATACTTGAATCAGTAAAACTGAAATAATACTAACCATTAATGAATTTAATTCCATGCCTAAAAGAAAAGGGAAAAAGATAAGCAACAATAAGGAACAATGAAAGAACCAAGAGATGGTGTAAGGAAAGGAAAATGAAGATAAAATGTGAAATAAATGAGGTCAAAAAAACAAAAGCAGTATGCATAATTTAACTTAGTTAAAATCACATTTTTAAAAATTAATAAAGAAACCCTTAGCTGACTCAATCAAGAAAAGGGAGGGGAGACAGCACAGACATATGAAGGAAGAATACCCTCTGAAACAGAAGAAAATTTAAATACCATTAAGAGCCAAGAGTCATGGGGTATCATGTGCCTGTAGGGCTAAGGCAGGCACTTGAGCCCAGGCAGTTCAAAGTCAGGCTGGGCAATAGAATAAGACTCCCATATCTTTCATAAATAAATAAATATCACCAAGACTACCTTGAAGATCTCTATGCAAATAAAATTTAAAATGCAAGTAAAGGGAAATTACCTAAAAAAAAAAAAAAGATAAACAAATTTAACTTCATTAGAGTTTAAAAAAAAAAAAAAAATTCTACGCCGGGCGTGGTGGTACACGCCTGTAATCCAAGCGACTTGGGAGGCTGAGTCAGGAGGATCGCGAGTTCAGTGAGACCCTGTCTCTAAATAAAATACAAAATAGGGCTGGGGATGTGACTCAGTGGCCGAGTGTCCCTGATTCAAGCCCTGGTTCCAAAAAAAAAAAAAAAAAAAAATTCTAGAAGAATTTTTCATAGAAAAAATAGACAAAGTCATTATAGAATTGCCCCATTAAGAAAAAGTACAGGGCTGGGGACATAGCTCAGTCAGTAGAGTGCTTGCCTTGCAAGCACAAGGCCCTGGGTTCAATCCCCAGCACAGCAAAAAAAAAAAAGAAAGAAAAGTACAAAGTCCTTATGGTTTCATAGGTCAATTCAAACAAATCTTTAAAGATGAAATACAACTAAAAGTACCTGAAATGAGACAAAACTTCATAATTCCTTCTATAAAGCAAATATAATATTGACACCATACCCTGATAAACACAGTAGAAAAATGAGAATTATGTAACAAAGTCAATCATGAATATTAATGCAAAGATATGAAATAAAATATCTGCAAACAGAATCTAACACCAAAATTTTGAAACTAATAAACAAAATGGGATTTTTTTTCAGGAATATTCTTCAAAATTAAGAATATTGTTAATATCATATACTACATTAACAGGTCTAAGAAGAGAATCATGATTATGTCCATAGATGCTGAAAAGACCTCAAAGCTGAACACTTATTCATTCAACACAGGTAAGAGCAATTGGATAGTCATGTGCAAATAATGAATCTTGACCCCGACCACATACTACATATAAAAATTTACTTGAAATGGAACATAGACCTAAATGTAAAACCTAACGTTTTAAAAGTTCCAGAAGAAAAACATAGTAAACTCACATTTATCAGATATTTCTTGAATATAACACAAGAACAAATGAAAAAAAAAACTACAAGAGAAAAAAATTGACAAATTGTATTACATGAAAATTAAAATCTTTTGAGGGGCTGGGGTTGTGACTCAGTGGTAGACAGACTGCCTGGCATGTGTTAGGCACTCAGCACCACATGTAAATAAATAAAATAAAGGTCCATCAACAACTAAAAAGTATTTTTAAAAAATTAAAATCTTTTGGTCTCCTGATGCTTCCCATAGGCTATGTTCTTACACTGACTGTATAGGAAGAGGCGGCAGAGTAAGCCTACCCCATGGACATCTCAGCCGAGGCCCTGTGCCTGGTCTGTATCGTCAATGGGGAAACATGGAGAATTAAAAAAAAAAAAAAGAATTAAAAACTTTTTCTCTTTTTCTTCCCCCTCTTTAGGTCCTGAGGATTGAACCCAAGGGTACTCTACCACTGAGTTACATCCCCGATCCCTTATACTTTTTTATTTTTAGACAGGGTCTCACTAAATTGCCAGACTAGCCTTGAATTTGCAATCCTCTTGAATCAGCCTTTCAAGTAGCTGAGATTAGGATATCTGCCACCTTGCCTGGCAAATCTTTTCATCTTAAAAGAGATTATTATGAAATTATAATGTTAACTACAGGAATAAAATATTGGCAAAATATATATCTGATGAAGGACTTTTTGAAGAATATACAAAGAACTTCTTTAATTTAAGACAACCCCATTTTTAAAAATGGACAAAGGTTAACGCCAAGTGTAGTGGCACATGCCTGTAGTCCTCACTACCTGGGAGGCTGCAGCAGAAGGATCACTTGAGCCCAGGAGTTTGAGACCAGCATGGGCAACATAGCAAAATTCCATCTTAAACAAACAAATAAACAAACAAACAAAAAAGGAGTGATAAAAATAAACAATAGTTTCACAGACATTTGCCTTTATAAAAGATAAGTGGACACCAAACAACTACAGCACATGAAAGAGGTTCCGTGAATTGCAAATTAAAACCAAAATAAGATGTCAATGCATACTTACTTCAAGGGCAAAAATTTTAAAAGTATGGACATACCAAATGTTGACAAGAATTTGGAGCAAGTGCGACTCTACAATGCTAATAGGAAAGTAAAATGTACAACTATTGGAAAATACTTTGGCAACTCCTCAAAATGTTCAATACAAAACATATGAATTAAATCATATGAATCATATGATTAAATCCACCCTAGGTTAATTATCAGAAACACATACACACATATACAGAACTACTCAAACTAATAAACAGCAGACAGACAGGATACCAAGTCAAAAAGCAAAAATGAATTGCATTTTTATACACTAGCAATGAACAATTAGAAAAGGAAATTACAAAAACAATGACAGCACCAAAAAGAGCAAATTACTTAGGAATTAAATAAGGAGATCAAATATTTGTACAATGAAACTTCAAAACATTGCTGAAAGGAATTAAAGATGATATAAATAAATGGAAACGCATCCCGTGCTCACCAACTGGAGGCTTAGCACTGTTAAAATCCCATAATAGCCAAGGAGATCTACATATTCGATGTAACCCCAACCTCATTGACATTTTCAGAAGAAATAGAAAAGCACATCCTAAAATTCATTTAGAATTTCAGGAGACTGAATAACCGAACAAGTTTGAAAAAGAATAATAATGCAAGAGGACTTACACTTCTTGATTTCAAAACTAACTACAAAGTTAGAGTCATCAAAACAGTAGAGCACTGGCAAAAGCTCTCTAGTACAGAATACAGAGCCCTGAAACAAGAAACAAGCCCTTCTACATATGGTCAAATGATTTCTGACAAAGATGCCAAGACCATTTAATGAGGAAAGGACAGTTTCTTCAACAAAAGGTGCTGGAAAAACTCTGCATTTTATGCAAAAGAATGAAGCTAGAACCTTACCTAACATTATAAAAAAAATTAACTCAAAATGATCAAAAACCTAAATATAAGGCCCAAAATCATAAAACTCTCAGAAGAAAACAGAGGGTAAAAGCTTTATGACACTGGATTTGGCAATGATTTCTTGGATATGACACTAAAGACATAGAAAATAAAATATAGACAAATTGTACTTAGGAAAATTTTAAAATTTTGTCCATCAAAAGGCACCAGAATAAAAGAAAACCACAGAAGGGGATAAAATATTTACAAATCATATATATGATAATGGATTAATATGCAGAATAATATAATAAACTCATAAAAATTAACAGGAACAAAAATTACCATATTAAAAAATGGACAAAGGACTTACATAGTTATTTCTATGAAGATACACAAATGGCCAATAAGCATATGAAAAATGCTCATATTACTAATCATTTGTTGAAATGCAAATCAAAAAACTGCATAGATACCACCCCACATACATTAGAATGGCTAATATAAAAAAATAAGTGTTATGAGGATATGGAGAATATGGAACCTTTCTGCACTGTTGGTAGGAATGTAAAATGGTATATCTCTGTGGAAAACGTGGCAGTTAGAAACAGAATTGCCATATGATCCAGCAATTGTACTTCTGGGGATTTACTCAGGGGAATTGAAAGCAAAATTTCTATACATCTGTGTTCATAATAGCATTGTTCAGCTACAGCATGGAAGCAACCCAAATATCCATTGATGGATGGATGGATAAGCAAATGTTGTATATACATACAATGAAATAGAAAGTAGCCTTAAAGAGGAAGGAAATTCTGAGGCGTTAATGAATCTTGAGTTCATTCTACCAAGCGAACTAAAGCAGCCACAAAAATCCAAACACTACATGATGCCACTTATGTGAGGTACTCAAAGTAGTCAGAATTATAAAGAGAGGAAGGAGAATAATAGTTTCCAGGGGACTGGGAAGATGGGAATGAGAAATATTGTATATTGAGTACAGAGGTTCAGTTTTACCAAAAACATAAACAAACAAAAAACCTATTGTGGCCATGCAGGGCAGCACAAACCTGCAGTCCCAAATACTCAGGAGGCTGAGGCAAGAGGACCACAAGTTCAAGGTCAGACTGGACAAATAAGCAATAAAATCCTGCCTCAGAATAAAAGGTTGGGGATGGGCTGAGGATATAGCTCAGTTGGTAGAGTGCTTGCCTTGCAAGCACAAGGCCCTGGGTTCAATCCCCAGCACCGCAAAAAAAAAAAAAAAAAAAAAAAAGGTTGGGGATGTACTTCAGTATTCAGTAGCAAAGTGCTTACCCTGTGCAAGACCCTGGGTTCAATTCCAAATACCACAAAAACAAAGTTATGGAGATGGATGATGGTGATGGTTGCACATTATGAATGTATTTAATAATACTGACATTCATTTAAAAATGGGTTTATATGTAAATTTTGTATATATTTTACCACCATTAAAGAAAAAACTAATGGAGATACCCACATGGAATTAGGGGAAATAGGTTAAAAATAATTGGGAGATTAGGCATGGTGGAAGGGATGCTGGAGGTTCTGACTCTCAGAACCATAGTAACGTTTTACATGCCCACCATCTCTTAGTGTTCCCTAAGCATAATTTCTCCTATGATTAAATTCAAAATCATACTGTGTCAAATTTGAATTGTCTTTATGTCTTCTGATGCAATTCAAAATTCTACCCCAAAATGTGGTATGCTGGCATTTGAGGAAACAATGGGTTTATCTTTTTGATATGCTCCTACTCACCTCCCCTGAAGCAGGCCAGAAGAGAAATCCCTGGCCTTCCTTTAAAGGTCATAAGACATTCTTTCTGGGGCTTGGGTATAGCTTAGTGGTAAAGCACTTGCCTAGCATGCATGAGTCCTTCTTTCCAGAGGATTCCTCCCTACACCTTGAAGAAATGAGCAGAAGACAGAGATGCCACAGGCTTTGTTAAGTTCCCCAAAATTCATTATCATTTTATCATATCACCTCATCCAATTATAATTGTGCATTACTGTCAACTCATCATCAAATCTAAACATAAAATACACGTATTTCCTTGTTTTGTGGGGGGGCTCATAATTTCTGAAGGGGCCTGTGTCATGTAAAAATTTATATTAAGAAATGTGTATGCTTTTCTCATTTGTCTATCTTTTGTAACAGGGGCTACAATCACAGACCTTGCAATAAGTAAGGAAAAGCTATTACTTTTTCTTTTTCCTATAGTATATATTGGTAATAATAAGTCACCATGTTATTTTGACCAGCTGGCAAAATATCTGGAAGAAAAATTTGAGTGGTAGGAAAATTGCCTTTAGGGAATGACCACAAAAGGGAAATCCCAAAGAAATTAAAGGAGTGGGACAGTGAAAGGACATTCTCCTGTTAGATTTTTACTTTTCCTTCTTTATTGAAATACAAACATATTCTGGTATCTTGTACCTAAAAAAATGCTTACTTGACCCCATATCCTCTTACAGCTACGGCACCATTTCTATATTTCTGTTACCCCCAAGTTTTTTGTTGTTTAGTTTTTTAATATCATATATCCACTTACATATATGTATATATGTACATATATGTATATATTTTTTTACTTTTTTAATTGTGGGTGGACACAATACCTTTATTTTTATTTTTTTTTTAATGTGGTGCTAAGGATCGAACCCAGGGCCTCTCACATGCTAGGCAAGTGCTCTACCACTGAGCCATAATCACAGACCCTAGAATGGAGTTTTGACAGTTGTTTCTCCTCACATTCTATTCTCTCTAACAAGTTCCAGTGAGATTTCCAGTCTTATTAATTTACTGAATCAACTCTTTGTGTAAACATAGTAATTTTCATACTGCCAGGTGCTGGTCAGTTTTCTGTTCTGATCTTACCTTAAGCAGAATGAAAAAATGGTTACTCCTTCATCCTCAATATGCAGTCATGCACAGCATAACAACATGTAGTCAAGGACTGACCAGATGCATAAGGGTGATTCTGAGATATTTAGAAATACAGAAAGTTAACTAAGTCTCTAAAAGACAAATAGTCCTGTTGGAATGTGGAATGGATGGCTTGTGAACAACTCACAAGTTGGACAAATAGGCTTAAGGAACAAAAATGTATGAGTACCCGAGACAACCCATAAGTACTTTGGAACTTTCCAATTCCCTGTAAGTTTTCAGGAATGAAGCAAAGCAGGAACAAGACCTTAACAGAAAGAGACCATTAATTTCATGAAGCCAGGAGCCAACATTTGACTGAGCCATGACCCTGTGACTCTATCATCTGATCAACCTCCCCAACATAAGACATGTTGTAAGCTGAAGCCTATATATCAGAAGAGACCCCCTAAATGGGAAACACTATTTTGTTCATTATTTCCCAATCCCAAAGTCTAGCCTCTTTGGATCATATATATTTTACCTAATTAAGTAGAATTTTAAGCCCTGGCAGGAACATCTCACTCTTAAGACGGCCCACATTCTATTCTGACAATGCATATCTTTGACTTTCACTTTCTAATAAAGCTCTTCTCTCTGCTAAAACCTGACTAATCCCTAAATTATTTTCCACATCATGGTCAAGAGCCTAGAAGGCTGGAGTAGAGGTCCCCTCTGGCTTTAAAGAGACTCACTTATGGTAACAGTTCCATAAAACTTCTTGGCTTAATGAAATCACAGCTCTTATTTGTTTAAGTACATACTGTGGTGGTCACACAACAATTGCCAAATGACACATTTCTCAGAATGTATCCCTGTAGCTGAGAGAGGCATGATTATACTTTTTACATATGCTTGCTATGAGACTACATTCTCTTGATTTTAAGCCTGTTTCTCTGGTATTCTTTCCTGAGTACCCTCTAAATGTTAGAATGCCCAGAACTGTCCTAGGAATTAAAATCTTCTCTTTTTACCCTCTCATCCTAGACAATCTCCTCATATCCTATGGTTTCAAATGCCATTTACATGCTAATAATTCCCAAAACAGTATCTCCAACTTGTGCTTTCCACATAGAACTAAACAGTATATATTCTCCATATAACTATATATTCAACAAGAGTCTCAAATTTAGCTTAGCCCAAAACAGAACTTTCGATTTTTATCAATCCACACCTGTTTCATGCATCTAAACATTATTAAATCATATTGCAATGTAGTTACTCAAGCCCCAATTTAGGAGAGAGTTGATTTCTTCCTGCCTAAACTCTCAAGCAGAATCTATCAGAAAACACTTTGAGGTCTCTTTCAAAATGGCATGTCAAGACAGTATTACCCTGTGTATGTGTAAGATTATACGAATCGTGTGAATCTACATTGTGAAAAAAAAAAAAAGATATACTCCCTGCTGTATAATTATATCAAAATGGGTTCTACTGTCATGTATAATTAAAAAAAATAAAAAAATTAAAAGTACAAAAATTAAAATGGCATGTCAATCCAGAAACTTCTATTCCCACTTTAACAAACAAGTCCACACCACAATCCGATCAAGCTTAGACTCTTGCAATTGCTTCCTAAGTGGTCTGTTTTCATTCACTACATTAGCCAGAGTAATCTTTTTAAAATATAAATTGGACATGTAGAGAATAGGCAGCTCTACAGTCAGAAAGTGGATTAATGGCTACATAGAGTAGGCAGGTGGTAAATTCATAGAAAATGAGTGGTAAGTGCTAATGAGTTCTAGGTTTCTTTTTGAGGTAATAAAAGGTTCTAAAATTGATTCTGGTCATTGTTATACATCTCTGCAAACCTACTAAAAATTACTAAAGTATATACTTTAGGTGAATTCTATCTCAGTAAAGCTGTATATGATTCTCCTAAATAAGTAATTTGAGATTAAAAAACAATTGACACTGAATTTACAATCCATAAAAGGTAGGTCAGAATTTGCAGCTTGAACGTAACTAGGTCAACTGCCTACTAAAGAGAGAAAGGAAAGAAAAAAAAAACTTACTAGGATTTATATAATATCTTTGGTGTCGAAATATGATATTCTAGGAGAATTCTCTGTACAGAGACCTGTCCTTTAAAAAGGAAAAAAAAAATGTTTAAAGTTCTTCAGATGGAAGAATAACCACACAGGAAGGAAACCTGGAAATTCAGGAATAAAGAAAGAGCAACAAATTGATTTTCATCAATTCTTAGAATTTTGCTGTAATTTTTATTTTTGTTCCTCTAGGGGAGGAAAATAATTTTCTCCTCTACCTTTCAAGAGTTCTTGGATGGAACAAAAGAAAAACAAAAGTTTAATAACATATATACCCCTGTACACATGGTAAATAACCCAGAGATGAGTAAATCTCTAAAGTATATCTCAAAGATTTGTCTTAGATCTCAGGAGAACAAAGAAGAAATGTTGTGGGGAGATACCCAGTGGAGATGGGATGGCCAGGGCTCAGGCCCTGGGTTCAACCCCCAGCACCTGAAAAACAAAGTCAGGGGGATAGCCAGGAAAAACACAAGGGTATATTTTAATGCAGACTTAAAAATAAGTACTTTCTCCACTGATAACAGTCTCCAGTGAATTAGTCATTTTTCTTTTCCTGGTGCATCCTATAAATGGAGATTTCCTTTCAAAATGTAAATTTCTTACTAAAGGTTTAATTTTTAGAGCTTCTCATATGTCTATAGCTTTTTCAAAATAATCCTTATGACAAAAGGGGATATTTTGAAGTGACATTCTGGTCTCCTACAGTTGTGTTTTGGGGTGACTTGTGTTGAACCCGATCATTTCTCTGTATGTAATATGTCATTTTTCCTCTGAATGCTTATTACTTGGCATACGCTAGCCTGGTAGTAAGGAGGTAGGAAGGTTTTTAGGTTGTCCTGGTACAGCCTCAATTTTTATCAGGGATATTGTATCACTGAGTCTGGTGAATGGCACTTTCTCAGTAGTCCTCCCTCTCCCTGGTATGTAGACTTCTGATGATCTGGGCCTCCTGTCTCACCCCCAAGGGAAGGGGATTTAGTTTTCTTTTGTCTTCTAATCTCAAAGAATTTCATCTTTCTCTGAGGTGACAGTTTTCTATCTTTTCCGAGTAGCTTAAGGTTTTTGTTATTTAAGGGAAAGATCTGAAAAGAGCTTACTGTTTTTCCCATTGTGGTGGATGCTCCGCTCCTATGGGCTGACTTCTTTAGAATAGCTTTCTTTGTTTCCTTCTCTTCCCTCAATCTTTTTTAAAATTGGATATATTTATGGTGTGCAACATGTTTTGGTACACTTATACACAGTGAAATGATCCCCCAATCTCACTGGTGAGTTCCTGGTTGAGGGCCATTGAAAAGAGCCTGTGAATGGGTGTGAACTCTCCTTATGTTTAGGTTTCCAGAAATTCTCTGAATCTACTACATGCTAGGCGCAGTGGCACACACTTGTAATCCAAGTAATCCAAGCAGCTCAGGAGGCTAAGGCAGGAGAATCTCAAGTGCAAAGCCAGCCTCAGCAAAAGTGAGGTGCTAAGCAACTCAGAGATACTCTGTCTCTAAATAAAATACAAAACAGGGCTGGGATGTGGCTCAGTGGTTGAGTGCTCCAGAGTTCAATCCCCAGTACGAAAGAAAGAAAGAAAGAAAGAAAGAAAGAAAGAAAGAAAGAAAGAAAGAAAGAAAGAGAGGGAGGGAGGGAGGGAGGGAGGGAGGCGGGAGGGAGGGAAGGAGGGAGGGGGAGGGGAGGGGAGAGGAGGGGAGGGGAGGAAGGAAGGAAGATAGCTACATACATACACACGCACCCACACTTCACACTTGGCCTTTGGCAATCTTTGAAATATTTAGGTATTTACCCTAGAAATATGAAAAGCATGTTCACATGAAAACTTAAAAATTAATGTTCACAGAAGCTCTATTCATAATCACATAAAATATGTTCAATATTATTTGCCATTAGCAAATGTAAACTAAAACCACAACGAGAGACCATGTACCATGTACACACCTACCTCAATGCCCAAAAGAAAAATATATTTTACCACATAATTGTTTCAGATACAATGCCAATTTTTTGTTTTGTTTTGCAAAAAAGTCACATGCAACCATTATGTGAAGCTTAAAAAAAAAAGTGCCAGTGCTATACTTCAAAAATTTACTGTAGTGTTGCAAAGTATGAATTTAACAAAATTTGATCTTCTAAAACAATTTTATCTTCTGTGTCTGAAGATTCTGCACCACCATCATCGGTTTTGTTATCTGATGCGCTGTCTTCAGCAGAACCCACCTAAGACATGTTTACCATCTGTACTGCAACAATCCAACAAACCACAAGAGAGGCTTTGGAAATATACTGACAATGCCATGTTCACTAAAAACTCTAGGCTCACAGTGTTTGAGAAGACAAATGCACATCCATATGCCACTGATAAATACATTGCTGCTGTTTGCCTTTTAAGCAGCCTGATGAACAGAATTATACCATGCAAGAATTACATGATGAAAGGTTATAAACCAATTTTTGGACTGAAAGAACAGGATACAATGATTATGCAGTGGTGACGATTATGTGGTGAAATGCAGTACCTGACAACGTGCGGTAAGGATGCAAAACAAGTAGAATGCTCATATGTTGCTTCTGGAAATGCAAACAGTACAGTCACTCTGAAAGTTTAACAAGTTCTTACCACGAGAGTCAGTAATACAGCTCAAGGTATTTACCTAGAGAAATGGAAAGTTATGTTTATAGAAACTACTTATAATTACCCAAAACTAAAAAAACTCAAATGTCTTTCAGTAATAAAATGGATAAGCAAATTGTGGTACATCTGAACAATGGAATACAACCACAATTTTAAAAATGAATTCTTGATCCATGTACCAAGTTAATCTTGTAGGCATTATACTGAAAGGAAAAGGCCAGTTTTGGGTTAGGGTTGTGGCTCAGTGGTAGAGCGCTCACCTAGTTCGAGTGAGGCCGTGGGTTCAATCCTCAGCACCACATAAAAATAAAATAAAGGTACTGTGTCCACCTACAACTAAAAAAATTTTTTTCTAAAAGCCAGTCTCAAAAGTTACACCTGTGTGATTCCATGTTCGCACATTCTTAAAAAGAAAAGGCTACAATAATGGAGAACATTTAAGTGGCTGCCAAAGAACACTGGTAGTGGAGTGTGTGACTACAGAGAGATAGCATAAGGAAGTCATTTAGAAACTCTTCTGAATCCTAACTATGAGAGTGGTAAAAAGAACCTGAATTATCAAAATGCATGTATTAAATTACAAGGAGCTGTACACCAAAAGAAAAAATGAGTCAATTTTACTCACTGATATTTTTAAAACAGTTTTAAAGTCAGGCTACATACTCTGATTCCATTTATGTTGTGTACTAGAAAAGGCAACAAAAAAATAAGATCAGTGGATACCAGGGGAGGGAAAGGGCATAAGGGACTTTCTATAGGTAAAGAGTTTGTTCTATGTCTTGATTATTGTGGTGATTACACAATTACATTTGTCAAAACAAAAATAAGGACAACTTCTCTGCAAGTGAATTATACGACTGGAGTTACAGAAATGGTCTTTTCGGACTAGGATGATGGTTATATTCCAGGTTCACTTCTGAAGATGAATATGTGATGTGTATTTCATTGTTATGGTTTAGATATTGGTGTCCCCCAAAAGCTCGTGTTTAGGGACTAAATGATTGGTTTATGAGAGCCTTAAACTAATCAGTGCATTAATCCTGATAGGGATTAACTGAGTGGTAACTATAGGCAGGTAGGATATGGCTGGAGGAGATGGGCCATTGGTAGGTGTGCCCTTGGGGTCCTACAGTGTCCCTATTGAATAGAGTACATTCTCCCTCTCTGCTTCCTGGTCCCATGTCTCCAGCTGCTTTCCTCCATCACGTACTTTGCCATGATGTTCTGCCTCACCTCAGGCCCCAGGGAATGGAGTCAGCCAACTATGGACTAAGACCTCTGAAACCTTAAGCCCCCAAATAAACTTTTTCTCCTTAAAATCGTTCTTGTCAGGGCTTTTGGCCACAGCCGTGAAAAAGCTGACTAAAACATTCATGTAGTCATTTTTTTTTCAGACAGGGTATCACTATGTTGCCCAGGTTATCTTCAAACTCCAGGCATCAAGTGATCTCATGCTTCAGCAACCCAAGTGGCTGGAATTATAGGCATGTGCCACCATAACCAGATTATATAGACTCTTTTATACATATATGTGTAGAGAAAGAAACATATCTCTTCCTCACCAATCCTAGGTTCATGGCTAAGTCCTCCATAATAAAAAGAGAAATTAACTAGGAAAAAAGCATATAAATGTATTTAATGCAAGTTTTATGTGACACAGGAACCTTCATTTTCTTCATTTCATAAGGAAATTGAAGACCAAAAAATGAGGTAAACTTGTGTACTTTTAATTCTTGAGTTTGATAAAGAGCAGACAATCATGAAGAAAAGTGGTCCCACATGATATATACAATATATAACAACAATCAACTATCTAATAGTTAGACTGAGCTAAACTAATCATGTAACAACAAAACTAAATGTCCCATGGATACCAACAGTCATATCCTCATTTGTGATTTGTTAATCAGCTAATTCACTCATTGGAATGTCTGGAATGTGATAGACTTTGTCCATAAAGCTTTAACATGGGAATATATAGTAAAAGCACTGGCTAAAACCAAGCTCTTCAAAACACTGAGAATGACCCTAGGTAGAATAAATTTTTAAGAAATAAGGAAAATACAAAATATTGATCAACAATAACGCATTACAGCCTGGTGTGGTGGTACACACCTATAATCCCAACTACTTGAGAGGCTGAGAGGCAGGATGATTGCAAATTGGAGGTCAGCATAGGTAAATTAAGCCCTGTCTCAAAATTTTAAAAAAGGTGTGTATGGTAGTGGGGGTCTTCTGGGAATGTAGCTGAGTGGTCACAGAGTTTTGAACTTTATGGGCTTTCCAATTAAATTAAAAGCTCCAAATCCTACTACAGTATAAAAATGATATGTAAAGACAGAAGGCAGAAATCAATACTCAATAAGAATGCCACCTTGCGTTTGCAAGAACTCTATACTTTTTAAGTGCTCCTGTGAATACTTTCTCATTTGCACTATTTTCAATTTCCAGACCAGGGAAATGGGGTACATGCATTAAAATATAATGCACTGCTGGAGGGGACGTTAAACTGCACATCACTGTGAAAAACAGTTTGGTAGTTCCTCAAGAACTAGAACATAAACCAATCATGGTGGCACACAACTATAGTAATCCCAGCTACTTGAGAGGCTGAGGCAGGAGGATCACAAGTTCAAGACCAGCCTCGGTAACATAGTGAGAAACTGTCTCAAAATAAAAAGAGCCAGGACGATAACTTAGTGAGAAACTGTCTCAAAATAAAAAGAGCCAGGACGTAGCTTAATGGTAGAGTCCTTGCCTACCATGCACAAGGCTCTGGGTTCAATTCCCAGTGCCACAAAAAAAGAAAACAAAAAAGTAGAATATAGAATTACTATATGATCCTACAATTCCACTTCTAGGTACATACCTAAAAGAACTAAAAGCAGGGACTCAAATAGACATTTGTACATCAATTTTCATAGCAGCATTACAACAGCCAAAAGTGGTTACAGCCCAAGTATCCACCAATAAGAGAATGGATAAACAAAAGGTGGCATGTACATAAAACAATATTATCCAGTCTTAAAAAGGAAGGAAACTGTGTCATGCTACGACATGGATGAAACCTGAGAATATTATTCTAAGTGAAGTCAGATAAAAAAGGACAAAACTATATGATTCCACTTATGTGAGGTACCTAAAATAGTCAAATTCATGGAGACAGAAAGTATTGTTATTACCAAGGACTAAGAGGAGCGATAGTGAGAAGTTATTGTTTAAAGGGCAGAGGTTCTACTAGGAATGATGAAAAAGTTCTAAAAATTGATAGTGGCAATGGTTGCGCAAAATGGTGAATAGTAAATAAAGCTACTGAATTGTATACTTAAGTGGTCAAGATGGTAAATTTTACATTATGTACACTTTACTGCAATTTAAAAAAGAAAACCCAGGAGCTGAGGTTGTGGCTCAGCGGTAGAACATGCGTAACACGTGGAGGGCCCTGGGTTCAATCTTCAGCACCACATTAAATCAATCAATCAATCAATCAATGTATTGTGTCCCTAAAACTAAAAAATATATATTAAAAAAAGAAAATCCAATCTAGTCTAAAAAGCTTATTATGAGAAATATAGTAATTGATTAGACAGAAGTTGCCCAAGGTAGTGTAATTAGAATTTAATAAAAGGGCTGTTTTAAAAGAGGTATGGCCAGAATTAATAAAAATCAACAAAGATAGTGAAGCACCCTGGACAGAATACTAGTGGGAAACCATTATACTTTAATGAATCAGGGAAAGTAGTAGCTAATTAAAACTCACTCACAGCTATATTTCAGGAAAGGATCACCTGAGAAGAGCTATGTGACCTTCAGCAGAGGAATACAAATATTATCAACCAACCAAGAGAGAGCCAAGGAAATAAATACCCAGACTTCACTCTCCTCCTACCTTCTATCCTGTCCAAACTCTAGTGGACACAGAAAAAAGAAGGAAAAGAGCCTATGGATATAGAATATAAAGCTCAGCTCGTGGGCTGGGACTGTGGCTATGTGATAGAGCGCTTGCCTAACATGTGTGAGACACTGGGTTCGATCCTCAGCACCACACAGAAATAAATTTTTAAAGGTATCGTGTCCATCTGCAACTAAAAATATTTTTTAAAAAAGCTCATGGTACAGAATAGAGGACACAGAAACAAACCCACATAAATACAGGTATCTTATACTTGACAAAGGAGCCAAAAACATGCAATGGAGAAAAGACAGCCTCTTCAACAAATGGTGCTGGGAAAACTGGAAATCCATATGCAGCAAAATGAAACTAAACCCATATCTCTCACCCTGTACAAAACTCAACTCAAAGTGGATCAAGGATCTAGAAATCAGACCAGAGACTCTGCACCTAATAGAAGAGAAAATAGGTCCAAATCTTCATCATGTTGGCCTAGGACCAGATTTCCTTAACATGACTCCCAAAGCGCAAGAAATAAAAGCACGAATCAATGATTGGGATAGAGTCAAACTAAAAAGCTTCTTCTCAGCAAAGGAAACAATCAGCAATGTGAAGAGAGAGCCTTCAGAGTGGGAGAAAATCTTTGCCACACACACTTCAGATAGAGCACTAATCTCCAGAATCTACCAAGTACTCAAAAATCTTTACACCAAGAACACTAATAACCCACTCAATAAATGGGCCAAGGAAATGAACAGACACTTTACAGAGGAAGATCTACAAGCAATCAACAGATTTATGAAAAAATGTTCAACATCACTCGTTATAAGAGAAATGCAAATCAAAACCACCTTAAGATTTCATCTTACCCCAATTAGAATGTCTTTCATCAAGAACACAGGCAACAACAGGTGTTGGCGAGGATGTGGGGAAAGGGTATACTCATACATTGCTGGTGGGAGTGCAAGTTGGTGCAGCCACTCTGGAAAGCAGTGTGGAGATTCCTTAGAAAACTTGGAATGGATCCACCATTTGACCCTGCTATCCCACTCCTTGGCCTATACCCAAAGGACTTAAAATCAGATGACTACAGTGATGCAGCCACATCAATGTTCATAGCTGCTCAATTCACAATAGCTAGATTGTGGAACCAACCTAGATGCCCTTCAGTAGATGAATGGATAAAGAAACTGTGGTATATATACACAATGGAATATTAGCCATAAAGAAGAATAAAATTATGGCATTTGTAGGTAAATGGATGATGTTGGAGACTGTTATGCTAAGTGAGATCAGCCAATCCCAAAAATCCAAAGGCCGAATGGTCTCACTGATAAATGAATGATGACGCATAATGGTGGTGGGGGGGAGGGTGGCAAGAAGGGAGGAAGGATAGATAGCTTAGAGGGAAGGGAGGGGGTGGGGTCGGGGTGGGGGGGTACAAATAATAACAGAATGTGTGACAGACATCATTGCCCTGTGTACATGCATGAACGCACAGATGGTGTGACTCTACTTTGTGTACAACCAGTGAAACAATAGCTGTACTCCATTTGTGTTCAATGAATCAATAAGTAAAAAAAAAAAAAAAAAAAAAAAAAAAAATAGACAAGGAAAAAAAAAAAAAGCTCATGGTGGCCTAAAACAGGGTGGAGAAAATTAGAGAGAGAATATAGTTGGGCAAGTACAGAATATCAAGTACAACATGCTTTTTAAATTTTTCTAGTCAAAGAAAGAATTATAATAAATATATTTCTCAGCACAAAGAAATTTTCACTGCCACAAAAAAAAAAAAAAAAGGAAGTCTCCAGGTTAAGAAGACAAAGTTCATTTTTTTAATTAAAAAAAAGAAAGAAAAAAGAAAGACACCCCAAACACTTTTGTCAAAAGAATTCAGTACCTGGTGTGCCCCAAATACTCTCAAATATTGAATAAAATATAAAGGAATAAAGAAGATAATCTACCAGAGCTGAAAGAGATTTTACAAAGTTTTAAAATATCAACATGAAAATAAACAGGTCAGAGAGGATGATACTTTGAGCAACCTCACCAAAAGATAAAGCTGGGCTAGGTATGTAACTTAGAAGTAGAAACTCTGGGTTCAAGCCCCAGTATGATCAAAAACAAACAACAACAACAAAAATACTATGATGAAACCCACTGTCCTTGGCGTGTGTGCGTGTGTGTTTATTTATTTATTTTTTGCAGTACTAGGAGTTGTAGTAATAGCTACACTTCCACTTCCAGCCCTTTTTATTGTGAAACAGCCTCTCACAGAGTTGTCTGGGTTGGCCTCAAACTTGCCTCAGTCTCCAGAGTTGCCAGGATTACAGACAAGTGCCGAAGCATCCAGTCATTATTCTCTATATTAAAATGCACTAATAAAAAACAAAGATCATAGAAGGGGGAAAAAAAGGAACACAAAGCTAGGTAAGTGGAAAAGTGGGAAAGAGAAACCAGATCTCGTAACTTCTTTGTGGTTGTGTTCTATCATTCTATGCTACAGAAGTAAATCTGGATATGCTTAATTAGGAAAAGCAACTAGTAAATAGGCTTAAACAAATTTACAAACAAATAAAAGTCGATAGTAGTAAAGTTAGAATGTTTAGTTTCTTGTGCTAGAACCCCAGACCTTCCACAATAACACTAAAGATTCTGCCATCTACCTTCTTAACCAAAAAATAACAACACTTTATAAATCTTAATATAGAATACATTGTACTTAGGAGTTCACCAGAGACTTTAATCTGAGTCTAAAGAAAATATGCAGTCAAGAAAGAAATTATTAATGAGTTAGAAGCATTTTTCTATAGAGCATGAAATTAAAACCTCTAGGCTAAAAGAGTAACAGGAGTCCTGCCAAAGCTTTGACAGTGGAATTGTTTTTTTCAAAAGCTGAGATATACATGAAGAATGCACTCTATTGGTCAAGTTGACTCAAAACTCACTTCTTAAAATGCAGTCTAACTAAATACAAAGCACAGAAAAACCAGGTGTGGTGGTGCACGCCTATAATCCCAGTGACTTGGGAGGTTGTGGAAGGAGGATGGAAAGTATGAAGCCAGCCTGAACAATTTAGTGGGAGCCTGTTTCAAAACAAAAATTAAAAAACAAAACAAAAAACAGCAGGGATGTAGCCCAGAAGCAGAACACTCCTGGGCTCAATCCTCAGTAACACACATGCAAACACGAATTTAAAAAATTAAAGATATGCTTGCTATCTGAAAGACGAAATCCATAGATAAATTATAAAAAGAACACACTTGTAGTGATAATGACCAAATTTTTTAAAAGGCCTCTTTTTTTTGGAAAAGATATTAGATCAAACCTATAGTTTAATTTAAAACTGCTAAAAATAAATTGCAAATAGTCTTATGAACACCATATACACATTATTGATTTAATATTTCACCTATGTGCTTCATTTATCAAGCTGCTATTTATGCTAAATCCTTTTAAAGTAAGATACAGATATCATTTGTCCCTAAATATTTTTATATTTTCCTATATAACTGCAAGACTATTAAGAAACATATTCAAATTAACAATAATTTTCTAATAGCTTCTAATGCCAGGATATATTCAAACTCCTGAAAATGTACAGCTGATTTTTCAAAATAGAATCTACCCAAATATTGTGCATTATCTTTGGTTTTGTCCCTTTTATTCTGTAACAGTTGTTCCATATACAACCTTTCTCTACCCTCACAAACTTAGCATTTTTTTGGTATGTTAAAATATATCTAACAGAAATTGACGCACGTCCATATGAACAACATTATTAAAAACAAAAAGTGTTGGCAAGAATGGGGAGAAACTGAAACTCTGCATATTGCTAGTGGGAATGTAAAGTGGTGCAGTCACTATAGAAAAGTATGGCAATTCCTCAAAAAAAATTTAAACAAACATCTACCATATGATCTACCAATTCCACTTATATTCAAAGGAATTAAACACAGGGACTAGAAAGGATACATATCCCAAACAAACCTAGATGCTACAACAATAGAATCCAACAACAGCCATGGCAGAAGAAATGTCAGAAAAGGAGTTCAGAATGTACATGATTAAAATGATCGGAAAAGCAAACAATGAGATAAGAGAGCAAATGCAGGCAATGAATGATAGCACCAATCAACAGTTCAAAGAGCAATTACAGGAAGCAAAAGATCATTTCAATAAAGAGATAGAGATTCTGAAAAAAAAAAAAAAAACAAATTCTTGAAAGGAAGGAAACAATAAACCAAACTAACAACTCAATAGAAAGCAAAACTAACAGGCTAGAAGACATTCTAGCCTAGACATTTGGAAGACAGAACCTCAGACAATGAATACAAAATATTTAATCCTGAAAACAAAGTTGGCCAAACAGAGAAGATGGTAAGGAATCCTGAACAGAACCTCCCAGAATTATGGGATATCATGAAAAGACCAAATTTAAGAATTATTAGAATTGAGGAAGGCACAGAGATACAAACCTTTATTCATACAAAGGAATGAATAATCTATTCAAATGAAATAATATCAGAAAATTTCCCAAATCTGTCGATTGAAATGGAAAATCAATTATAAGAGGCATACAGGACAACAAATGTACAAAATTGCAATAGATCCACACCAATGAACATTATAATGAAAATACCTAACACACAAAACAAAGACAGAATTTCAAAGGCTGCGAGAGAAAAGCATCAGATTACATACAGGAAGAAACCAACATGGATATCAACAGACTTCTCAGCCCAGACCCTAAAAGCAAGAAGGGCCTGGAACAACATATTTCAAGTTCTGAAAGAAAATGGTTGCCAACCAAGAATCTTATACCCAGCAAAACTTACCTTCAGATTTAATGATGAAATAAATCCTTCCATGATAAACAAAAGTTAAAAGAATTTACACATAGAAAGCCTGCACCTACAGAACATTCTCAGCAAAGTACTCCATGAGGAAGAGATGAAAAACAACAATGTAAGACAGCAAAGGGAGGAACTACCCTAAAGGAATAACCAAGTAACGGAGAAACCAAGTCAAGTTAAAAGCCAAAAACAGCTGGGGATATAGCTCAGTTGGCAGAGTGCCTGTCTCACAAGCACAAGGCCCTGGGTTCAATCCCCAGCACCCCAATTAAACTGGGTGCATGCCTGTAATCCCAGGCTCGGGAGGCTGAGGCAGGAGGATCGTGAGTTCAAAGCCAGCCCCAGCAAGGGCAAGGCCCTAAGCAACTCAGTGAGACCCTATCTCTAAATAAAATACAAAATAGTGCTGGGGAGGTGGCTCAGTGGCTGAGTGCCCCTGAGTTCAATCACCAGTCCCTCCCCCCCCCCCCAAAAAAAGCCCAAAACAGGCCAAAATGACAGGGAATAGAAGTCATATCTCAATAATAACCCTGAATGTTAATGGCCTAAACTCATCTATCAACAGATATAGACTGTCAGATTGGATTAAAAAGAAAGACCCAACAATATGCTGCCTTCAGGAGACTCATCTCATAGAAAAAGATGCCCACAGACTAAAGGTGAAAGGATGGGAAAAAACATACCATGCACACGGACTCAGTAAAAAAGCAATGTTTTCCATCGTGATAAAATGGACTTCAAGCCAAAGTTAGAAAGGATGAAGAAGGACATTTCATATTGCTTAAGGGAAGCATAAATCAGCAAGACATAACAATCATAAATATTTATGACCCAAACAATAGCGCAACCATGAATGTTAAACAAACCCTTCTCAATTCCAGGAACCAAACAGACCACAACACAATAATACTAGGTGACTTTAACATACCTCTCACCATTGGACAGATCTTCCAAACAAAAATTGAACAAAGAAACCATAGAACTCAATAACACAATCAATAACTTAGACTTAACAGACATATATAGTATATTCCATCCATCAATGAGTGAATACCCTTTCTCTCAGCAGCACATGGCTCCTTCTCTAAAACAGACCAGATGTTATGCCACAAAGTTACTCTTAACAAATAAAAAAAAAACAGAGATACCACCTTGTATTCTATCAGATCATAATGGAATGAAATTAGAAATCAATGACAAAATAAAAAATAGAAACTACTTCAACACCTGGAGACTAAATAATAAGCTACTGAATGATGCATGGATAACAGAAGATATCAGGGGGGAAATAAAAAAATTCTTAAAAGTAAACAAGAGTAATGGTACAACATATCAAAATCTCTGGGACACTATTAAAGAAGTACTAAGAGGAAAATTCATTGCATGGAGCACATTCAATAAAAGAAGAAAAAGTCAACAACCTAACATTACAGCTCAAAGCCCTAGAAAAAGAAGAACAGATCAACACCAAAAGTAGTAGAAGATAGGAAATAATTTAAAACAGAGCAGAAATCAATGAAATTGAAACAAAAGAAACAGTACAAAAAACTGACAAAATGAAAAATTGGTTCTTTGGAAAAATAAACAAAATTGATAAACCCTTAGCCACACTAAGAAAAGGAGAGAGAAAACTCAACTAAAATTCATGATGAAAAAGGAAATATCACGACAGATGCTACTGAAATACAAAACATAATTAGAAGCTATTTTGGAAATCTATACTCCAACAAAATAGAAAATCTCGAAGACATCAACAGGTTTCTAGAGACATATGATCCATGCAAACTGAATCTGAAGGACCTACTCAATTTAAACAGATCAATTTCAAGCAATGAAATAGAAGAAATCATCAAAAAGCCTACCAACCAAGAGAAGTTCAGGACCAGATGGATTCCCAGCTGAGTTCTATAAGACCTTCAAAGAAGAACTCATTCCAATACTACTCAAAGTATTCCACGAAATAGAAGAGGAAGGAACCCTTCTATGAACCTAATATCACCTTGATACCAAAACCAGACAAAGACACACTGAGGGAAGCAAACTTCAGACCAATATCCCACAGAGACAAACCCACATAAATACAGTTATCTCATACTAAACAAAGATACCAAAAACATACAATGGAGAAAAGATAGCCTCTTCAACTAATGGTCCTCACAAAACTGGAAATCCATATGCAGCAAAATGAAACTAAACCCCTCTCTCTCACCCTGCACAAAACTCAATGCAAAATGGATCAAGGACCTAGGAATTAGAACAGAGACTTTGCACCTAATAGAAGAAAAAGTAGGTTCAAGTCTTTATCATGTTGGTTTAGGACCAGACTTCCTTAACATGACTCCCTAAGCACAAGAAATAAAAGCAGGAATCAATAATTGGAATAGATTCAAACTAAAAAGTTTTTTCTCAGCAAAGGAAACAATCAACAATGTGAAGAGAGAGCCTACACAGTTGGAGAAAATCTTTGCCACACACATAATAGATAGATGGAGCACTAATCTCCACAATCTACAAAGAACTCAAAAAACTTTACACCAAGAATACAAATAACCCAATCAATAAATGGGCTAAGGAAATGAGCAGACACTTCATAGAAGAAGATCTATAAGCAATCAAATTATATGGGAAAATGTTCAACATCTCTAGTAATAAGAGAAATGCAAATCAAAACTACTCTAAGATTTCATCTTACCCCAATTAGAATGGTTATTATCAAGAATACAAGTAACAACAGGTGTTGGTGAGAATGTGGGGAAAAAGGTACACTCATACTTGCTGGTGGGGTTGCAAATTGGTGCAGCCACTCTGGAAAGCAGTATGGAGATTCAAAAACCTTGGAATGGAACCACCATTTGGCCCAGCTATCTAACTCCTTGGCCTACACCCAAAGGACTTAAAATCAGCATACTATAGTGACACAGCTACATCAATGTTTATAGCAGCTCAATCACAATAGCTAGATTGAGGAACCAAACTAGAAACCCTTCAATTGATGAATGTATAAAGAAACTGTGGTATACATACACAATGGGATATTATTCAGCCATAAAGAAGAATAAAATTATGGCTTTTGCAGGTAAATGGATGGAGTTGAAGAATATTATGTAAGTGAGATAAGCCAATCCCAAAAAACCAAAGACTGAATGATTTCTCTGATAAGTGGATAATGGTACATAACAGGGGGTGGGAGGGAGGCAAGAATGGAGGAAGGATGGATTGTATAGAGAAAAATGACAGGTGGGGAGGAAGTGGGGGGAAGGAAAATAATAGAATGAGACAAACAGCATTACCCTATGTACATGTGTGGTTACGCAAATGCTGTGACTCTACTTTGTGTACAACCAGAGAAATGACAGTTGTACCCCATTTGTGTACAATGAATCAAAATAAAAATAAATAAAGTAAAAAAAAAAAAGGTACATATCCAGCCATGCTCAAAGCAGCATTATTTACAATGGCTAAAAGGTAAAGTCAACTCAAGTGTCCATTAACGGACAAAGGGATAAGCAAAATGTGGTACGTGGTGTGTGTGTTAAATATTATCCAGCCTTTAAAAAGAAGGAAATTCTGGCCTACATTACAAAATGGATGAACTCTGAAGACATTATACTAAGTGAAATAAGCCAGCAACAAAAATATAAGTACTGTGTGATTTCCCTTATATGAAGTACTTAGTGTAGCCAAATCATACAGACAGAAAGTAGAAGGCAGGTTGTCGGAGGCCGTCAGAGGTTGGGAGAAGAGGGCAGTGGGGAGTTAGTGTTTAATCGGTATGGAGTTTCAGTTTGGGAAAAAGAAAGTTCTGGAAATTATTGGCATTGATAGTTATATGATAGCATGAATGTACTTATTGTACATTAACTATTTAAAAAGTGAATTTTGAAATTATGGCAAAAATACACATAAAATTTACCATTTTAACTGCTTTTGTATGTGCATGTGCCCATGTGCATGCAGTACTAGGGACTGAACCCAGGAACACTCAGTGTCTCCAATCCTTTCTTTTATTTTTTATTTTTAAGACAGGGTACTGCTAAATTGCCAAGGCTGGCCTCAAACCTGTGATCCTCTTGCCTCAGCCTCCCAAATCACCAGGATTACAGGCCTGCACCACCATGCCCAGCTCATTTTAACCACATGTAAGCATACAACTCAGTAGCATTATATATGTTCTCCATGTTGCACAAGAACAGCGCAACCCTAACTTCTGCAGACAAGAGGGCAATTATATTGTAATCTTTCTCAAATTCCGGATTTCTCTGATTGCCTCCTTAAAGTTTAAATTGTTTCTCTATTTCTTATACTTTTTGCAAACAAGAAGTTACATATAGGCTGGATGTGGTGGTGCACACCTGTAATACTAGTGGCTTGGAGGCTGAGGCAGGAGGATCCCAAGTTCAAGTCAGCTCAGCAATTTAGGGAGGCTCTGAGCAATTCAGAAAAATCCTGTCTCTAAATAAAATACAAAAACGGCTGGGGATGAGGCTCAGTTGTTTAGGGCCCTTGGATTTAATCCTTGATACCAAAAATCAAAAATAAAAAGTTACATCAAAAGGTTCCATCAAAGTTTAAGTGATTTGGTTAGAATTCTGCAAAGATTATTTTGTATATTTCTCAAGTCTTGGTTTAGGTTTTCTTCTCTAATATCTAATCTACCATTAATTCCATCAAATATATTTTTCATCACAAATATTATAGATTCCATTTCAGTAAATCCAGTGTAGGTGTTTTTATACCTTCTCTGTCCTACTTAGCATGTTTAATCTTTCTTCTGGTTACCTATGCATATACTATACACTGTTTTAGAAAACAACCATTCTAATGGGTTTGGGTAAATTTTATTATGTTCTATAACTATTTAATGTCCATCTTTACGAATCCTATCATCTTTGTCACTTCTTAATTTGGTATTTTTTTCCTTATCATTATGTCATATTTTCCTGCTTCTTTGTACACCTAGTAATTTCTGATTGGATGCCAATGTGAATTTAACCTGGACATTTCTGTCTTCCTGTAACTATAATTGGGCTTTCTTCTGGGACATGATTAAGTTACCTGGAGACAGTTTGACCCTTCCAGATCTTGCTTTACAGACTAGGCCAGAGTAGCATTTCACTTCCCACTAATTTACCCTACCTAGGAAGGTAAAGATCTTTCAGAGACTACACAGTCACCAGACACCCTTACTTAAGGGAAAGCACCATGCTCTGCCTGGGTTCTCCCTTACTACTCTGCAGCTGACACACTTTCTAGGCAGCAAGCCAGAGCAATCACAAAGCTCATCTTGTTTGTTTCCCAACTCTCAGGCATCATTCTCCTTCTTGTATGATGTCCAAAATCTAGAAAACCAATGCTTTCATCTGGTTGGTTTTGTTGTTGTTTGGATACTAGGGGGTATTGAACCCAGGACCTGGATGCTAAGCTACACCCCAATCATTTATTTTATTTTACTTTTTACTTTAAGACAGGGTCTAAGTTACCCAGCTGGCCTCAAATTTTGTGATCTTCCTGACTCAGTCTTCTGAGTAATTGGGACCTCAGGTGTGCAAGAGTGTCCTGATTTTCATCTGCTTTTCTAGCTATTTCACACAGGAAATAGCTGAAAACCTGAGAAAATTAACAATACTTCTTATTTGAAATGCATTACAATAGATCCATCTGAGAATTTGTTTTGTTTGGTTTCTGAGATGGGGGCCACACTTTGTTACCAATAGGCCTCAAATTCCTAGGCTCAAGGAATCTCAGCCTCCTAAGTGCAAGGACTACGGGCATGCATCACCATGCCCCACCTAACTGGATAATTTTTAAAACTGTGATTTCCAAATGTAAAAATTAATTTCATTTGAAAAAGTAAGGAATATGGCTAAAATAAAAATTTACTATTGCTTTGAACTACAGAATGCAAATCCATTTATAATGTTCTACAACAGCTGTCAAATAGAATATGCTGCAATGACAGAAATTATATCTTATATCTATGCTGTCCAATGCAGTAGCCAGTAGCCATATGTGACTACCAAGTACCAGAAACATATCTAGTGAATTGAAACAATTTTTTAAAAATTTTTAACTAGCTTAAATTTAATTATCAATTAATCTGTTTCCTCCACTGGACTGTAAGCTCCTTGAAAAATGAAATTTATTTTTCCTCTCTCCCTTCAGTGCCCCAGTACATATTAGATACATGTTAGAATGTGCAGACAGAATTTCCCAGACTTATCCAGTAAGTTCTCTAAATGACAAAGAGTGATAAAGGTTACAGAGTACAGACAATCTATTGGACTGTATCCTTATTCTACTTTGATTTTTAAAGCAGATGAAATATTTTATCTACTCATTTATTCACCAAACATATTCTGAGCTCTTTATATGCCAAATTGCAGAATACTGACTCAATCCTACTAGTAGGCAAGTGAAGTGAAAAAAAAGACAGGGGGCGCTGGGGATGTAGCTCAAGAGATAAAGCTCAGGATTAGAGCACTTGCCTAACATTTAGAAGGCCCCAATCACCAGTACAAAATAAGACTGGTGCTAAACATTCTAAAATTGGGAAAATAAAATTATTTAAGGTATTATTTCTGTTGTAGTTATTAACAAAAATATTTAATGAGAACCTCTACATCCCAGACACTTGGCATACACAAAAGTAACTTAATCTTCACAAGAACCCATGAAACATGTCATCATTTCCATTGTGCAAACAGAGCAACCTCAAATTCACAGAGATTAAGTATCTTCTTCAACGTTAAGAAGTGATAGAAAAGAAATAACGAAATAAAAAACAACAAAAAAGAAATAAAGACAAAATAAATAAAAAATAATAAGAAGTAATAGAGTTGTGTTTTAGAATATATATCTATCTATACTGAAGACTGTGTTACCAATGATAGCGATTAAAGTTCAAATGTCCATAGAATTGGGTTGCTATTTCTTTCCAACAAAAAGACAGTGGAGTAAACAATGCTAATTTAATTATATTTCTCTTAAAATGTAATGGAACCATCAGAAGAATGCATGATACAAAATCAGACATTAATGTTAACTATAGTGTTAAAGTTAATACCCAGTGACAACAATTAGTGGCAGTATAGTGATTTTCATTATAATGCTCAAAATGAAGTGGTTTCTACAAAAACATTTTTATTTACTGTTTATTAACCACTGTATCTCAAATTTACTCACTGTAATAAAAATACCAATATTCAAGGAACTAAGGTTGTAGTTCAGTGATAGAAAGTGTGCTTAGCACACACTAGTCCCTGGGTTCAACACCCACCACTAAAAACAAAAAACCCCATAATCAGTTTTAATGAACTGGCTAAATGCACAACAGAGGTTATAAAACTGAATACTCATAGTCAAAGATACTACACATGCAATGACAATAAATATCCACAGTAGAAAAGTTTAAATTGCAAGGGTAATATACACGTAATAACAATACAATTATACACTGGAAGCACTGAAACTTCAAGGTCTATGGACCTTGTTAATAATAGGCATTTTAAAAAGGAAAAAAAAATCATTGCACAAACTATAGATACAACGGCAAAATGAAAGCAGATTCTCTTAAAAATACAAATACAATCTAAATACAAGTGTAAACCAGGCTGAGGCAGGAGAAATGCAAGTTAAAGGTCAGCCTGGGCAATTTAACCAGACCCTGTCTCAAAATAAAAAATAAGAGATGGGATGTAGCTCAGTGCTATAGCACTTGCCTAGTATACATAAGGCCATGAATTCAATTCCCAGTACAGCAAAATTAAAACACACACACTCACACACACACACAAATAAAAACAACAAATATATACAAACACCTGTCATTTTTACCTGTCCAGCAACAATTCTCCCTTCTCTGGGAAATAACACCTCAATCTACCCTTGGGAACAAAATAGTCTCCAATTCTAATCCATGTGATATGATTTGAAACCATGTTCCCCATTTCCCTAATCCACAATGGAAATAAAATTGAAACCTGGTCACACAAAGCATTACAACACCTGGCCACATCAACTGGCCTCTCAAGGATGAGCGAAGACCCACGTCAGGCCAATAAGACTACCAGACAGAAATCTGCTAGAACAGCAGAGAAAGGGAAGTTCTCTTTCTTTTGTGGTTTCTAAGATTGTAGGTTATAAGCCCAGTGCTATTACTAATATTTTTCTCAGGGAGCCTGACTCCACAGTCTCAACTACTTTTCCACATTGATCCCCAAATATACAAAGAAAACTAGTGATCCACTGCTAAGGAAAAAGATGAATGTGTAAATGTTATATTTTCTATAATGTTTTCATTTTTCAAATATAAGCACACTTTATTTATTTATTTATTTATTTAGGTTCTGGGGACTGAACCCAGGGGCACTCAACCACTGATCTACATCCCCAGCTCTTTTTATATTTTATTTTCAGACAGGGTCTCACTAAATTGCTGAGGCTGGCTTTGAACTTGGATCCTCTTGCCTCAGCCTCTGGAGTTGCTGCAATTACATGCATGAGCCACAACAGGTTTATCAAACTTTGTTTTTATAATAGGAAAAATAAAACATTTAAAGCACACTGTCCCTCTGTTTTCTTCTCAAATATGCTCAGACATTTATACTTAATGGCTTAAAAGCTTTAACAGCCACACAGTGGCACAAGCCTATAATCACAGCAGCTCAGGAAGCTGAGGCAGGAGGATTGAAAGTTCAAAGACAGCCTCAGCAATTCAGAAAGACTCTGTCTCAAAATAAAAAGGATGGGGATGTGGCTCAGTGGTTAAGCGCCCCTGGGTACAATCCTAGTGGCTGGGGGGACCTTTAACAATTTTCTCATAATTTACCAAAACAAATAGAACATGTATCTAAAAAGAATAATTTTCCCCCCCTCTGGCACAAAATAAAGCAATTTTCACTTTCAGCAGGAGTGGAGGGTTGTGAGTGGTAAACCTTTTTTTAAAACATGGTTCTCTAAGTCAGGTGCAGTGGTGCACACCTGTAATCCCAGGGACTTGGGAGGCTGGAATAAAAGGACCATGAGTTCCAGGACAGCCTCCAGCAACTCAGTGAGGCCCTAAACAAATTAGCAAGACCCTGTCTCAAAATCAAAAAATAAAAAAGGAATGGGGATATAGTTCAGTGGTACAGAACCCCAGGTTCAATCCCAGCACCAAATAATAATAATAATAATAATAATAATAACAACAACAACAACAACAAAAATAAAATTTGTTCCAAGGGAAATCATTAGAGGAGAGGAAGTAGATCAGGGAAAGGGAAGAGCAGTGGAGGAGGAGGGATATAATCAAAGATTGTTTTGGGGTTTTTTTTTGTTTTTTTTACATTAAAAAACATTTTACTGTGGAAGAAATATAATTAGACAATAGAAAATAAAAATATTTTGAAATAAAGCAATTAGAATCAGTTAGGTCCTTTTCATACCTATCAAATTGACAAGTTAAAATATTAATAGTAATAATAAAAATAAATTGTGGCAAAAGCACATTGACGAATATGTCACATTTCATCAGGGGGTAGAACATCTAAGAAACCAACTCAGCAACATTTGTCAAGAACCTTAAAAATTATTATATGATTTAAACTAATAAGTTCATCTATGCAAAAGTATCCTAAACTATGTTTATACTAGAGAACATCTGAAAACACTAAGTCTTTCACAAAAGGAGAATGATTAAATAAATATGTCTAAGGTGTAGAATGATTGAATTATTAAAATAGTCTCAAAGAATTTTTGATATCAGGGAAATTAGACTTAATAAAAGGTTAAGTGGAGGATAGAAACATCACATAGCTCATCATACCAAATATTTGAAAATAGACACATGTACACACACATGCATTGAACACAAACACTGGAGGGAAATCCACCAAAAATGAGCAATGACTATTTTTGTTTTTGAAATTATGAACTATGTTCATCTTTCTTTGCAATTTTCTATTATTTTCCATCAGAAGCCATTATTACTTTTTTTTCTTTTTTTGGAACCTGGGATTGAACTCAGGGGCACTCGGCCGCTGAGCCACATCCCCAGCCCTATTTTGTATTTTATTTAGAGACAGGGTCTCACTGAGTTGCTTAGCACCTTGCCCTTGCTGAGGCTGGCTTTGAACTCTCCATCCTCCTGCCTCAACTTCCTAAGCCGCTGGGATTACAGGCGTGCGCCACCACACCTAGCTAGAAGTCAATATTACTTTAAAATTAGAAGTACGTGTGTATTGAAGCATCACAATGTACCCCATAAATATGTAAAATTACCATGAGTCAATTAAAAATGAAATAAAACTTTAAATAAGTCAATGAAAGAAAGAATTTTAAATTCCTGATTAATTTCAGCTACTATGACATAGCATTCTTTTTTTTTTTTTTTTGGTACTGGGGATTGAACCAGGGGCACTCCACCACTGAGCCACATCCCTAGCCCTATTTTGTATTTTATTTAGAGACAGGGTCTCACTGAGTTGCTTAGGACCTCGCTAAATTGCTGAGGCTGGCTTTGAACTCACGATCCTCCTGCCTCAGCCTTCCAAGTGCTGGGATTACAGGCGTGTGCCACCGCACCTGGCAGCATAGCATTCTTGAAGTCCCTGTATCCCATTCTCTCTATACTAACATAGGACACCTACTCAAAGAATGTTAGTTGCAGATACAAATATGCCACAATGAAACTCATTATTCTGTATAATTAAGAGGCACTAATAAAAATGGCTCTCATGTAAAAACGAATATATTAAACGACTCTATACGGAACAATCATTAATATTTAACAAGTGCTACAGCTATTGTAAAAATTGCTCAGGATGTAAAACTATCTTTAAAGTTTAAGAATGGAAAAATTATGTTTAAGTAAGGTTTTGTCAATTACATTGCTGCAAGTATTTATTGTCATTACATGTCCTAGTACCTTTGCTCTGGGATATTCAGATTTTGTAACTTTAAATATATTATGTATTTGGCCAGTTTGCTAAGTCATTTTTGCAGTACTATAATTCTAAATACTGTAAGACCTGACGAAGCTGGTCAGTTAAGTATTTGTCATAATTATTTAACATAATATCAAATTATGACAGAAATTACATACCGTTAGTTTTTTCTTAAATATAGGAAAATGCGTCATACAATGCACCCTTTGGGAATATAAAAAGTCCACTCAACAAAGCTGAGAGCAGTGGTAGGCACCAGTAATCCCTCTTACTTGGGAGGATGAGGCAGGAGAATCACTTGAGTCCAAGAGCTGGAGACCAGTATGGACAAAACAGAGTGAGTTTCTATATCAAAAAAAAAGGGAAAAAGTGTACTAAATATAGTAAATACTCAATTGAGCATACAAGAAGACAGCTAAAAAGGCTTTTGTTCTCTTGCTTTTGTTAGCTTCTATCACTTTTTCCCATTCTCCCCAGGCACACAAGCCATCTTCACCTTTTGTTAATATTATATGGCACTCCTCAGGAAGGGCACTAAGGTGTCAATAACACTGTCTTGACATAAATAGGTCTCCAGAATGAAATCCTTTAAATGGAAAAGATAATGAAAGATTTATCAAGAGTGGGAACAAACATAAGCTGGAGGCTCACAGACAGGTGGCAGAAAATTCTGAAATTTTTAGGATAAGGCATTCTTCAACACTCATTACCTAGTCCACAGAAAGCCAGCAGGTTGGTTAATTTGCCATATGGTACAAAGACCTAAACTCTCCTACAGTTATCAACCCCAAACTTGTTTAACCCTATGCAAACTCCTAATACTGCTAAATCACTTCCACACTTGACCCAAAGGGATGCTTTAACATAACAAAAGTGTATCAAAAAGCCAATGAAAAAGCGTGACAGAAACATCTATGTATAAAAGAACTGGAAGAGGGCTGGGGCAGTGGCTCAGTGGTAGAACACTTGCCTAGCACGTGTTGGGGTACTGGGTTCAATCCTCAGCACCACATAAATAAAAGTATTATGTCCATCTACAACTAAAACAAAACAAAATAAAAAGAACTGGAAGAAAATGTGTTTTTTCAAAATATCACAGGGAGACTATTTATAATTTCTTGGACATTAAATGTTTATTCTGCTTGTACTTACAATACTTAATGTTTCAGACACCTAAATGAGAGGTAAAGATTACAGAGATGACAACTTTTAAGAAGAGTCCGTCTGAAACTCCTCTCTCAACACAGAGTGTCAGTAACACCAGGCTCGTTCTCAAAACATCGTACAGTGTACCAAGATGGGATGGTGAGAAGGAAACGCGAGAAACTGGAGCGCGGGGCGGGGCAGAGATGGACAGAGACAGAACGACAACTCCAAGGCGCTGCAAAAGATAAACTGAACAGCGAGGAGCCTATACTTTGTTCCCTTAAGGTGACGATGACTTTCCACTTCTTTTTTCGACTCAGTGATTAATATATCTCCCTATCAGAGATCCAACTGTAAACTCCCGCACCCACTTGCGACCACATCCACAAATTCCGGGAGAACCGGTCAAGGCTACCTGTGTCTACCGGGCGCCGCTGAGAGGGACGCTGGCACCCAAGTGAACCCTGCGTGTGGGAACCGGCACTGGGAGAGGTTCTCCCGGGACAGCGATAAAGGACCGGGTGGGATGAAGGAAAGTGGAGGACGGGAAGCAAGCAGGACTAAGGACTCCTCTCAGCTCCCTGAGCTGAGCGCATCCAGAAAGCTATCCCGCCTAAGTCGCCCGAGCCCGAGGGCTGGCCCCGAAGCCCGGGTCCCTAAAAGCTGATCTGCCACCCTCCTCGCCTTCCCTAAACGACGGCCTCCTTACCCTCTTCAGAGTCCTAGACTCACCCGTCCAAGCTCCAGCTTTAGCAGCTCCAGGGTCAAAGCCGCCCACCTCTGGCAACCATAGAGACCGAGAAGCAGTCGAGACAAGCCGCTCCCTCCACAGCCCACACTCACGTGACTCCCCTAGCCGCTGGGCCTGTCGGGATCTCGGCGAAATGAGTGGGCGGGGAAAGCACGGGAAAAGGGAGGGGAGGGGAGAGGCCGGGGAACCCACTCGCCCCGCCCCGCCCTCGGGCCACGCCCACTTGCCGTTTAGGCGGGAAAGCGAGCCGCAGCCCAGAAGCTCTAGCTCATTTCTTCTAGTTTTCCCCTCCCCAAGGGACATAGGAGTCTGATCAGGAGTGAGTTGTGAGTACCCGTTTTCGCGTTAACTGGGCAAAAAGGAGTTCGTGAAAAAAAGCTGGATCACAGGGAGGTGGAAGTTGGTTCTTTCGAACCGCCTCTAAGTTTAAGCTTCGGTAAAATGTGCCTATTTCACGATCTTGAAGCTTTTTTTGAATTTAGAAACCTCCTCGCCACTTCCTTTATGAGTTGTTCAAGTGTTTTTATTTGTAAACTAATATTATTGCAGAATTTAGTCCCTACCCTTCTAATACCATGTTTTTCTCCCTAAGAAAATGTTTCCATTAGAAATGGGACGTGGAACAATCTTCTCTCCTGCTATGGAAATAAAATGAAAACATTATGATCATACCATAGAACTTAATAAATAAATAAAATAAGAATTTGTTCTGTGTAGCAGAGCTGTAGAAAAAACAACCATTGAGCCCAGCATAGTAGGAGAAAGGAAGAAAGAGGAGAGAGAAAAAAGAAAAGGCAACAGCCCTAGAAACAAAAGATGACAGATAAAATTATCACTGGTTTTCATTTGTGAAGTAGGCAAAATTTTCTTCATTTCTACTCCAACATCCCTCCCTCCTAGTAACCCAAGAACAATGATTTACTTGTCATGGCATTAGGCTAGGGCTTCACCTACAACCCAACATTGGTTTACCACCAGCCTGAAGGATAGATACTATTTTTATTCATTTGCAATCAGGGAAGCAAGCTAAGATCCCTAGGGAATGCTGTAAGTGCTGTGGCAAGGCACACATGATCTGAAGGACATCAAGGTCTGGACTCAACAGTATTCTTCAATCTGTTGTCCCCTAGATCTACCCTTCACAGGAGTTAACAATCTTTGGTGATTTGCATCCCAGCTATCGAAATGTATCCTGAGTCTATTTCCACTTAGAACCTGTTCTCTGTTAAGTGAGAAATCTGATAAAGAAAGTCCTTCCTATAAATTAATAGACACTTAGCATGTTATCATTCTCAGGTAGCATGTCCACTAACTCTGATGATGGGAATTTCAAGTTGTGTCACAAATTCCTATAGAACACTTTAGAGACTCATGAAACCTTAAGTAGTAACTAAATTAACTTTCTCAGAGCAAGGAAAAAAGAAAGTTAAATCATGAATATATATTGAACAAAGGCAATTTGTAAGAACTGGTGAAATTCAATGCTAATTTTAGGCACTATTGTCTCTATAAAACTTAAGTAACAGTTGAACTAATTATTAAATAACATGTAAAAACAAATCACTAGTTCTCAAATTTTTGGTCTCAGAATTCCTTTACACTCTTAAAAATTATTGAGGACTTGCCATGTGTGGTGGTGCATGCCTGAAAACCCAGCAGCTCCAGAAGCTGAGGCAGGAGGATTGAAAGTTCAAGACCAGCCGCAGCAATTTAGCAAGGTTCTAAGCTACTTAGTAAGAACCTGTCTCAAGATAAAAAAAAAAAAATTAAAAGGGCTGGGGATGTGGCACCCTTGGATTCAATCCCTGGTACCAAAAAAATATATATATATTATTGAGGACTCCAAATAACCTTTATCTATGTATTATACTTTACCATGTTAGAAATTAAAATAACAATTATTAATGTTTTGTCATTTAAAAATAAAATCCATTATATGTTGATATAACATTTGTATGAAAAATAACTTTTTTAAAAAGCATGGTTGTATCTGCTTACAAATTTCTTTAATGATTGGCTTAAGAGAATATAGTTAATTGTCTTTTCTGCGTTAATTGCTGCACTCTTACACGTTATTAAGATAAAATGAGAGAGATAAAGGCAAATAAGAGCATATTATTACAACAGGCTTGACCTTTCAGATCACCAGAAAGGGTTTCAGGAGACCCTCTGTTTGGAGTTCTCCAACCACACTTTCAGAGTCACTATTTTAAACCATACTAATGTTAGCTGCTATTGTAATTTTAGGACATTTAGGGAAAAGGGATAATTTGTAGGGAAATTAGGGATAAAAGAGAATTAGGGAAAAAGAGATAATTTGTAGACTAGACCAAGCTCATAAATGTTAGTATTCTTCATTACTCAAGAACATAGAAGTTAGCAGAATTCAGAGTCGTGACTTGAACACAACCACATTCTACATTAGAAATTAGTGAACTCGCTAATGCAGTATTGTCTTTCAGGCTGTATGCAAGGTGTTTTTCTGACATGCGAATGTATAATGTCACTAACTAGGATTTGTATCCTCTGCCCAAACTAATAAGACTCCTCTGGTGACCAATAAAAATTGAAGTCAAATTCTCTTCACAAATATATGTTCAATGCCTACATTATGTAAGGCTCATAACACGTGCTGGACTTGTGAAAATTTATGAGCTCAGTTCCTGCCTTTAGGCAACTTGTATGAGGTCTTCCCTCAAGTATCCCATACAGGAATCCAGAAAATGTGGATTTTATATTATTATATCCATGAAGTAATACTACAAATTGTATATTATTATATATAACATGAACATCCTCCCATATGCCTTAAACATTTCCGTAATACTTAATACAATACAAATGCTATATAAATAGTTGTTATACTATATTGTTTAGGGAATAATGACAAAGTGTACATGTTCAGTACAGACACAATCTTTTATAAATATTTATGATCCTTGGTTGGTTAATCTGCAGAGGTAGAACCCACAGATACAATGTGCTGACTGTGTAATGAGACTTCCATCCAGAATAAACATATTTTTTTCCAAGTCTAATAACTCCAAAACCAATTTCATGATCAAATGCCTCAGAATTTTCTTAAATAGATTCCTGGGCCACGAGATAGACTGTTTCAGTGAACGAGGGTATAGTGTTCAGGAATCTGGATTTTTAAGTCCCAGGTGATTCTCATGCAATGATGGGATTGGGAGTAAATACTAAATACTATATGTGCAACAAAGAAATGGATTTTGTCTTTGCCCCCAGTATTAATTTCACCTTCAGTATTTGAAAAGTGTTTGAATTGAAAGAGCTGTGTTATCAAGAAACAGTATTTTATTTCACTCAGTTAAAACAGAAATCAATGTATTTATTTCAGACGTTTTCTAGTTAATTTATCTCTATCACGTACATAAAAATAATACTGTGAGGTGTAAAAAGTAAAATCTCTTTTGCAATAGGCATCTGATTACATGAAGTATAATTTCGTAAAGCTTTTTTTTTTTTTTTGGAACCAGGGATTGAACTCAGGGACACTTGGCCACTAGGCCACATCCCCAGCCCTATTTTGTGTTTTATTTAGAGACAGGGTCTCACTGAGTTGCTTAGGGCCTCGCTAAGTTGCTGAGCCTGGCTTTGAACTTGCGATCCTCCTGACTCAGCCTCCCAAGTTGCTTGGATTACAGGCGTGCGCCACCGCGCCCGGCTCTTCATAAAGCTTTGATTCAATTTCTTTAAAAGGAATTCAACAAGATGTCCCATGTTTCATTATAGTTATCTTTAAGATTCTATAGATTATAAACTTTAAAAAACTATGCAATCACCTGGCATGGTGGCTCATGCCTCTAAGGTCAGTGACTTGGGAGGCTGAGACTGGAGGATCACAAATTCAAAGCCAGCCTCAGCAATTTAGCAAAACCCTAAGCAATGTAGCAAGACCCTGTCTCTAAGTAGAAATTATAAAAAGGGTTGGGGATGTGGCTCAGTGGTTAAGTGCCCCTGGGTTCAATCCCTGGTACAAAAGAAAAAAAAAATACCTATGCAGTCTTCCATCACAAATTTCTTTTTATTTTGTCATGCTGGAGATGGAACTATGGGCCTTGGTCATGTTAGACAAATACTCTACAACTGAGCTACATCCACAGCCCACAATTTTTTTATGAAGATATTATTAGGCTGGACACAGTGGCACATCTGTAATCCCAGCAGCTCAGAAGGCTGAGGCAGGAGGATCACAAGTTCAAAGCCAGACTCAGCATTTTAGCAAGGCCCTAAGCAACTCAGCAAGACCATGTCTCCAAATAAAAATGTAAAAAAGCGCTGGGGATGTGACTTAGTTGTTAAGCACCCCAGGTTCAATCCCTGGTACGCCCCTCCTCATAAAAAAGATATTATATTCCAGTAGTTATCTAGACACTTAGGATCTAAGGTTGCTGTTGAAGAAAATATTCATTTCTAATAGTTATGACCAGAATTAATTATATTCAAGTAAATAATAACACCACGACCACACCAGAATAACCCCAGACTTAAATATTTCCTTTCATTTTATCACAAAGGAAATGGAGGAAACTGCAAAATCGTAGGTAAATGTTGACTTAAAAATTTTTTGTGATTGAAACTAACTTCAAAATTAAATAATTCCCCTCTCAGATTTTGATTTCTAAATACATTTCTCCACAAAAATGAACCAGGACTTCTTGGAGGAATGACTGATTTAAGAACTAGGGTAGAAAGCTACAAGATGACCTGAAACATCTTGTGCCAGAAAGTAAGGATGCACCCAGGAAATAAAAAGAGGCATGTCAAAAGGAGCCAGCCTGAAGGACTTCTCACTGACCAAACCTGGGATGATTGGGTTATCAGAAATAAGAAGGTCAATGAATTATAACCCACTGAGTAAAATAAGAATCCATGAATGAGAATTTCCTAACGTGAGAAAGTGATCAAGAGGGGAAAGGGAAAAGCAGTTTTCCTTAACATAAAATTCCCACTGGTAAGTTCAAAGAGAGTGGTGGAGTTAGAAAGTCACCATTTTGCAACAATCATAGGAAAGATTGAGCAAACATCATCAATGGATATTAAATCAGGGAGAGGCAAAGTTTTATGAGGAGCACAATATTTTCATGAAAGAAAAGAAAAGTGGAAGAACAAAGGAGACTTGATAACTAATGTCAATATAAGATCCTAAATTGAAACCCAAGCCAAATGGGGAAATGCTCTGAAAGATTTAATTGGAACAGTTGGTTGACAAAACTGGACTAGAGATCATAGATTAGATAAAAAGAATTCCTACATTTGATGACTGTATGGTGATTACATAGAAGGAATATCTGTTTCCCCAGCAAATTAACTCTAAGTATGAAGAGGTAAAGGGGCATGATATGAAACCTGTTCTCAAAGGGGTGAGAAGAAATAAATAAAATATCTAAGCCAGGCTGTTCAGGGGGAGGATCAGACCCAGGAAACAGATTTGGGATTCCTGCAGGTGGAAAAAGATGCAAGATGCAGTTAGGATAGTAGGCATACTTTATTCAGAGTTGGCCACAGCCTCCAGTCTCCAGCTACAACTTTAAGCCCTAGCCAGTTCCACTTTGCCAGTCAGTTCCAGTTAGCCCCCATCAGTTTAATTTTCCCCAGTCTTTTCCATAGGCCTTTTTATATGCAGGTCAAACCAAGAAGGCACACTGCCAATAGGTTACTTAAGTGGGCACATGCTCACAATCAAATGTTTATGACCTTGAGTACATATACTGAATCAGAGTGTTTCTGACCTATACTACATATTGACCATAATGTAGCCAATTCATGGCCTTGGTTACACACTGAAAACAACATAGCCAGCTGGAAGCCTCAGGCAAGGGAGCCTACGCACAGGCAGAGTGGTGCACAGCTGTAATCCCAGCAATTTAGAAGCCTGAGGCAGGAGGATTGCAGCCTGTGTAACTTAGTAAGACCCTGTTGCAAAATAATAAAAAGGGGGCCGGCGTTGTAGCTCAGTTGTAGTTCTCTTACTTTGTGCATGTGAGGCACTGGATTCCATCCTCAGCACCACATAAAAATAAATAAATAAAATAAAAAATTATTTAAAAAATTTTTAAATGAAAGTAAAAAAGAAGGGGAATGTAGCTCAGCCATAAAGTGCCTCCAGTTCAATTCCCAGCAACAAAACAAACAAAAAAATCGAAAGAGAATAATAAAGCAAATGCATTAAAATGTTAAAGGTGAATTTGAACAAGTTAAATTCAGACTATTGCATTCTTCATACTATTGCGATTTTTCTGAAAATTTGTTTTTAAAAGAAAAAAGTTAGAAAAGAAAAAAGAAAAAAAAAAGTTAAGGGCCTCCCAGTTTCTCTTGCACTTCATTCCAAAATGGGACAGAACATTCATCATCATTTTAATTATTTTTAATCATTTTATTTCCACTTTATTATTAGAATCAGTGGTAGTTATCTTTTACGTTTTTAGTTAATTATTTAAGTTAGCTGAAAATTCTAAGTTAGTAGAATTTTCAAACAACCCAAAAGTTTCCTAGTCCCAGTTCAGGAACTTTTCACATTTGCAACTAAAATTTCATTCTGGAAGTTTTAAAAAATTGACTAATTGAGCCAGGTATCTGGATGAATCAAAGTTAAACAAGGGAGAAAGAGTAAATTTAGTATACTTGTTCTAATAATTAGATTTTCAGTCTTTTATAAGTATCACCTAAATCTTCCTGTAAAATAACTGCTATTAACTCAGTGGTAGAGCATTTGCCTAGCATGTATGATGCCCTGGGTTTAATCCCCAGTACCACAAAGAATAAAAAGTAAAATGATTGTTTTTAGTTTTTTCCTATTTTAACTTTTAGCTCATCTCATAATTTTAAACACTGTTTTTATTACAAAAGCATGCATGGCCTTAAATTCAAATAATTGAGAAGCATTTGAAACTTTTTTTAAAAATCCTCTTCTTTACTGGAAAGCTGCCCACAAAAATAACCACAGTTAATTTCAGTGTCCTTCTAGACTTTATTCTATGCTTATGGTAGTGTATGTACTACCAGTAGTGCTTATGTAGTGCTTATGTACTTTTTTTAAAATTGGAGTTAATTCTATACAATAGGGGTTTTTGTTTCTTATTTAATGGTACATCCTTGTTAATTTTTATTTTATTAAACCTGTGCCAGGTATGATGGCATATGCCTGTAATCCCAGCAACTTGGGAGGCTAAGGCAGGAGGATCCCAAGTTCTAGGCTGGTCTGGGCAATAAAGCAGGACTCGGTCTCAAAATAATGTAATTCAGGGATAAATCACCCCTAAATTCAATTTCCAGCACCAAAAATAAATAAATTGTTGTACCCAAAGAAGATAAAATCATCCAAGCCGATCACGTAAAGCCAAAAGAAGCCTTTATTTTAGCTGGCCAGGGACGACCTCCCTTACTCCTAAAAGCGAGGTTCCGGGGGATCACACCTAATTGTGTCATTGCCAACTTTTATAGGGCTTGGGACGGGATTAGGGCAGGGCTATAGGGCATGGGAGGGTTTAGGGTTGGGCTGTAGGGAGGGGGGATTAGGGTGGGGCTGACTTTCTCCTGGTGGCACTGGAGAATCTTTCTGGGAAGTATAAATAAATAAATAAATAAATAAAATTTAAAATAAAATAAATTAAAATTAAAAAAATACAAAGATGTATAAAAATCTCACTTCCAACTTTTGTCTCTGAGACACTGAAGTCTACTTATAGGCAACCAGTGACTAGTTTTTTCTGTATCTTACAGTCTCTTCATACCACTATATCAAGGCCTTGCTTCAGAGCATTCCATTGTATTATGTATATATATGTGTGTATATATGCGTGCATGTGTGTATATACAATATACATATGTACCTATGTGACTTTATTTCATCAGTCACCTGATTTGCGGCATAATCAGACATTTAGGTTGTTTCCAGTTTTTGTTCTTACAAATAATCTGCAGTAAATAACCTTGAAAATTCAACAGTTTGCCTCTGTGTGAGTCTATGGAATAAATTCCTAGAAGTGGAATCCTGAGGTCAAAGGTTTCACAGTCTGGATTCTCTGGGAAGTAGATTTGGGAACAGAAATTTAGAGTTCAGAATGTTTTTTAGGGGGAGTGCCGTTGGCTTCAACAGCTGTAGAAGAGGAATTAGGCAGAGGGAGAAGGTGACCTGTGATGCACCCATGCAGCCTCAGTTAACCTCCCAGGGAGGCCGCAGAGCTGAAATGACTCATCAGATTTGTCGGGCATTGGGTGGAAATGATAAGGCCTTTATATCAGTTGCAGGATGCGGGCTGTCTGCTTATATCCTTTGCACATTTTCCTATTATGCTGAAATTTTTAAATGATACGTAGGAACTCTTTATGTTAGGCAAATTAGCCATACTCTCAGCATAAACCCTCCCAGTATAGCTGTTGGTAGTATTTTGTCAAATTAACATTTTGTGTTTACTTGACTGTGACTCTGTAAATGTTATTCACAAAGGAGTCCTATGGTTTGCCATACTTACTTTTTCTTAATACCATTTTGTATTTTCCTTCGGTTCATAATTGACACTTGACTCATTACATTGCTTAAACTCTTTCTGTCACAAATTCTTCCTTCAACTTTTCAACAGATTTACCCCTATAGTCTGTAGTACCATCACCTCTGGCCTGAATTATTGGGATAATTGCTTTCTTATTAAGCAAAACAATTGCTTCTTTATTATTTCCCTCTTTCCACCATTATCTGCTAATAGATTACTCTCAAATGGCGGTAAATGATCCTTCAAAAATGTAAGCCAGTGTTTTTCTTCCTACCATGACTTTTAATTTTCCTAAGGATTAAAGCAAGTTTTTACAGGATCTGTAGGTCCCTACCAGGTCTAACATATCACCCCAACCTGTGACCACCCCACCTCTGACCTTACCTCCTACTGTTCCTGCATCTCTACCTCTCACACTTCTCAACCCCAGCTGTGGGATCCTTCTACCTAGAAAGGGTTTTCATGTCTCCACATGACTAATTCCCTGGCTGAAATAAATGTCACAATGAAGTCTACCTGATTGTCCTATTTGACATAGATACTTTACCTGTTTCTCAGCAATTTTAACCCTCCTTTCCCTAGTTAACTTTTCTTCCTTCCTTCCTTCCTTCCTTCCTTCCTTCCTTCCTTCCTTTCTTTCTTTCTTTCTTTCTTTCTTTCTTTCTTTCTTTCTTTCTTTCTTTCTTTCTTTTTCCAGATGGGGGTAGAAATGGGAGGAATCTTGTTAAGTTGCCCAGGCTGGCCTTGAACTTGCAATCCTCCTGCCTCAGTCTTCTGAGTAGCAACAATTATATGCATGCACTACCACACCCAGCCCCTGGGTAGCTTTTTCTTTTTGCCTGGCTTTATTGACTTCTAATATATTATAAGGTTTTTTTTTTATCATCTTCGTCTGCTAGAATGAAGACTCCATGACAGTGACTCTATACCTGTCACTCAGAGCAGGTGCTCAATACGCATTTATTGTGAATGAACTTATTTTTCTCTTAAAATGCTGAAACTCTTCAGAAAAGCTTTCATTTCCAAATTTTGTCCCTCTTAGAGTCCCCTCTTTTTGTTCCATTCTCTACCATTTGTTTTCTTTGTCTACCTTATAGTTCTCACCCATGAACTTGCTTTTGTCACAGGAAATCGAGAGCCTCAGTTCTTATGTTCTGACTAAAGAAAATTTAAAGTCAGACACCAAAAGTCATGCCTGAGAACTTTGTTATAAAGTGAAAGTGAGGTGAAAGTAAAGTAAAATCAAAGTGAGGCTTAAGCAGATGATGCTGTCTCCAAATTTATTACCAGGAGATGTTTACCAGGAGAACTGGGGAACACCTTCTGTACTCTTTGTCAGTCAGGTGTTCAACTCCTCCTTCACGTCAGGTTTTTGACCTTAGTTGGTCCTCTCCAGAAGTGTCATGGCAGCCATCCTATTTAGGGGGTTTTCATCTACAAGTCAATCCTATGTTAATGTGGGCACTGGGGTCAGTAGCTCGTCAGAAGTTATCTTAGTGTGCCTGCTCTACTAAAGGAATCTTCCTTCCCAGACAAATGGAGACACCTATAGACATAATTCCTGGCCTCTCTCCAACCTCCATGGACCCTGTCAAGAGTTAGTTCTGTTAATACTTTTCTTTTGACATATTTTCCCATTAGCTCCTTTGCTTCTGTTTACTTTCTACAAATTAACTACCACACTTTGCTTTCTCAGTCACTTTGAAAGTAGTTTAAATTAGACCCTAAAGTAATTTCCTTTGTCATGCTCATTGCTAACTAACCTAACACTTTCATTGATGTGGGAATTCCTTTCACCTCTTTTCTGTGGTTCTTTATGTGTCTGGACTCTTTGTCTTTCTTGTTTTTGCTCTTTTTCCTTGGTTTTCAAAGAGCATTTCTTTTTCTTTTTCTTTTTCTTTTTTTTTTTTTTTGACCTTTCTTCTCAGTGGTATTGTGAATTGAGCAGCTATGAACATTGATGTGGCTGCATCACTGAGGCAATCTGATTTTAAGTCCTTTGGGTATAAGCCAAGGAGTGGGATAGCAGGGTCAAATGGTGGATCCATTCCAAGTTTTCTAAGGAATCTCCACACTGCTTTCCAGAGTGGCTGCACCAACTTGCACTCCCACCAGCAATGTAAGAGTGTACCCTTTTCCCCACAACCTCGCCAACACCTGTTGTTGCCTGTGTTCTTGATAAAAGACATTCTAATTGGGGTAAGATGAAATCTTAAGTAGTACATTAAGAAAGAAATGCAAAGTTTTTGACATTATATGTCTGAAATCGTCTTTAGTTCAGCTGTATGTTTAATTGATAGTATGATTTGGTATAGAAGTCTTAATTAGAAATACTCTTCTGCTGGGTGTGGTGTCGTACGCCTGTAATCCCAGCGGCTTGGGAGGCTGAGGCAGGAGGAGGCTTGGGAGGCTGAGGCAGGAGGATCAAGAGTTCAAAGCCAGCCTCAGCAAAAACAAGCTGCTAAGTAACTCAGTGAGACTCTTTGTCTAATAAAAAAAAAAAAAAAAAAAAAAAATGACCTGGGGATGTGGTTCAGTGGTCTAGTGCCCCTGAGTTCAATCCCTGGTATCTCCTACCCTCAAAAAAAGAAATACTTTTCCTTGAGGTTTTTTGTTTGTTTGTTTAAGGAAACAGGGCTTTATTCTGCAACACAGAGGAAACATGCTTTGCCCACCTGCCCCAGACATAAATTGTCCGGACTCAGGTACTGGCCAGCAATGCCCCTCGTGGACCCCATGCAGGGTTCTAAAAACAAACCACAGTCGTGGTGCTACTGTCTTCTAGCTTCTAGCATTGATCTCAAGAAATACAATGTAATTTTGATTCTTGATCATTTATGGGAGGGGGTTATTTGTTTGTTTTTCCCTCTAAATTCTTGGAGGACTGGGAATGCAGCTCATGGGAGAGCACACACCTAGCATGCAGAAGGCAGGGCTTTAATCCCCAGCAACACCACACACGTTCTCACACACACACACACACACACACACGAAGAAGAAGAGAAGAAAAAGAAGAAAAAGAAAGAAAAGGAAAGTTCTCAGGATCTTCTCTTTTTATTCTCCAGCATATGATGTGCCATGTTGTAAATTTTTTCTTGTTTAATTTGCTGTCCAAACAACAGGTCCTTATCCAGGTATAGTAGTATCATTTGGTTCTAGGAATTTTTCTCAATTTGTTTCTTTGGTATTTTTCTCCTGTTTATTTTTTCTAGAATTCCTTGATATGTGGCATCTCTGCAGAAAGTATCCAGTAGGTTGTGCCTCTACTGTTATTTGTAAGGTATAATTTGCACAACAGTACAGAAAAATAATTAAAAGAAACAACATATGGGGCTGGCAGGTGGCTCAGTGGTAATGTACTTGCCAGATGCATGAGGCCCTGGGTTAAACCCCCAGCACTACAAACATTTTTAAAAATAATAATTAAATTAAAAATCTAATAACATTAAAAATCTTTTATCAAGAGATAAAATTTTTAAAAATACATAAAAAGGCAAAATAAGGAGCCTGTCACTTCATAAGATTAGCTGCACCAAAGGCATTTGTGAGACCAAACAAGTTATCTTCCATTTTAAGTATCATCAAATGTTCTAAAACCTATGACATTGTGGGAACTTAATAAATATGAATTGAATGAATGTCCTCCACAAGTATTTTCCTTAATATATTAATTAGATAATAAAATATAAAAAACATTTAGGCACATACCCCAAGCAGCATTATCTCTGGAATTTCCTTTATTGTTATTCCTTAAAATAATTAAAATTTAATATTTACATTTTTGTCTCATTCCCTTCTCTGTCAACCGGGAATCACAAAGTCACAGGGGAAAAGGGAACTATTTTATAATACAAATTGATGTCTTCTTTTACAGTACTATGGATTGAATTTAGGAGTGCTCTGCCATTGAGCTACAGCCCCACCCTTTTTATTTTTTTATTATGTTTTTTAGTTCTATGTGGACATAACACCTTTATTTTGTTTTATTTTTATGTGGTGCTGAGGATCAAACCCAGTGCCTCACACGTGCTAGGCGAGTGTTCTACCACTGAGCCACAACCCCAGCCCCTTACTTTTAATTTTGACACAGGATCTTGCTAAATTGTGGAGGTTTGTCCCAAGCTTAAAATCCTCCTGCCTCAGCCTCCTGAATAGCCAGCATTACTGGTGTGCACCACCATGCCTTGCTCAAAAGTATCATTTTGGATATCATAATGTTTAATGTTTTGATGTCATCAAAAATGTAATGAAGGTTAAGGTTTTTTTCTGATTGTGCTAGATATTTTACACAGCAAGGGGGTTTAAAGTATTAACCACCCCAAAATTCAAAATGGAGGCCACATTTGGATATAACCATAATCCCATTGCCTATTAGAGAGACTTAAGCTAGCCTGATTATCCCAAAATGCCAGCTCTACATATAAATGAAACATAAGCTTTTCTTTTTGGACTGCATGATTTGATCAAATTGAACCAATCAGCTACAGAAGATTAAGCTTATATAGCTCTACTTGCCATTTATAATAGCCATTCACAATAAAGATCAATGCCATTGCACATTTATGTTTTATAAGCTACATTATTGCTTCTGTGAGTCAAACTTCTTGCTACATTCAGTTTAAATTCTCCCCATTTGTAAACTTGCAAAATAAACTTTAAAATTTTTCAATATGATATGTCTGATTTTTCTGAAAGCTTTAGTGGCAGAAATGGGAAACTTCCTGAACCCTGAGACCAGATGGATCCCATTGTGCACACTGCTTTCTTCCTGACCACAGTGTTCTGGTTGTGGCCTTCTTAGATCCAAGCTCTGTAATGTTTGCCTTTTAAGCTTCTTGGCTTTATTATGATTCCTATATTTTGGTGACATTTCTTGATAAGTCACTCTTCTATTTATTAAAGGCAGTAAAGCTATGAGTCCCTGGGTTCTTAACCATCAATAGAATCACTGGGCCCCCGTTAACTAGAGGTGCTGTAAGGAATCTAAAGCAAAGATGGGTTCCACTCTCTTCAAGACTTTTTCTCCACCTTCCTCAAAAACCCCTGCTTCTCATAGGAATGGTGGCACATGTCCAGCTACTATGGAGGCTGATGCAGTTTGATTACAAGTTCCAGGTCAGCCTGTCTTAAAATTTGAAATTAAAAAAAGAAGAAGAAAAGAACTGGAGACATAGCTCAGTGGTAGAGGCCCCTGGGTTCAATCCTAGTACCACAACAAACAAAACCTGTGTTCTACACATATTCTCACTACAGATCAGGAATTTGTGCCTTTTTGGAAAAGTGGGTGAACTTTACAAAGGATTATTTGGAATTGCAGTGGCCACTGTAAGCCACCTTCAATTTAGACAGAATACTTCAATTTAGAATATCCTCAGAACCTCTCAGAGACAATGCGATATATTCTTTGGTATGAAGGAACTTCCAAACAGAATAGCTCAAAAAAATCTCTCTAAAAAAGAATCTTTGCAGCACATTAATACAAAATTAAAGGTTACAACGTAGATTGACTATAGAGCCTTCTGCTAACCTCTTTAATGTTCTCTATCCCCTGCTGCTTGATTACTCTGAATCTACGAAACCCTTTGATCTCTCATCCTTCCCACCTGAGCCTCCTCAATACTGGCTTCCCCTAAAAATTAGAACCTCTAACTTCAAATTTTGCAGTGTCTGCAACAGCTGAATATAAACATTGTGTCTTCTGCAGAATTCCGACCCATTTTAAGACTTCCTTGACCCTACAAAGGGCCAGGCAAGTTTATAGAAAATTTTAAATGATCATAAGGGCCTATGACTCAGGGTTCCAGGATTTATATCAACCTGTTCATATGATAGTGGGCACAGGGGCTGTTTGAAAGTAGGTAGGGGAAAAAAATCCTTAGGAATAATCCAACTAGAAACCTTGAAAATCTTACTAAACATGCCTTGAAAGAATGAATATGCAGGGCAAGAGAAGTGGGCCAACTATTATTATAAGCTACCATGAAATATTTCCCATAAATAGACTGGGTCATAATCAAATCTTTAAACCAAAAAGGATAAATCTTCTGCAGACTATTACATTTGTCTAGAAGTTTTCAAAAAAAAGACACTCCAGCCTTAAAAATCAAGATGATGAAGTGGCTTTATCTGCATAATTTATTAATGGACTGTACACAGAAATAAATGACTTACAAAGAAACAAAATGGATAGTAACTCCCCTAACAGAACTGCAGCATGTAGTAGCAAAGATTTGAAAGGGCATTAGACTGTCAAGGGCCCCTGAGTTCAGTCCCAGTACCCATTGAACAAATTAATGGCCCTACAATTACAACCGTTGCAGGAACCCTGACTTAACTTTTAAAAACCTGGGCAGAGGGTTTTTAAACAGTGGTACAGTGCTTGTCTAGCATGTGCAAGGCCCTGAATTCAACCCCTAGTAATGCCAAAACCTAATAATAATCAACAGTATTCCTGGACAGTAATACCTCAGGAAAACTCATACTTTTGCAATTTATACACTAAGAATTAAAACTCAGAAATTTCCCAGAAATCCCACCTTGCTTTTAGTATTTAGACAATTTGCTTCTTTGTATTGCATCTGAAAAAGACTCAGAATTCAACTTAATATAGCTGTTATGACAGCTAGTTTACAAGGGCCCCAAGGTCTCTCAGGATAATCTTCAGTGCTCACAAGAGATAGTACATTATCTAGATCACAAACTATCTGTAAAAGGAATATTTCTGTCTTCCAGAAATGTTAAATACTATCCAAAATTACCCTAGAGCTATGAGTAGGAGATTACTCAGAGGATTACTTTTATTTTCCAGTGGTCCTTGGTTCCTAATTTTTCTTTATTTGTTTCTCCACTCTATGAACATAAAATAAAAATAAAAGCCGGGCGTGGTGGCACACGCCTGTAATCCCAGCACTTGGGAGGCTGAGGCAGGAGGATCTCGAGTTCAAAGCCAGCCTCAGCAACTTAGCGAGGCCCTAAGCAACTCAGTGAGACCCTGTCTCTAAATAAAATATAAAATAGGGCTGGGGATGTAGCTCAGTGGTGGAGTGTCCCTGGGTTCAATCCCCAGTACCAAAAATAAATAAATAAATAAATAAATAAATATATAAATAAAATAAAATTGCACTCAGGAAACTCTTGGAAAACCAAACATGAGGAGGCCTTTACTTGATTTAAATTGGCTTTAAAAATCTACCCCCCCCCCCAAATCTACCCACATTAGGATACCCCAACTATCCTAAATCTTCACATTGTCCCATTAACAAAATATTCAGGTTTTAGTTGTCCTCACTCAAGGATATGGAGGGAAACAGTAGACCTGTAACTTACTATAGCCTGTGATTGGACCTGATAGGTAAATTGTTCAAAAGTAGTAGCAACAGCTACAAAAATTGTAGAATCTTCCTTGGAACTTGTTCAGGGAAATTACTTACATCTGCAGGTTCTTCATGCTGTAGAAGGTACCACAAAAGACTGAACATACCCAACATTTTTCAGGTAGCAGACTTGCATCATGTAACATTCTCCTTCTAGCTCCCTCAAGCCTATGTATTCTTTCCATAATTCTCTGAACCTGCTACCCTTTTATGAGTTTGTTGTTATTTCATTTTGTTTTGTTAACAGTACCGGAGATGGAACCCAGGTCTTGCACATGCTAGGCAACAGTGCTGGGCTGCATCCCCAGCCCTTTTTACATTTTTAAAAAATTTTTTGACACAATATCACACTAAATTGTACAGACAGGCCTTGAGTTTGCAATCCTCCTGTCTTAGCCTCCTGAGTAACTGGAATTACAGGTGTGTTACCATGCCTTTGTTTTTGCATTTGTTTACTTTCATTTGCCTGATGAAAGAGAGACTCATAGCTGTGTCAAATTGGTTTCCCAGAATTTGACTCCTAGATTACATTTATAAGAAACATTATTTACTAATCCAGAATTGGGACTCTATATTGATGATTCCTTTGCTCAAAATTCTGAAGGAAGCCGGGTGCGGTGGCACTCGCCTGTAATCCCAGCACTTGGGAGGCTGAGGCAGGAGGATCGCGAGTTCAAAGCCAGCCTCAGCAACTTAGCGAGGCCCTAAGCAACTCAGTGAGACCCTGTCTCTAAACAAAATATAAAATAGGGCTGGGGATGTGGCTCAATGGTAGAGTGCCCCCGGGTTCAATCCCCAGTACCAAAAACAAAACAAAACAACAACAACAAAAAAACTCTGAAGGAAAATACCTGCAGGAGGATATGTAGTTACAATTCAACATGAATTACTAGAAAAAAGTGCTCCCTCATTTTAACTCAACTGAACCAGCAGAATTACTCAAGCCTATAAAATAGCTAAAGACTGTCAGTGTATGTACTGAGAGCAAATATGTATTTATAGTTTTTGATTTGGGGATTTTGTGGAAACAAAAGTTTTTTTAGCATTGAATGGTATACCTAAAAAAGGTACCCGAAACTGCTGATCTCCTCTTTGCCTTGCTTTTGCCTTCACAAATAGTTATTATAAAAATTGAAGCTAGGCACATTGGTGCAAGCCTGTAATCCCAGCTACTCAGAAGACTGAAGTAGAAGGATTGAAGTTTGAGGCTAGCTTCAGCAACTTAGGGGAACCCTGTCTCAAAATAAAAAATAAAAAAGGACTGAGGATGTAGCTCAGTGGCAGAGTGTCCCTGGGTTCAAGCCCTAGTATCCCCCCCCCAAAAAAAAAAAAAAAAAAAAAAAAAAAAAAAAGAAAGAAAACTTTACTCATAAAACTAATCCTTAAATATCAAGAGTTTGTGGTTGATTTTCATGCTAAAACTGCTACCCCTGAAATTACCCCATCAAATAAGTTATGTGCCCTGAATAAAGTCCATCTGAAAGACATAAAAGAAGTCCAACTGTGTCAGATATAGTAGCATGCACCTGTAGTCCCAGCTACTCAGGAGGGTAAGTCAGGAGAATCATGAGTTCAAGACCAAACTGGGACAACTCTCCAGTGACACTCCCCTATACCACCATCAAAAAAATGCCCCAGAATGACAAAAATAAGCCCCAGAAATTGAAAAACAAGATTGGTAAGTAATGAGTACCAGATCGTTGAAGATTCTGGGAGGACCCAGAAGGCCACTTGTTACTTCCAGAATCCCTACAAGTATCACTCCTTGGAGTATTCCATTCTCTTACCATGAAGCTTACAAAATGATTCCATACAGTGCTTTTGGTAGTATGGGCATTTTGACAATATTAATTCTTCCTATCCAAGAACATGGGAGACCTTTCCATATCCTAAGGTTTTCTTTAATTTCTTTCTTTAGCGTTCTGTAGATTTCATTCGAGAGGTCTTTCACCTCTTTTGTTATATTGATTTCCCAAGTTTGTTTTTGAGGCTATTGTGAAGGGGATCATTTTCCTAATTTCTCTTTCAGTTGATTCCTCATTGGTGTATAGGAAGACAATTGATTTGTGAGTGTTAATTTTATACCTGTACTTTGCTGAATTTGTTTATGAGTTCTGGAAGTTTTCTGGTGGAATTTTTTTGGGTCTTCTAAATACAGAATCATGTCGTCAGCCAATAGGGATAGTTGGAACTCTTCTTTTCCTATTCATATTGAAGGGTTATGGAAAATAATGTTCCTATAAAATAACTCCCCAAGAAAAATGAAGGGACGGTGTGGCTCGAGAAGCAGGGAAAGAAACTGGTCAACCATTAAACCTCTCCTAGGGCATTCCTGATAACAATGGGCCCTGGGGAAAAGGGCAGATATGGAATGCTAGGCCCTAAATCTTGACCTTCCCCAGGTCATCCTAATCCTGAATGACATTGGGCAAGGTTTGAATACTCATCCTTCGGTATCTAATTTTAAACTGCACATACACAGTGGTTACATCACCCTCCTCATACCCTATAAAACCAGAAATCCCCCTGTAACTGTTGGCCATTTTCCATCAGGAAAGTGGACCCGAATGACACCCGTGAAGGAATAAAGGCTTCTCTGAATCCGTGGAGGTCTGCCTCCCGTTTTTCCTTTTTGCGCTTACACATATCACTTTAATTTCTTTCTTTTGCCTAATTGCTCTGACTAGAGATTCAAGGACTATGTTGAACAGAAGATGTGAAAGAGGGCATCCTTTCCTTGTTCCAGTTTTTAGAGAGAAGACTTTCAATTTTTTTTCATTGAGAAAGATGTTGGCCTTGGGTTTAAAATATATACCTTTTACAATGTTGAGGTATGTTCTGCCATGCCTGGTTTTTCTAGTGTTTGAACATGAATGGATACTGTATTTTGTCAAATGCTTTTTCTGTATCTGTGAGATAATCATATGCTTCTTCTGTTTAAGTCTTTGATGTGATGAATTACATTTATTGATTTTCATACATTGAACCATCCTTACATCCCTGGGATTAACCCCACTTGATCATTGTGTACTATCTTTTTTAAGTTTTTGCATGCGATTTGCTAGTATTAAGAATTTTTGCATCTACATTCATCAAGGATATTGGTCTGAAATTTTCTTTCCCTGTTGTGTCTTTGTCTATTTTAAGTATCAGAGTGATACTAGCTTCGTAGAATGATGTTCTTCATAGAAATAGAAAAAGCAGTCATGAAATTCATTTGGAAAAATAAGAGGCCCAGAATAGCTAAAGCAATCCTTAGTGAGAAAAGTAAATCAGGAGGCATCACAATACCAGAACTCATACTCAAAGCTATAGTAACAAAAATGGCATAGTATTGGCACAAAAACAGACATGAAGACCAATGGAAAGGAACAGAAGAAACAGAGACAAACCCACATAAATACAGTTATCTCATACTGGACACAGGTGCCATGAGCATATGTTGGAGAAAAAAAAATAGCCTCTTCAATAAATGGTGCTGGGAAAACTGGAAATCCACATGTAGCAGAATGAAATTGAACCCCTATCTTTCAAATTGCACAAAACTCAAAGTGGATCAAGGATCTAGGCATTAGACCAGAGACCCTGTGCCTACTAGAAAAAAATGTAGGCCCAAATCTTTACCATGCAATCTTAGGACCTGACTTCCTTAACAAGACTCCCAAAGCACAAGAAGTAAAATCAAGAATCAATAAATGGGATGGTATCAAACTAAAAAGCTTCTTAACAGTAAAGGAAACAATCAAGAATGTGAACAGAGAGCCTACAGAATGGGAGAAAATCTTTGCCACCTACACCTCAGCTAGAGCATTAATCTCCAGGATATATAAAGAATTCAAGAAACTTAACATCAAAAAAACCCCAAATAACCCATAAATAAGTGGGCAAAGGAACTGAACTGGCACTTCACAGAAGAAGAAATGTGAATGGTCAACAAATATGTGAAAAAATATTCAACATCTCTAGCAATTAGAGAAATGCAAATTAAAACTACACTGAGGGCTGGGGTTGTGACTCAGTGCTAGAGCACTTGCCTCGCATGGTGATGCACGGGGTTCAATCCTCAGCACTGCATATAAATAAATGAATAAAATAAAGGCCTATCAACAACTACAAGAAAAAAAAAACTATAGTGAGATTCCATTTCACTCTGGTCTGAATGGCAGTTAGCAAGAACACAAGTTAAAATAAATGTTGGCAAAGATGTGGGTGAAAAGATGCACTCAAACATTGTTGGTGGTATTGCAAAATGGTGCAACCACTCTGGAAAGCAGAATGGAGATGCCTCAGAAAACTTGGAATGGAACCACCATTTGACCCAGTTATCCCACTCCTCTATATATACCCAAGGGACTTAAAATCAGCATACTTCACAATAGCAAAGCTATGGATCCAACCTAGGTGCTCTTCAATAGATGAATGGATCAGGAAACTGGTATATATACATAGTGGAATATTACTCAGCCATAAAGAAGAATAAAATTATGGTATTTATCGGTAAATGGATAGAACTGGAGAGTATCATGCTAAGTGAAATAAGTCAATCCTCCCCAAAACAAAGGCCAAATGTTGTCTCTGATATGTGGATGCTAACACACAATAACGGTGGGGGAAGGAAGAATAGAAGTGCATTGGATTATACAAAGGGGAATGAAAGGAAGGGAATGGGGGATGGGAATAGGAAAGACAGTAGCATGAATCAGACATAACTTTCCTGTATTCACATGACCAGTGAAACTCCACATTATGTACAACCTCAAGATGGGATCCTAATTAGAATAAGTTATACTCCAGGCATGTATAATATGTCAAAATACAGTCTATTATCATGTATATCTAAAAAAAAACAAATAAGAAATCCTGGTTCTAACAAAACATTGGTGAGGAAACAAGTGATTACCCAAATCTAAAACCAATGTCTGCCTGAAAAAAAAAAAGTGAAAATGGTTACAGGAATAATTTCCCCACAATCAGGTCTATTTGAACATAGATGAACTTCATTCAGATGCTCACATCTATGGGTTATCAATATGTACTTCTAATAGGTCACATGTTCTCAGCATAGGTAGGATTTTTTCCCTGCCAAAAGGATGATGTAATGATTATAGCCAAAAAATTTCTAGAGAATACTTTTCTACTGTGGGGAAATATAAATTGAGGAACACACTCTACTAAATAAGTCATAAAATAATTAAACAAGTTCATTCAAACATTGTTATTGCCATTGTCCTCATCACTCCCAACCCTTCCGGAAAGATAGAAAGAACTAATAGTATTTCAAAATTAAAATTAGCAAAACTAACTGAGAATACAGGATGACTCCAATCTTAAATACTTTCTTTAACTGTCAATAAGATCTACACCTTTTAGAAATAAATTGACTCTTACTGAAATTGTCACTGGACAATTTCCTTCATGAGAGAATCCTGTGTTCATCCAGGTCTCATAAATTAACATGACCCAATATGGTACAGCACTAATGAAGTAGTCAAAAGTTTATTCCATCAGCTTTCAGAGATATTTCATCTGATGAGGACCTTTTACCCCTCACATTGGAACCAGATAACTAGTTTGATAAAACATCAATGGGGCTGGGTTTGTGGTTCAGTGGTAGAGTGCTTGCCTAGCATGAATGAGGCACCAGTTCAATTCTCAGCACTGCATATAAATAAATAAATAAATAAATAAATAAATAAATAAATAAGGTCCATCAACAACAGCAAAATATTTTTTAAAAATGGAAAGCTAAACTCAAGTCTTACTGGAAGAGACCATATCAAATTCTTTTAACCTTGCATACAGCAGTCAAATTTCAGGACATTGAACCTTAATTTCATGTTTCTCAAGTAAAAAGAGTTCCCCAAGCTGGGTGCTGTGTTGCATGCCTGTGGCTCCGGAGGCTGAGGCAGGAGGATCAAGATTTCAGAGTCAGCCTCAGCAACAGCAAGGTGCTAAGCAACTCTATGAGACTGTCTCCGAATAAAATACAAAATAGGGCTTGGGATGTGGCTCAGCAGTTGAGTGCCCCTGAGTTCAATCCCTGGTACCCAAAAGAAAAAAAGAAGGTAGAGAGAGCTCCCCAAGCCAGGTGCCATGATGCACACCTGCAATCCCAGCAACTTGGCAGGCTATGTTAGGAGGATCCAAAGTTCAAGTCTACATTGGCAACTTCGTGAGACCCAGTCTCAAAATAAAAAATAAAGATGGTCCTGGGGTGTAGTTTAGTAGTAAAGTACCCCTGGATTCAATCCCAAACTGAAAAAAAATCAAAAGCTCCCCCAAACTCCTGGATTAATCATAGCCAATTTAAAAATTAAGTATATCACCAGGCACGGTGGCGCCGGTGGCGCACGCCTGTAATCCCAGCACTTGGGAGGCTGAGGCAGGAGGATCGCAAGTTCAAAGCCAGCCTCAGCAACTTAGCGAGGCCCTAAGCAACTCAGTGAGACCCTGTCTCTAAATAAAATACAAAAAAGGACTGGGGATGCGGCTCAGTGGTGGAGTGCTCCTGGGTTCAATCTCTGGTACCAAAAAAAAAAAAAAATTAAGTATATCTAGGAAAATGTATTCCCCAGAAACAGATGACAGCATGAGGTAGACAGGTTCCACCCAAACAGATCAAGAACCCATTGGGTTTCCTTTTATTTTGCTAGGAAATAATACTAATAGTCCTCCTGCTTTCCAAACTAATGCAAAATGTTGATTTTCATATTCCTACTCCCATTAGGGACCTTCATCGCATAGATTAGGTCTAGTATTTAACATATAGCCTCCCTTACTAACCACAGTGATTACTGGGCATATAGCCATTTAAATGCCTGGAAAGAATCTCAGTTAACAAAACAAGTGGGCAAAACTGTGTGAAATGTATTAGTAAGTATGTCAAAATGAACCCCACTATTGTGTATAACTATAATGCACCAAAAAATTTAAAAAGATATTGGAACAAACTCCCATACATACTTGGGTGATCAGTTCAGGAAATTACATTTACGAGGAATTTTGGCGTCCTTCCCCTGGAAAACCAAATCATTCAGCTAATACTGACGGGCAACTGTTTTGACATTGGGAAGAAACACCAGAAGCCAAAGGATGACCTATAACCACTATAAAACTTGTTAGTTTTATAGTGTTTTGTTATAAAACTTCTCGCTATGCATAGAAAATCTTAACAGTCCTAGGCCTGACTTAGGTGAGAGCCAGAGTCACTCTGTAATCAAACCCTTTGGTTTGACTCAAATGATGGAGGCTGGAATCTTGAGATTTAATGACACAAATCTAAAAACAATATGACACATTTTTAAATACCTCACTGGAATCAGACATTGGTTTAATGGAAACTATAGGAAAGTGGAATGCCTCTGTGATACCATTATATAAGGTTAACAACAATTTTGAACACTGGATTGATCAAAGTTCAGGGCACATCTGGAAAGGTAACTAGCTAGTCTTACCTAACTGGTAATAGTACACATGGATTACGTTAGCAAATCCATAGAACTGTCTTTTGCTCTTGTCCTGGTTTAAGTCATAGTCATTCAAAATGGCAGTATATAGCTGGGCACAGTGGCACAAGCCTGTAATTCCAGAAACTTGGGAGGCTGAGGCAGGAGGATTACAAACTTGAGACCACCCTGGGCAATTTTGCAAGACCTTATTTCAAATAAAATAAAATAAAAAAGAGCTGGGGATGTGATTCAGTGTAGGGGGCATCTGGGTTCAATCCCCAGTACCAGGGAAAAAACAATAGACAAAATGGCAATGTACAGATGCCAAAATGGCGGCATCATCATCAACATCATCATCCTATTATTGCAGGTACTTGGGAGGCTGAGGTGGGTGAATCAAAAGTTTGAGACAGGGCAACTTAGCAAGACCCTGTTTCAAAATAAAATTTAAAGGATGGGGTGCCTGAAGTGGTAGCTCAGTGGTAGAGTGCTTCCCTAGCATGCACAGGCCCTGGGTTCAATCCTAGCACTGAAAACAAAGACAACAAAAGAAAGAAAAGAAAAAGAAATGCAGATCTTGAAGCGGAGAAATAGGATTTGAATTCTGAATTGCTTTGTAATAGAAAGTTGATGAGTTTTAGAAGGAAATTTCTGCTGTCCATAACCACACCATCCCCAAACCAGAGAATGGCTTATTTGGTGGGTAAGATTTACTTTCTATTGTCACTTTAAGGGAGTCCATGGAGGTTTCTCCAGAGACAGAGGAGATCCCTAATTAAACCTTCCAAGTTCTTGACACAACCAAGAAAAGAATTTAAGGACACATGAGGTATGAGCAGCAGAGCAAGAGATTTATCATAAAGAAGAGTGGGAGTGTGGGTGATTACAGAGAGAGAAAGTGAGTGAGTGGTGCCTGTCTAAGTCTGAGGTTCTATTATTTATAGAGTAGCTGGGGACTTGACTAGAGGTGGAGTCAGGGCAGGGTTACACAATTTCCCACTGGTTTCCTGTGAGCTTGTGCATTGCTCTTGGGTGTTTTAATTCCGCTACTTAGTTCCTCCAGATGCCTTGTGGTTGTATTTGTTGCTTTTTCATCAGTCACTGGCAAGCTAACGACAAGTATATGGACTAGGTTGTTTTCCAGTTGTTTTGTTTTACTATGATTCATGGGAGTTTCTCTTTTGATACTCAGTGTTTTTTTCTGTATTCCTGAATTTCTATCTCACTATGACCAATGACCCAGGAGATATTTTGATTGCTGAAACAAGACCCTAAAACTGTTCAATGATTTGCATGCAAAGTTGCATTAATATTATTTTCAAAGTATACATTCAAATCTTAACCATCTACTGATCTAGTTTTCCACAAAATGGTTTGCATCTGCTGTCATTAGTTGAGCGGTTAGACTGGTAGGGTTTAGAGTACATTCTTTAGTTATGTCAGTTTGAATCCATCAAGAAGCAGACCCCAAGATGGGATTAGATGTACAAGAGATTTATTGGAAGAAATACTTGTGAAAAATAAAGGGGAAAGGAGCAGAGTAAAAGGAGAGAGTGATGCAGGTCCTATAACCAGAGTTCTAGGCCACAGGCCAAACTCCAGGTCCCAGTTGATCAGTCTGGCCACACATCCCAAGAGGTCAATTGACAGATGAAAAGACAATGATGGTGAAGGCAGGAAAACAATTTATTCAATGTGGCCATACAGGGGACAGAAAAACCAAAGGTCTAGTGACTGAAAGTCTGTCTTTCTCCAAGGGGCTAACAACAGTCTTGGGTTATATAGGAAGGATCTGGGGCTTACATAGCTGGTGATCCTGGTCAGGCCATGGTGTGTTTGAGCTTTATCTAAGGATCAGTCAGGCAAGGGTCTTGTCAGGAACAAGAAAGCTGGATGCCGCCTGGATGGTAGCTTTGTCCCTCATCCAAGATGTTTATCTGTGATGCCTGTTGTTCCTAGAATTGAAGGTAACAGCAGGAGAGAATGATACAAAGAAAGAACCAATCAGAAAGGCAAGATGGAGACACTTACGTGCTGAGTTTAGAAGGAATCTGACCCAAAGTTTAAGGTCATGCAGCATGAAGGCAAAGAAGCCAAGCTTTTATCCTGTTTTTAGTTACCCATCAGACATCTGCCGTCCTGTGTGAAGAGTCAGTGCTTTTAATGAAAAGCAGCCTTTAAGTTCCTGTTACACACCCGTGACAGGAGAAAGGTGAGGGAAGATTGGATGGGAAGAGCTCCAGACCACAAAGCAATTCAGAGAAAAACTCACCCAGGTCAATGAGAAATCCCCGAGAGGAAGTTGACAATCAAAGGAATCGTCTTTGGTTGGTGAATGAACTGCTGTTTGTTTGCAGTACTAGGGATTGATCCCACGGGCACTTTACCATTGAGCTACATCCCCAGCCCTTTTTATTTTTTATTTTGAGATAGAGTCTCACTAAGTCGCTAAAGCTGACCTGGAACTTGCAATCCTCCTGCCTCAACCTTCCAAGACTCTGGAATAACAGACCTATACCACCATGCTGGGCCTGGACTGGTTGTTCTATCCAGCTGTTTTCAGTTTGGGGCCAGAAGCAGCCCAGGGAAAACACCGCCTAGTATGAGCACACAAAGGTGTGTCAGCTGTGCTCCCTACTGCAAGCTCTCCTGAAGGGAGACCAGAGTTGGGTACCTCCCTGACTGTCAGAGACTATCTCTTGTTTTGCATTGATCCATTTCTCCTCATCCTGGGAGCAGATTTTTCATGGTTTCTGTGAGTTTATTTTCCTAAGTGGAAACATATTAGTGGGATGAACTACCAGCTTCCCATTACATCCCTTGGTCTCAGGTTACAACTAGTACTCATTTCACTTACTTACTATCAGTTCAAAGTTTCTCTTACTCTCAGCTACTGCCCCCACAGAATCAGATCAATCTAGCCTGTTCTATTAAGTATATGTCCCAAATTTAGGAACATTCTTTCTGATAATATGTTCATGAGGTAGACAATATAAAAAGTTCCTTCTAGGACTAGCCAAAGACCCCATCTTGCTTGCCTGCTAAAACTTTGGATCATGCTTTCTAAACACTGGTATTGAAATTTGTGAACAACAAAAAAGTAGATAATGAACTGGGAAATATTTTGTTAATAGATCTCAAGAGGCTACTGTAAATTTTAGTCAGCTTTTGCATCGCTATGCCAAAAGACCCAACAAGAACAGTTAGAGAAGGAAAAGTTTATTTTGGCTCACCATTTCAGAGGTTCAGTCAGTGGTTAGCCACCTTAATAACTAGATCCAAGGGGAGACAGAACATCACGGCAGAAGGGTATGGCAACAAGGAAACAGCTCAGCTCACCAGGGATAAAATATATAAAATATATACCCCGTAAGCAGGCCCCAGTGATCTACCTCCTCCAGTTGCACCCTACCTGCCTACAGTTATTACCCAGTTAATCCATACCAGTAAATTAGTCCACTGATTAGGTCATAACTCTCATAATCTAATCTTTTTACTTCTGAACATTCTTGTATTGTCTCACACATGGGCTTTTTGGGGGATACCACACATCCAAAGCATAATAGCTACTGTATTGGAAACAATTTTTTACTAACTAGTAGGTATTTTATTGTTTTCTATTGTTAAACCCAAATTCCTGAGACCAAGGAATCTCTTAAATAAAAGTGTTTATTTAGCCATTGCATATGTTAGCCAGAAAAGAACTAGGCCCGAGGACAAGTTCCTGCAATTACCAGCCATCTAGCCAGCAGGGCTAGATAGCAATTGGAGATGTGCCTTCCTGATCTATAAGCCAAAAGCATTTTTATAATGAAAATTTCGGGAAGGAAAGCATACATTGCTTACACTGAACCTACATTGGGTATAGATAATAGGGCAGCCTAATAGGAAGTTGGGAAAGTTCAGGGATAGGAGGATGAGTCATTAAAGAAAAGTACTTGTTGCTTTTGGATTGGTTGGGTTTGCAAGCAAGATGTGATGGTGCCTGGGGGCCAGCCATTGGAGATTCTGAGTCAAGGTTTCAACACATGTTCAGGAATGTGGAATTAGTTTTTTGTTGGTTTGGCTCTATAGAAACTGTTAGCAGCTGTTTCCTTATCTTCCTTCCCCTTCTTCCTGGGTCCTTGAAATTAAATTTAGGACATCTCGGAATTTCTCTCTTATCACTATGGTTTCAATATTATGTAATTTTCTACTAAAAGAATATTGTTTGCACACATGGACTGTAGTTGGGAGAAGGAAAAAAACTGACACGCCATACCTTTATAAGAGGGGCTCTGTTCTCTTCTATCTTTATTACAAGTTCTCTTTAATACACCTGCCTATTTAAATTACTTAGTTCCTTTAGCCCACTTCCTCTAACTGTGTGGGTCTTAGTTCCTCAACTATAAGCTGTTATGGCCCTTGTACAACATGCAAATTAATCAGGACTACTATTTATTATAACTAAGTTTTAAAAAACTATGAGGACTAGTTGTTAGTATCAGTTAAGTGACTCAAAGTTTTTGGCCCACACAAATATTTTGTAATGACAATAATTACTTAGAGGGAGATTGTGTAGAAAAAACAAACTCGGTTTCTTCTACTATGCTCTCATAATATCACAATCAACACAGAACAGTTCTGTGAGTCCAGATCGTTCCACACCATGCAACTTTCTACAGATTCTTCACCAGACAATAGCTGGATCTCCTCTAATTTAAATCAATTCTGACTTGTCTGCCTAGAGATAGCACAGATCCCACAGGGTAAAGGCTCAGCCTCACAAGACTGTCCCCCACTTCAGCTGCCAGTCACAAGCCCCATTGTTTAACCCACACTTTTGACCAACCAGCTATAAATTGAATTCCTTACACCCACTCTTAGGCTTGTTGAATTTGCTAAAGTGGCTCCCAGGCAGGTAGGAGAGAAGAAATAAAAAGACAGGTAGAAGCCGGGCATGGTGGCGCACGCCTGTAATCCAAGCGACTTGGGAGGCTGAGTCAGGAGGATCGCGAGTTCAAAGCCAGCCTCAGCAACTCAGCAAGACCCTGTCTCTAAATAAAATACAAAATAGGGCTGGGGATGTGGCTCAGTGGCCGAGTGTCCCTGAGTTCAATCCCCAGTACCAAAAAAAAAAAAAAAGACAGGTAGAAAGGAGACAAAAGAAAGGACAAGGAAATATAATTTTAATTCTAAAGTTCTGCCATGCCTTTTGAGGCCTGTCACTCCACAAGTTAGTTTTTCTTGCAGGCCTGTCGCTCCCAAATTTCTGGGAAACCTGTAAATTTTAAAGTTACCATTAATTTGCTCACTTACAAAAATTTCCTTGTGCTGGGCGCGGTGGCGCACGCCTGTAATCCCAGCGACTCGGGAGGCTGAGGCAGGAGGATTGGGAGTTCAAAGCCAAGCTCAGCAATTTAGCAAGGCTCTAAGCAACTCAGTGAGACCCTGTCTCTAAATAAAATACAAAGGCTCAGTGGTGGAGTGCCCCTGGGTTCAATCCCCAGTACCAAAGAAAAAAAAAGAAAAAGAAAAATTTCCTTGTGCTCTGTTGATTAGCTCATGGAATAAAGAGATTAAGCAAAAAGAGATACAACATTTTAAGAGACCTATAATTTAAGGTACTATCCAACATTATCTACTGATTAGATAATGGAGACCAAGTCAACCTAAGGATCCTGAGAATTGCCAGGCTGCCATACATTTTTTTGAACATCAGACTGACATCATCCTCACATATCTTCTCATACCTGCCCCTCACCAAGTTTTATGGAGGTTTAATTACATAGGAATGGTTGATTAAATCATCATCAATTGGTGATCAGCTTAACCTTCAATCCCTCTCTCCACCCCCAGGTATTAGAGTGGTGAGGCTAATCATGACTTGGTCTTTCCTGTAACCAGAATCCATTCTGAAGTTATCTAGGGCTTCCAACCATCAGCTGCCTTATTAGTATAAAAGTATATTCATATTACTCTTGAGATTCCAAGAATTTTAGGAGCTATAAATCAGGAAATGGGGCAAAACCCAAATATATAGTTCTCAATACCACAGAGATGAAAGCCATACATTTGATTAGCAAAATAAAACATTTTCTCTATACTATTGTGAAAATAAAGCTAAAAATACTTATAATTTCTCACACAAACCACATTGTAAGAGTAGGATCATTAACATTTAAAACTATTAAAATCTATGCAAAGAAATGGCATGATAATTCAAGAGAAAGATCTTTATAGGATAAGTCTAGCTGATAACTACAGAAGAAACCATAGAATTTTAAAAATCATGACTTTGCAATTTCTAATGAAATAATGGACCTAGGCAATGATTATCAATAGATGCCAAAATCATTAAGAAACAGTTTGAATGGAGAACTTATAATGTGCTCATCTACCTGAAAAGAACCCACTGGTCACAATTAACACCATTAAAAGTGAGACAGCTGGGCAAGGTGGCACACACCTATAACCCCAGAGCCACAGGAGGTTGAGACAGGAGGACTGAAAATTCAAGGCCAGCCTCAGCAAATTAGCAAGACCCTAAGCAATTTAGTCTCAAAATAAAAAACAAAAAGGGCTGGGGGTGTAGCTCAGTCATAAGGTTCAATCCACAGTACCTTCCCACCCCCTCAAAAAAAAAAAAGTGAGACAGTCCTGGTATCCTGGTTGGGATCCTATAACAGAAAAAAAAAATTAAGTAAAATCAAAGGAATCTGAATAAGCTATAATCGTAATGTGTCAGTATAGATTTATTAATTGTAATGAACATAGCACACTAACGCAAGATGTTAGTAATAGAGTGGGCAGGACAGAGGGCATTTCGGGAACTCTGTATTACCTGCTGTTTTTTTCTGTAAATCTAAAATTATTCTCAAATATTAATAAAAATCAGAAAATTAGATATTATATTCCTCCCAATGTAATTAAACAGGAAATATGTAGAGCCACCTATAAAGTATTTATTTGAAAAGAGTCGAACTTGAATCTAGCAAAACAGTTAAATGAAGTGACTGGTTTATAGGAAATACGTTGAGTAGATGATTATGTTAATGCCACAAGGATGGGACTGATCTTCGCTCAGTGCTAGTGACACTGGAGATGGGAACTTCTGACCTGGTGCCAACAGAAATGAAAGCAAGTCAGCCAGGGGTACCAAGGCACAGGCAAAGTTTTAATTAAGGAGTTTTACTCATGGAGAGGGGAGAGAGCATTCAGAGAGAAAGAGATCAGGCTGTCCCCAATAAGGGAAGGGACAAACTTTTTATTGGATTGCTGGGGTGGACTGGGGGCTGGTTGACTATTATCTTGGTTCTAGTTTTGCCAGGTTGTTCTGGAAAAGTCCTTGGAGGGGGCCATCTCCATTTGTTTTACAGGCTGTTTATCTATCAGATCTGTGTTCCTGGGGGCAGCGTGTGATTCAGTTTCCCTGAGCACTGCTACTGCTGAAGAGGGCAGTCTCATCATGGAGTAATCTGCCTGCAAGGTTTTGCTGTTCCTGGAAGGTACAGGACAGTGGCTGAAGACTTCCAGGCGCCACTCTGGGAGTCTGGGACAGGAAGTTGTCAAGCTGATAGCCGACTGTCCCTGAAAATCTTGAAAGTATCTTAGTCACTGTTATCTCAGTATCTTCAGCCTTGTGGGGGATGAGACAGGTTAGATAAATTTGGGGCTAATAACCTTGTATTACCAATTTTTAGACACTCTGTAAGAGATTAACATATGTACATATGGAGTTGAGCAAGAGTCTGACCCAAAGTTTAAGGCAAAAGGTGTTGTACCCGAAGAAAATAAAATCATCCAAGCCGATCATGCAAAGCCAATAGAAGCCTTTATTTTAGCTGGCCAGAGAGACCACCCTTACACCCACCTAAAAGCGGTGTGCCTGGAAATCGGCATTAGTTCTTTTGTTGCCAACTTTTATAGGGCGCGGGAAGGGATTAGGGTGGGGCTATATGGAGGGGAAGGGATTGGGGTAGGTTATAGGGAGGGGATTTGGGATTGGGGTGGGGCTGACTCTCCCAGTGGCACTGGAGAATCACCAGGGACATTTACAAAGTGAAGGCAGAGTTGAAGTCAGTGCTTTTTGTTTGTTTGTTTTTGTTTGTTTTTTGTTATTATTGTTTTCTTTTCTTTCTTTTTTTTTTTTTCCCCCTAGCAAATGCATCCTCTTTAAATCTCTGTTCTCATTAGAGCTTGGGCTTGTCCAGTTTTTGTGGTACTTTTAATGGGTACAGGTCAGGAGTTAAGACCTCAGTAGTGCCTCTGCCCTGTAGTGGCTCTTAACTGTCTCAGTACAATACTGAAAGCTCCAGCCTTGTCTCCATTGCTAATCCATTAATGAGGGCAAGGCTTTGAGAAAAAGGAAAAGAAAGTTTTATTGATTTACTAGCAAATGAGAAATACAGGGGACTCCTGCCCACAGGCTGTGATTCCAACTGCCAGGGGGAACAGTAGGTCTTTAAAGAGGGGAGGCAAAGGCTAAAAACCTCCAGCTGTGCCCTATCAGAAGTCATAATTCATATCCAATAGTAGCCTTAGAAGATAGCCGTTTCTTAGATCTGCTGGTGTCAGCCCCCAGACTGGATTCCTTCATTCCTGTGGTCAGTGAGCTGAAGGAGAGATAACCTCGCCTAGGATGGGCAGAAGGTTAATCTTGCTTCTCCTGTGACCAGGGAGAGGGAGAGGGAAAAGAGGAAGGGGAAAAAGTGTCCATTTAAAAACAAGACACCAGTGGTCCAACAGCAAGGTTTATATTCAAAGCATGAAGCAGACCAGTTAGAAGTAGACACTTGCCTCGCATGTACAAAGCCCTGGTTTCGACTCCCAGCAGCACAATCAATAGGTCAATCAATAAATACCTCAAGGATATAATCAACCAAATGCAGAATTTTTCATAATTGACCCAGTTTCTTTCTTTCTTTCTTTTTTTTTTTTACTAAAGATTGAACTATTTTGTATTTTATTTAGAGACAGGGTCTCACTGAGTTGCTTAGGGCCTCGCTAAGTTGCTGAGGCTGGCTTTGAACTTGTGATCCTCCTGACTCAGCCTCCCAAGTCGCTTGGATTACAGGCGTGTGCCACTGCGCCCGGCCCAGTTTCTTAAATAAATGGTACAAAAGGTTGGGAGAGGAGAAACTGTAACAGGAATAGTGAAGTGAAATATAATGTGTTGACCTTGCCTGATTTTTTTTTTTTTTTTTTTGTACCAGGGATTGAACTCAGGGGTGCTTAACCATCGAGCCACATCCCCATCCCTTTTTATGTTTTTTATTTAGAGACAGGGTCTTGCAAGTTGCTTAGGGCCTCCCTAAGTTGCTGGGGCTGGTTTCGAACTTGCAATCCTCTTGCTCAGCCTCCCCAGCCACTGGGATCACAGGCATGCACCACCACTCCTGGCCCCTTGCCTGAATCTTGATTCAAAGAAGTCAACATAAAAAGATATTTGGGGGCTGGGGATGTAGCTCAGTTGGTAGAGTGCCTGCCTCGCAAGCACAAGGCCCTGGGTTCAATCCCCAGCACCACAAAAAAAAAAAAGATATTTGGGAAAATTTGAACTTGGATAAGGGATTAGATAATATAAAGGAATTATCTGGACATGGGTGCATACACCTGTAATTTCAGTGACTTGGGGGACTAAGACAAGAGGGTTATGAGTTCAAAGCCAGACTCAGCAACTTATTGATACCTGTCTCAAAATAAAAAATGAAAAGAACCGGGGATGTAGTTCAGTGGTAAAGATCCCCTGGGATCATTCCTCAGTATAACAACAACAAAAAAAAAGATGTGGCCTTGTGGTTATTATTTTTTTTAGCCCTTACATCCTATATGCCTATCATAAGTATTTCAATTTAATGTAGAAGAAACAGAAACTTTTTATAGTTTTTCCACATGGAAAAAAGATAAAATTAGATCCCTACCTCATAGCATACACAAAAATAAATCCCAACTAGATGAAAGATCCAAAGTAAAAATTTCTATCCTGCAAAAATTATTCTGAACTACATGAAAAGGCAAACCACTTCCCTATAGATGCTATAAAGAAAATTGAATAGTCAAGCATTTTTAAAATTATCAAACATTAGAAATCACTGATCTGTACTAGTATAAGAATACAGTCACTGTGATTTATTCATGCTATAGAAATTATACAACACTAAATGCAAAACTATAAATTTCTAAAATATGTTGCATTTTTTTTTTTGGAACTGGAAATTGAACTCAGGGACACTTGGCCACTGAGCCACATCCCCAGCCCTATTTTGTATTTTATTTAGAGACAGGGTTTCACTGAGTTGCTTAGGGCCTCGCTAAGTTGCTGAGGCTGGCTTTGAACTCGCGATCCTCCTGACTCAGCCTCCCAAGTCGCTTGGATTACAGGCGTGCACCACCATACCCGGCCAATATGTTGTATTTTTAAAAAGTAATTTTCAAGTATGATATTATGCTAGTTATATAAAATTTCAAAACAAAAAATAATATCTTGTTAATGAATACATGTGAGATAGAACTGACAGAATAAGAATAAAAAGAATATATACCACCTTGAAAGTAGTAATTATCATGAGGAAAATGGGAAAGAGGAAAAGAGACAAAGGGCCAGCATTTTTGCTTATCCACAACTTTTTGTTTATTTACAAAAAAAAAATAGAGGCCCTGTGTTCCATCCCTAGCATCACACAAACAAAAAGCAAATATGTAAAAACTGCATGGTGGATTTATAGGCATCAATTATATTATTTTCTGTTTGTTTGATATATTTCATAATGTAAAATATAAGAAATATTCAAAGTAAAAATAAAAAAAGAACACACACTTCCATATTTTCCCATAAATCTGATTGACATGGTAAAGTGATGCTGAAATGTGATCCAGGATCATAAAGGGTCTAGAATAGTAACAAGTATCAAATAGAGGTAGTGAAGCTGGATAGTTGTGACTCTCAATCAACAAGGTTAGGGGCTGGAGAAATGATACATTCATTTTAAAAATAAAATTAAAGTGGGTCTGGGGTTGTGGCTCAGTGGTAGAGCACTTGCCTGGCATGTGCGAGACCCTGGGTTCGATCCTCAGCACCACATATAAAGAAATAAAAAATAAATAAATAAAGGTCTGTTAGGGTCGAGACACCTACCGCCCGCGAAGGAAGAGACCTTCTCATGCAACACGCACAGGGTTTATTGTCCAAGCATGCTTGGGGCTCCCTACATGTCCTAACAGCAGGACTGAGGCAGAGAGCCTTGAACCAAAGTACGGCAAGCTTTTTATAACAATAGGCAAACGGGCAGTTTCCTTGGGTGAACAACTTATGGATTTACAACTTATGGATTCACAATTTATGGATTTACTAGCAATTTGGTGATGTTTACACAAGGTTAGCTGAGCAATTTATGGTTTCACTAACAACCTGGTGATGTTTACACAAGGTTAGCTCCCAAGCTCAGTTCCCCTTATCTGTCTTAGTCACAGAATTACAACAAGATGCTGGTGGGGGTCTCATTATCTTTTCTGGGCCATTTTCTGGCTTCTTTTAGTTAACCCTCTCCTACCATTTAACTCTTTCATTTCCTTTAGCCTGAGCGACTCTTACAGGTCCACTGACAACTTAAAAAAATTAAAATAAATATATAAAATGAAATCTAAGTTATAACACTATTCTGAAAGGTGGTGAGCACTTTAGTCTTGTCTCCCAATGCCCCTTCCCCAATCTGCTACTGTAGTAGCTGTCTTGATAACACTCCCTCCATTCACAGCCTTCCTTTGCCTGTCTTACTCCCCGCTTTCCCTACTCTCCCCAAATTAATTACTTGTACTCCAGTCTTGATCTCAGGGTTTGCTTAGAGAGGAAACCCAAATAAAAGCAATTAATGAGAGCAACCTCACCTCAACTCATCTCTTTGTTCATCAGTTGAAGAGATATTTAGTTCATGATGGACTCACTGGATTTACATATAAGAACATACACCAAAACAGTGTTACAGTAATGACTCTTAGATCAAAGGTGGACATGATGTTAGGATATACCTTAAGGGTGTGTCATACTTCACAAGATTTTCAGCTCCCATCCAAATGTTTGGGAAATCTGTTTATAAAGTAACCAGGATACTAGTTTTTGTTTATTTTGTTATGTAGTGCCAGGAATGGAACTTAGGTCCTCACACATGCTAGGCAAGTGCTCTACCACTAAGCATCATCCCCTGCCCCAGAAGGAAGTTTTATAAAAAATAAACTAACAAACATTAGGTACTTTGGTCACCTTGTGTATTAGAGTTTACCCCACCCCCACTTCTTCCCCGCACCCTCCCCGCCCCCTCCCCATACTGGGGATTGAACCCAGGGGGGATAGAGCCTAAGGAACACTTTACCACTAAGCCATATTCCCAGATGACTGCCCCTCCTTTTTTTCTTTCCCTCCCTCCCTTCTTCCCTTCCTTCCTTCCTTCTTTCCTTTTATTCTTTCCTTTTTCTTGAGACAGAGTCTCCCTGAATTGCCCAGGATGGCCTCTAACTGGTGATCCTCCTGCCTCAGGCTCCTGAGAAGCTGCGATTACAGGCGTGTACCCAGCAATTGTTCCCTTTTCAATCTAGCAAGTGTTGTAGCTTCCTGTCTACTTCCTTCTACCTACTTTTTTCCCCCCAGGCTTATTTTTGTTTTAATTCAAATGACTTTGGAGTCATTGGTGTGGGCCCAGTATATATATCATTATGCATTCTTCTCTCAATCTGATAGAAAATTGCTAGATGTTCAGTACGTGCAAAATACTGTCCTCGGACGCCAGTCTCTTCAAAACTTGATTTCTTTCTAAGCTAAAGCTTTAGTCAGCAGTACTAACTACAAACAGATAAGGACTCCACCTCTTGCATATCTGATTTCTCCATGTGAGCATGAAATATTTATTTTCCAAGGGACTACTACTACATGACCAGGGGCTGTCAAAGCACCTGTGTTTGTCCTGCTTACCACCATGACATACGAAGAGTCCACTTTCTTTAGTTTCTTAGTAAGTTCTTTTTTTTAGATGATGCAATACCTTCATTTTATTTATTTATATGTGGTGCTGAGGATTGAACCCAGTACTTCACATGTGCTAGGCGAGTGCTCTACCATTGAACCACACAACCCTAGCCCTCTTAGTAAGTTTTAATGACTCTAACTCCGCAGCCCAGTAATTCTTAAGAAGTCAAATACTACTAGCAGTCTTAATTAATGGAACTTTTAGTTTTAAACCAAAAATTAATATTACTTTTATAGCATTTCTAGATTTTGAGAAAAACCTAATACATTATCAATCTTGTTACAAACTCAGACTCTCCATAAAATATTAAATTTCATTTATATGAAAGTGAATAGAAAAATGCTGAATGCTTTATGGCTTTTTCATCTCTTCTTAACAATGCACTTTTATTAGAAAAGGACCCAGGATTATCATAATCCAACTACTTTAAGTCTCTCTTTATAAATAAGTACTTTTTATATTTTCAAAATAAGAATTTGGAGTAATAAGATCCAGAAGAACAGTCTAGCTTATCACCTATCAGGTGCATTTACTAAGCCATTTGTCATGTGTTAGCCATAAAAAGTACCAGTTTAGGTCCTATGAGATAATACCTAATTTAAGACCAAGCAATAATAATGACTGATTATCTAAGAAGGGCCCCAACCTTTTTTTTTTTTTTCCAGTATTAGGGATTGAACACTAGATAAGTGAACTACTACTATGCTACATTACGTCCCCAGATACCTCACACCCCCAGTACCCAGGATTGAACCCAGGGGTGCTCTACCACTGGGTACAACCTCAGCCTTATTTTCCATTTCATTTTGAGGCAGAATCTCATAAAATTGCCCAGGCTTGGCTTGAGCTTGTGATCCTGCCTCAGCCTCCTAAGTGGCTGTGATTATAGGCCTATGCCCCTGCACTCAACTACATAGGTGTTAAAACTGTTCTGAGTAGGACTAGAAAAGGAGAAAAGAAAAAGTGGGAAATAATCCTAAAGCAATATTTAGTTAAATCAGAAACAACATGTGAGAAAGAAATGACTCGTAACTGATATGGAGTACATATAGTAAGTTAAATTCTTTTTTTTTTTTTTTTTGGCTCAGAATTGTATTTAGGGGGAAGGAGAGTAATGTTATATCTATTTCAAATTTTACAAATAAAGTCCAAAAACTATATCCTGAAATTTTCAGATTTCCTGCGGTTCTCTGATAAAGTATACATTGTAGTATACAAAATGCCACCTCCTGTTTTAGTTTCCTAAAAACGAAGTTTTGCTTTGTCCTGAAAAGATGCTACATATTAGTACTCACTGGAGCTAAAGTACCTGAATCCTGTCAAGAACAGAGGTAGGGTGGGGGTATGAAAAATGGTGGAAAGAGACAGACATCATTACCCTCTGTACATGTGTGATTAACAAGAATGATATGAATGTACATCATGCACCACCATAGAAATGAAAATTTGTACCCCATATGTGTACAATGAATCAAAATGAAGTCTGTTAAAAAAAAAAAAAAAAGAACAGGGGTAGGCAGCATGCCAAGAGACAAGACACTGAGCTGGCGTTTGAAGAGCTGGGTTATTTTATCAGTTAGTTTGTAAACTCTCTGAGCCTTGGTTTCTTTATCTGATAATGGGGATAATATTATCTTCTATACCTAATTCTATACCTATGGACTGAACTGTGGCCCCCCCACCAGCAAATTCATGTGTTGAATTTGTCCCAGTATGAGGGCATTTGTATATGGGGGTCTTTACGAGGTGATTAGGTTTAGGTGAAGTCTTGTGGGTAGGGCCCTTATGAAGGGATAAGAAGGGACACCAGAGAGCAAGCTTGCTCCCTCTCTCTGCCATGTGAGGACACAGAAGGCATCCAGCAAGCCTGAAAGGGAGTCCTCACTAGAGAACAATACTGGCACCCTGTTCTTGAACTTCCAAGCCCCCAAACTATGAGAAGTGCATTTCTGTTGTTAAAGCCACTCAGTTAATGGTATTGGTTATGGCAGTCCAAACTAAGGCAGACTAATTTATCAATGCTCTCTCCCCTATTTCCACAGTAGTAATAGCTAATATTTGAATGAAAAGTTAAATATATTCATTGTCTTATTTAATCCTCATAATAATCCTGGGATGCAGGTAAATTTTTATTAATATTTGTACATTAAACATTTGTACATATTTCTGGTTTACACTATGATAATTTGATACGTGTATATAATGTATGATGATCAAGTCGTGTAATTAGCACTTCCATCTCCTCAAATTTTTATCATTTTTTAAAAAATTTTTTTGTAGTTGTAGATGGACAGCATGCCTTTATTTTTTAAAAAATTTTTTTAGTTGTAAGTGGACACAATACCTTTATTTTATTTTTACATAGGGTTAGGGTTAGGTGCTACCACTGAGCCACAATCCCAGCCCAACATGCCTTTATTTTATGTTTATTTAATGTGGTGCTGAGGATTGAACCCAGAGCCTCACACATGCTAGGCAAGCACTCTGCCACTGAGCTGCAGCCCCAGCCCCCAATTTTTTAATCATTTCTATGTGCTAAGAACCTTTGGACTCTTCTAGTTATTTTGAAGTACGTTGTAAATTGTCATAGACTCTACACTATTGCACTATTAAAAAAAAAAAAAAGAACTAATTCCTCCTATCTAATTGCACTTTGGTACCATTATCCTGTTATCCCTACCCTTCTTAGTCACTTGCGACCACTAATGTACTTGCTTCTCTGAGATTGGTTTCTTTTTATCTTTCACAAATAAGTGAGAAGCAGTGTTTGTCCATCTGTGCCTGATTTGTTTCACTTAGATGATGTCTACAGTTTGTGCACATTGCTACAAATGACAGGATTTCATCTTTTTAAGGACAAATAATATTTTGTAGAGTATATATACCGCAATTTCTTTATCCCCTCATGCATTAATGGACACCTCAGTTGATTCCATATTTTAGTTATTGTGAATAGTGCTGCAGTAAAGGGAAAAGACAGGTAATATTAATCTTCTTTTACACATAAAGGAATCAAGGCTCAGCAGGTGTCAAGTGACTGGCCTTGAGTCCCACAGTCAGTAAAGACCAACCCAGATCGTTGGAGTCCAGGTGTAGTGTTTTTAATTTCCATTTAGTGAAGCAGTTTGCATCTGACATTTCTTGGTCATCCAGAAAAATATCATTCCTGTTTCCATCTTAAAATTAACAGTTGTGTAACAGCCCAAACAGGAAACAACCCAGAAGTCTATTCATATGTAGACAGACAAACCAACTGGGGTCTATTCATTTATATAAGGAATACTACTCAGTAATAAAAAAGAAAGAACTATTAATACATGCAACAATATACATTAATCTCAAAATAATCATACTGAGTTGGGAAAAAACAGGCAAAACAATATATCCTATGTGGCCCACTTACATAAAATTCTATAAAATGCAAAATAACCTGTAGTGACTAATGTGGATCAGTGGTTTCATGATTATTTAAGGGAAGAGGAGATTAAAATATGGTACAAATAAATTTTTGGAACATAAGGAAATCTTATTTTGATTGTGGTCGTGAATTCTTATGTCAAAACTGATTAAATTGTACACTTTAAATATGTGTAATTTTGTATATTAATAAATTAATAAAGTTGGGGAAGGTGGAGGACAGTTAAAGAAAAAATGTACTATTGTCTTAATTTCCTGTAGAATGCTCTGTGATTCTTTCAGAGTAGCCTATGTTTTCCATAATCCAAGAGAACCCATTTAATTAGGTCAGTTTTATAATTTCTCAATTTTGACAGAAAGTGGTTTTCATGACACTGGCACCTTTATTTTTAAACATGAACACTTTACAAAAAGCTGAGGAGAGTGTTATAATTCATTTTCAGTAAGTGGCCTACCTGCCTCAAATGTCTTTATTTGCAGGATTTCTAAAGAGGAATAAAGTATTCTAATTGTACCCAATATTTCCGTAGACTTTTGGAGTTGCAGGAAACAGAGAATTACTTATGGAATATTTTAAAGGAAAAGCGTCTACTGTGATGTCCACTGAGACTAAAACTGGTACAGGACCTCAAAGTGGGAAGTCACCAGGATCTGAGGCAGCTCAAGGGGGGAGCCACTCTTTCAGTGTCTCATATTGATAGCCCGGTCTCTTTCTCTTACATGGCACCTTTTCCTGCCTACAAGTCTACTGTGTTCTCTGTGTACTCATTGTTTTATTTCTGCTTATCTTGCTATGCCCAGAATATCTTCACTCTGCCCCACCAGATCCCCTCTTTGCCTTTCCCACCCTGCTCTGTTTCCTGGAAACCTGGCCTGTATGGATCAGATTACCAGAATGAGGTTGATATATTTATTCTCCTTGGCCCCTTCCTAGAAGGTCCCTTTAGGCAGCTGTATCCCTCAATCAAAGGCCTCTGCTTCTCTCAAAATGGCTCACTCTCAACACTTTCCCTTCCTAATCTCCCTCCATTGCATCCCTGTAGGTCTGGAGATGGTAAAAGCTCCCTTGCTGGGGAGATTAGACTGGGTTTCTCCACAATCCCTGACTTTTCTGCTGTGTGCTGTGTTCTGCCCATGCATTTGTAATTAGTTCTTGTGCAGATAAATTCTCCTCACATTATCCTAATTTCCATATGCCATTTTTCTTAGGACCCTCAGTTATATAATGCTCCTGGACTTAACAAGCCCATCTCGTAGCTTGAAAATACCACAAGTCAAACTGCATTTAATACACCTAGCATATCAAACACCATAGCTTATCCTAGCCCATTATTTTTTTAAAGAATTTTAACCATTATTTATCTAATTTATTTTTATGTGGTGCTGAGGCTCAAACCCAGTGCCTCACCCTTGTTAGGCAAGCACTCGACCACTGAGCTACACTCCCAGCCCTAGCTTGTCTTAAAGACGGTCAAAACAGGGGCTGGGGTTATAACTCAGTGGTAGAGCACTCACCTAGCATGGGTGAGGCACTGGATTCCATCCTCAGCACCACATAAAAATAAATAAATAAAACAAAGTTATAAAAAAATTAAGAAGTTTTTTTTTTAAATGCTCAAAACACATTAGCCTAGAGTTGGGCAAAATCATTTCACACCAAGTCCATTTTATAATAGCGTTAAGCTCGTATAATTTGTTGAATACTGTACTGGAAGTGAACATCAGAATGGTTGCACGGGTATGCTTTTGTACGATCATAAAGTCCAAAAAGCCTAAACTAAACCCTCGTAGGTCAGGAACTACCTACATATGTTTTCACCTGGGTTTTGTTGTTGCTTGGTTTGGTTTTTCTGTTGTTTTGCTTTGGTATTTGGCAGTGCTGAGGGTTGAACCCAGGGCCTCATGCTTGCTAGTAGCGCACTGAGCTACAACCCCAGCCCCATCCAGATGTTGTTGTATTTGTTTGTTTTACTTCATAACTTATGCTTTTGATTCACATGGATTTAATATGTATTATTTTACCCTGTTATCTGATGTTCTCTGAGTTTGCCAATTCCAGTATCTGAGTGAAAAATAAAAATCTCAGGCAGTTGGTTCAATTTGTTTGTCATGCCAGGCTTTGTGGGAGGTTACCAGCTAGCCTAAGGACTGGCAGTTCTTAAGACAGGTGCTTTTCTCTGGGGCACACATCTGGGAAAGAGTCATTCTGAAACAGAAAAGTAACATAGTAAAAGACAGGTTTCCCTGCCATCAGAAACCATGAATGAGATGACTGCTCTTAGAAAGTACTCTGAATATGGCAGGTATAATCACTGATGTGAAAAAAGGTAAAGATTAATAAAATAGTCTGGATATTTTTTAGACCTTCATTTAATTTATTTATTTCTACATGGTGCTGAGGATTAAACCCAGTGCCTCACACATGCTAGGCAAGTGTTCAACCACTGAGCCACAACCCCAGCCCTATTCTGGTTATTCTTAACCAAGCAAATATTTGTTAACATGCTAATATATTTCCTCTTATAGCCTTTACACATTAATCTTGCTTCTCCTCATTATTTATGATGACCTTAAGGAATTCAAGACTTGAGAATGATTGAAATCATGGTCTTAGTAGGATAGCATAGGTAACTGATATATCAGAAATAGTACAGGGTTTAGAGCCAAATAAGCTTGAATCAAAACCTTGAAGCTGCAACTTATTTGCCTTATTTCTCTAAACTTTCATTTCCTCATCTGTAGAGTATAATTGTATGTACCTTATAGAGCTATGTAAACAAATAAATGAAAACATATTGAAGGCATAAAACAGAGTAGATACTGAGTAAATGTTAGTTATTATGATCTCATATGCTCAGTTTAGTTAAATATTCTCAGGAAAAACCTTTTTTTTTTAATATAGAAAGTTTTTTTAAAAGGGGGAGAAGAGAATAAGAAAAGCAGCCATCGTTCCTTTCCCTATCTTGTTCTGGTTAGCTGCAGGTATGTGAGACCTTCTAACTGCTGTTGGTTCAGGAGTACCCAAAATGATCAACCCTCACCATGCCTGAGAGTGCCTTGAAACGTCATGTCCACAGCATGAGTCTGAGATCAACATATCCTAGAGGTGCACTGTATGTGTTTCTCTCATCTTTCACTGTTTTGACCAGTCTGTAAAATTTTCACTTTGATTGCTGATGTGCATTCTTACTTTCTCTCTTAGGATCAGAGTCCTAACTTGAACCCTAGGCTGGCTGTCTCATGCCAAAAAAAAAAGTCTGCTTAGGCTAGCACTTGGCAGTCCCTTCTCCCTGGGAACAGACCCAATCTCAGTATCCCCAGCTGATGGACAGATGCTATCTTCAAACTGGAAAGACCCAACCAACTCTACTAGTTCTAATCCTTATTCGATTAGAACCAGTTTGACAAATAGGTTTCATACCAGGTAACAGTAATTTACTGGTAGTGCTTGGAGCACTATGTTAAGAAGAGACTTCCATGAGTGAAACAGAGAAGACCTACAGTTGATTAAAAAGAATGAAAAATCCCATCTTGGAGGCCAGGTTGGGGAGTGTGGAATGGAAGAATGATGGCAGAGCCATTTGCCAGCCTTGACTCAGGACTCCTGCTGCTTGATCCCTGTACTAGATTAGATTCCTTACATATCAATGCCAGCTCTTTAAGTTGGAGTTTTTCCACTTTGGAACACTGTGATTTGGACTGAGGTTACCCTCATAGAGGTGGGTGGCCTTTCCCGCAGTTGGGTGGCTGTAACTGATGGTCTTCTCAAGATAGGGCAGTCTGCTCTGCCAAACGTCCCTTTCTCCCTTTAGACCGAGGGCAGTGGTAACAACTTCTCACTGTTAGGAGCCCCAAGTTCCTTTGTTATCATTTGAGGTTCCCTTACAACCTTATAAATGGTCTCTCCTCAAATTACCCTATTTTGAGTGTGCCATCTGTTTCCTGTTGGTACCCTAAGTAACACAAGCACTCACTATGTACGAGACACTGAGGATGCCACAGTAAATGAATAAAAATTCCTGCTTTCTGGAGACTATGTTTTAGCCAGTTTCAAAATACCTTGCATGTTGATAACCTTGCCTGTCTGATTTTATATGTCTTTCATGTCATTAGTCACCATAAAAAGAATGCACACATGTGCCTGCAGGTATGTTCTTCTATATGTTCATAATTAGGACTTCAGGAAATCCTAAGGGTAGGAACTTTCTTAGACTTCAAGTGTCTCATGTGTTGTCTTCATTTATTCAGTAAATATTTATTAAGTACCTAAGTGCTCAATACATGTTAACTGACTGTTGCTATGTTCTGGGTATCAGACTATATCCTGAGGGGTTGGGGTGGGTAGAGACAGAGAGGGTACAAAGATAAGTCAGTAAAATTGGGTGAGAAATAGACTCATAAACAATCACTGCACAATATAAAAAAGGTTATCATGGAGAAGGGCTGTGGGAGCATAGAGAGAGAACGATGCTGGGGACTAGGAGTCATTCTTGGAGATGATGTTTGTCCTGAGTTTGGGGTAGGCCAGACGTACTTTGCCAGAAAGAGGAAAAGGGAAGGACGTTTAAAAAGAGGAAAGGATTTGTGAAATGTCCTAAAGGTATCAGAAAATGACAAATAGATTGCTTTGTTGTGTGACTAAAGTACCACATTGGGAATGATGGGAAGAAGTGAGATTAGAAAAGGCATGGGGGGGTGGGTGCAGTCCAGATTCTGAAGCGGGGTCAGGCAGGGAGAGTTGGGAATTTATTCTAGTAACAGGAAGTCCTTTGAAAGAATTTTAGATAAAGAAGTGAAAAAATCAGGTTTATGTTTCAGAAAGGAAAGTTTGAAAGATGGAGATAGATAAGCAGTGGAGGTGTTTAAAGATTAAAAACAGGATAGAGGTGCTGGGTTTGTAATTCAGTTGTAGCATGTGTGAGGCACTGGGTTGGATCCTCAGCACCACATAAAAAATTAAATAAATAAAATAAGGTTATTATGTTCATCTACAACTAAAAAAGTATTAAAAATACAGGATAGAGAAAGAATAAGTGATAATGGGATATGGGGAGGGGACCAATTTCATTGGTATTTAGAAGACTAACTTCAGTTAATAGCAATGTGTTCATTAACTATAACAAATACACCATACTAATGCAATATGTTAATAACAGGAGAAGCTGGGTGTGGAGTGCAAGAGAACTCTCTGTACTATTTTCACAATTCTGTCTCTGGGTAGCTGGTTTGGGGAAAAGTATTGGGAGAGGAGGGGCAATGTTCCATTTGTTGTTATAATCTTTTAGTATTGTTGGCCTTTTAAAAAGTTATATAATGTATTGCTTTGACATTCGAAAACTTTTTTTTTTTTTCGTACTGGAAATGGAACCCAGGTACTCCAGCATGTTAGGCAAGCATTCTACCACTGAGCTACATGCCCTTCCCTAATAAAAGTAAAAAAATTTTAAAAGATAGGAAATGTTTAGACTTAAAAATACTAAAATGAGGAAAGAATGGTATTGACACTAATAATCCAATAGTTAAAAGTATGGTAGTTAAGAAGGCAAATGAAATGTCTCGAAGGAAGGAAGGAAGGAAGGAAGGAAGGAAGGAAGGAAGGAAGGAAGGAAGGAAGGGAGGGAGGGAGGGAGGGAGGAAAAAAGAAAGGGAGGGAGGGAGGGAGAGAGAAAATTAATTTGCTGGGTTTGGTGGTATGCTTTCTCACCTAGGGAGGCTAAGGTAGGCACATGACTTGAGCTAAGGAGTCCAAGACCAGCCCCGACAATGGAGAAGTTCTCTCTCTTTAAAAGAAAATAAATAAATACATAAGGATTTGGGGGTGTAGCTCAGTGATAGAGCATTTGCCTACAAGTAAGGTCACAATTTCAATCAGCAGCACTAAAAAAAAAGGAAAGAAAGAAAAATAAATTACATTGCCTTTGAGAGACTACATAAATAATAATCATGGATTAGAGCAGAGATATGTAAAAAGATACATAAAAGATATAAGCTTAAAAGATTTGGCATACTAGCTAAGTGTACTCATGGTTAAAGAAAGATTCAATGAGTGTGGATCATTCAGCTGAAAAGATCTAAGAAATAGGCCCTTAGAGGCAGATGTTAGTGAACCCTATCTAAAGTCTGGCCAAGGGAAAAGGTGCTCTTTAGCAGATCTATTTTCTGTTATGGAAATGATCCATGAACCTTCCAGATATTTAATGAACTTCACTTTCTCCATGCTCACCCAACAATGTCATAATTATAATTTGCCTTCCCATATATAATTCCCTATAGGAAGAGAAAGGACACAAGTCTAAGGTCACAGTGTCAATCCTCTTGGCAGTTAAACTTTTCATTATAAAATAAACAATCCAACCCAGTAATTTTATTTTGTGTAGTAGTCTCTGTAAGCTAGGTAAATGTCAGTCGGTGCTCTGAGACTCTTGGCACGATTTTGTGGCTGACATATGAAGCCTTCAAGCTTGCAGGATCCTAGTCTATGAATTCACCAAAGTAGGGGTCAGTCACACAGCTTTTCTCTTTTCTTTTTTTTTTTTTTTTTGTAGTGGGGATTGAACCCAGGAGCACTTAACCATTGAGCCATGTCTCCAGCCCTTTTTAACATTTTATTTAGAGACAGGGTCCCGCTGAGTTGCTAAGTGCCTCACTAAATTGCTGAGGCTGATCTTGAACTCAATCCTCCTGCCTCAGCCTCCCAAACTGCTGGGATTACAGGCCTGTACACCACGCCCAGCTAGTCAGCCAATTTTGATTTGGCAGCACCCTGACCTCTCTATGTACCACTTCTTTGAACTTCCTCACCTAGGTATGAAGGGATATTTTAATAATGTGACACAGACATACATTTCATTGTTCTAGAACTATATGATGCCAGTTATTTTAAAATTTTTTCAATTCTGATATTAATCAAGAGTGAGAAAGGATACCCTACTCCAAGATCCATGGTTAAATCAAATGGGTGATAGGTAAAAATCTTTTGAGTTCCCATGAATGCACTTATCTGACAAGATCTGCTGAAAATCAGTGTCTGCTTACACCCACATAGGTTGAATGTTTGAATTCCATAAGTGGGGCAGGTCAGGACAGAATAATACCCTAGTCTAATTGCAATTTCTTTCTGTTTTTGAAAATATGTTTGAGTTGTAGATGGACACAATGCCTTTATTTATTTATTTTTATGTGGTGCTGAAGATTGAACCTTGTGCCTCACACAAGCAAGTGCTCTACCACTGAGCCACCACCCCAGCTGCTAATTGCTATTTCTTTTAAAGTGTACTATTGTAAAGAGAGTTAGGCTCTTGATGGGGAGCAGAATCAAGTTTGCTGTCACCGTTTTGAACTCTTTATGGTTCTGACTTTGCTGCTAGAAGTATAATAAATGGATCAGTGGCATTAACAACACTTGGAAGTTTGTTAGAAATGCAGAATCTTAAGCCTCAGCCCACCCGAGTCTTACTAAATTAGAATCTGTAAATGCATTGTAAAATTTGAGAAGCAATGATCCAGGGAGTGTTTTTTTAAGTTGTAACCCATTAGTGGGTTATGAAATCAATTCAGTAATTCTGCCATGAGCATTTTTCTTTCTTTTCTTTTCTTTTCTTTCTTTCTTTCTTTCTTTCTTTCTTTCTTTATTTATTTTTGGTGCTGGAGATTGAGCTCAGGGCCTTGCACATGCTAAGCAAGTGCTCCATCATTGAGCTATAAGCCCCCCAGGCCAAACACAAGCATTTAAAAAGTGAAATAGAACAGAAAACACCAGAATGCATTGCATGTATGAGATTCAGGTATTGTTATGTGAAACTCTTCTTTATTATAAATATTATTATATTTCATGAGTTCTGATATAACATGTGGGTCCTTGATCAAAAATTTTTGAACACCTCTGGTTTAAGGTAGTGTTTTAAAAAAATGTTGTCTACATTGGAATTTCCAAAAGTACTTAAAAGTTGGACCCACACTGAGGAAGGAACAGGAATTCATTTTTCAAACAAATACTACCAGGTAGTTGTGATTCTGATGTTTGCTACATCTAAGAACTACTAGTCTGGCAATGATCACAGACTTAATATGGATTTGAATCACATGGAGATTTATTAAAACAAAGGTTGATGGACTTCACTGCCAGAATTTCCAACTCAGTAGGTCTGGGGTGGAGCCCAGGGATTTCATTTCTAATGAATTTCCAGGGGATGCTGATGTTGTTGGTCTAGTGACATCTTATTACAACTATGAAGGACTTAGAATCAGTACATTTACTTCAAGATGAATTATTTCTCTAATCTATGCCCAAACCCATCAATCCAACAAACACTCCTATTAATTTCTGAGTATATCATTTGCTCTGGTTTTAATGTATCCTCCAGAGTTCATGTGTTATAAACTTAATCTCCAATGCAACAGTTTTAAAAGGTGGGACCTTTATGAGCCCTCATGAGAGGGCACATACCTATAATCTAAGCTACTTGGGAGGCTGAGGCAGGAGGATTGCAAATTTGAGGTCAGCCTGGGCAACAAAACAATACCTGTCTCAAAAAAACAAAACAAACAAAAACCAGCTGGTGTGTAGCTCATTAGTAGAATGCTCGCTAACTTGTGCAAGGCCCTGGGTTCAATCCCTAGTGCTAAAAAAAAAAAAAAGAAAGAAAAAACCCTCATGAATAGAATGCCCTCACTGAGGGAATAGTTCATTATGCTGAAAGTGGCAAGTGGCATCCTTACAAAGGATAAGTTCTGCCCACTCTTAACAATCCAGCCAAAAATATATACCTTTTGCCAATTTTCATTTTCCTGCAGAGTCTACCTTCCACAGCCATCAAATGTACCCAGACAGGAATGTGATAAAAATTCAGAATTGGTGAATTTTTGGGAGGTGGGGTACTGGGACTGAACTCAGGGTCCCTTAACTGAGCAACATTCCCAGCCCCGTTTTTTGTTTGTTTGGTTGGTTGTTTCTTTTGATAGATGGACACAACACCTTTACTTTTTATATTTGTTTTTATGTGGTGCTGAGGATTGAACCCAATGCCTCACAAGTGTTAAGAAAGCACTCTACCACTGAGCCACGACCCCAGCCCCAGCCCTTTTTTATATATTATTCAGAGACAGGGTCTCACTGAGTTGCTTAGGGCCTCACAAAGTTGCTGAAGCTGGTTTTGAACTTGCGACCCTCGTGCCTCAGCCTTCTGAGTTGAGATTTCAGGCATGTACCACCATGCCCAGCAGAATTTGTGAACTTATAAATTCACTGTTACTTTTAGACCTGTGCTACTCATGAGTGTGGTCCCTGCATCGGCAGCTTCAGTCTCACCTACAGGCTCGTCAGACATGCAAATTTCCCCACACCACCACAGACCTACTGAGTCAGAACCTCTGAAGCCAGCACTTTTAATCTGCTTTAATAAGCTCTCTATATGGTTCTTATGCACTTATACACAGAGTGAGAAGCTCTGTGCTAGATCATTTGCTTTTGCTGGAGGTCCAACTAATACCCCTACATCATTACCCTTAGTTTCAGCTATACCACTGGGGAACCCAGCAGCAATATCAACTTTGGGGGTATGACCATGGATTTTCTGACATCATGTCCACCCCAGAAAATGCACCCTTTTTTGTTGGTAATGTTTTGGTTTTTAAACATTTTTTTTAAGTTGTAGATGGACACAATACCTTTATTTTATTATTTATTTTTATGGTGGTGCTAAGGATTGAACCCAGTGCCTCACATGCACCAGGCAAGTGCTCTACCACTGAGCCACAACCCCAGCCCCTGTTTTACTTTTTTTGTAGTAAAAAAATTGGGAATTGAACCTAGGGCCTTGCACATGCTAGGCTAGTATTCTATTATTGAGCTGCATCTCTAGCCTTTTTATTTTGAGACAGGGTCTCCCTAAGTTTCCCAGGCTGACCTCAAATTTGCCATCCTCTTGCCTCAGGCTTTGTAGCATCTGGGATGACAGGTTGCACCACCATGCCTAGCAGTCCTCAACTATTAACAAGTTACCCATACAGTATTTGTTAGAAATGTCTGTGTATATGTACTTACAGAAGTTCCCAAAGCAGGCTACACATCTGCATATTTATATCTCTTGACACTTATTACCAAAAATTCTTTTCCTCTTTTCCTGACTCCATGATTTTTTTTAACCTTCCAATATATGCCTGGAAGTTAAATATCATGGAAATCTGTTCAACCCAAGGTTGTGAGTGGTGAATCTTAAAATAGGATAAGTGTTTTTAAAATCAGAGTTTCACTGGAGACCTACATTGGATGTGTATTGACTCATGCTGAAGTCAACTCATTCCCTTTGGTTGCTAGAAAACCTTCATTTTTAAAAATGTTCCTGAAAAATAAATTATTTCCCTATCCCTTTACAGCATAATTTCCTCTAATAGAGGTTGCTTCACCATGACACCTAACATCTCATTAAGCTAACAACACCCAAAACAATCTGGACATGTGTATATGTGTGTGTTTACTGGTTGTTTTTTTTTTTTTTTTTTTTTTCAGGAAATACCATCATAGGACAAAAATCTGGGGCACTGAAATGAACCCCTGGGAACAATAAACTGTGACCCTTTGTAGCATGGCATGTTGTTCTCTTTTTAACAGACCAGTCATGAGACCTTGATAAAACAACAGAAAAATAATTTTTGCACAAGATGAAATTGTCATGGGGGGGGAACCTAAACAAACTCTCTAACTTCACTTGTTCTTAGTCAACTTAAAAATCACATATTTTGGAGGTCACACAGTTGAGCAAAACATTATTAGTTTCTCACTGCCTTTGCTGTAGATAACACCTCTGGTGTGTGTGCTGTGATGATAATAGCCGCCTAGGTTACTTTTCAGGGACTTGAAGGCCGCTGTTGTGTTGAAAACACTGACTTTTCACTTGACCTGAAGACGTCTAGTGCACGGACTGCAAGGGGATGCAAAGGCGTGGCATCTGTCTGATGTCTGTCCCCATTGCTGCCTCAACTTTTGGTTCAGAGTCTACTAGCCCTGCATGTAGACTTGCTGATTGCCAGTTGGAGCTGGTATGCATTTTCTTCTATACCACCCTTGTGCTTTTTCAACAGCTACAGCAGCCCCCTAAAATCCTATCAGAGACACAAGGTCAGAATGTTTGCACAGGATGATGACATCAACCGCAAGACTTGTCAATAGTTCCTGGGACAAGTTGACCATGATCACCTACCTGGTGGTCCAAGCTATGAAAAAGAAGAAACATCTTTTGGAATGTTCCCCTGGCCAATGGAAAAGTACTGGATGTGAGCCCACCTAGGAAATCAATGAAAAGCTTATATCTCCATTTGTTCAGGGAACAGCCTGACCTCTCCATCAGTGCTGTCTCCCATCAGCTGAAGCCCCAATTAAAATCCTACCAGTGTGTACTCCCAAAACTTGGCTCAATTTTGTTTCTCCTGTCACTTAGTCAGAAGTTCCTGTCTCCCATAACAGATCAAACCCAGGGCTTGTGCATGGTAGGCAAGTGCTATACCACAGAGCTACATCCCAATCTTATTTATCGCTTTTCAAAGCAACAGGAGAACAACTAGTCTTTTAAAACCCTTAACATTTATTTTATTTTTTTTTTTTGCCTTTAATGAGGAGAAATTAGTCTTGGCAATATTCTTTCTTGTAATTTGTTACCACAATCTATATTGATGAATTTTGCTTTCTATTCCCAATGAGAGCATTGTAACCCCTAACTCTGCAAAGCATACTCAGCAGCTACAAATTGCTTCTTATTTGCAACTACCTGCCAGTGTGTTATATCACCATTAGAGTGTTTGACATTATTGGTGACAGATACATCACAAAAGGCCCAGAGTAGTTGCAAAAGCATAGAAATCTTGAAATACTATGAACCCCTCTGAGATGGCTGTAGCTATACAGTCTCTGGTTGTTAAATTAGCAGTGAATTGTGTTATGGTTAAAAGCATGGACCTTGCCATTAGGCAAATCTATGTTTCAAATCCCAGCCTAAGTATTGATAAGTTGTGTTACTTTAATCAGGTCACTTAAATTCTCCATCTTCATTGTTCTCATTGGGGAAAATGGGAACAGTAGTAATTAGGATTATTGTGAAGAGTAAAGGAGATAATGCTTGTAAAGTACTGATAGTGTCTTGCCTAAAATAAGTGCTTAATAGTTGTTAGCTATTATTACTCTTAATAATAATAATGTTATTATGTCTCAGACCACAATAATTTATCCATGGACAATACTAAATATTTCTAAATCTCCAAAGGTAAATCCCTCTTCCCTGCTATCTTAGTTCAGACTGCTATAACATATTACCATAGACTGGGTGGCTTATAAAACAACAGAAATTTATTCCTGTTCTGGAGGCTGATGTCTGAGGTCAAAGTGCTAGGTAGCACGGTCAGATTCCAGCAGGGCCCTCTTCCAAACTGCAGACTGCCATCTTCTATTTTCATGTGGTGAAAGCAGAGAAAAGCAAGCTCATGTGGGACTCTTAAAAGTACACTAACTCCATTCAGAGCGCTCGTGACTTCATCCAATCCTCGCTACCTCCGAGAACCATGACATTGGGAAGATACGTTTCAACACATGAATTTTCAGGGGACACAACAATTCAGATCACAGCACCTTCAGACCTAGAATTACTTTATTCTTTTCATGCTGATTCTCCTTCTCTTTTCATTGTATTTTTATTCTTGTGAAAAAAACTCACACTTCATAATGTTTATAATTATGTGATAGTAACAACATAGAACTCCTGGTTACAGGCAACTTTATGCTATGGATAAGGCTTGTTCTCTTGGAACCCGCTAACTTTAAAATCTGTTTTTGACAGAAATATTGTCCTCTCTTCATACCCTCCTGCTGTTTTCCTCCTACTGTTGGTTTTACTTCAAAATATTTCTCTCTTGTGCTTTGGTTTTAGGTGGGTGCCCTAGTGTATCAGAAAAAATTGTGCTACTTTTGTGGATGAGATGAACTTACATTTAATCCCTGTTTTAAATACATTAGTCACTGTTTCTATAGTATGATAATGTCCAACACCCCAGGAGTGATCCAGCAACGGTAGTCTTGGAGATGGCCTTTGAAGTCGATTTTGTTTTGGTGCTGGGTATTGAAGCTTGTTCATGCAAAGTACACACTCTACCACTGAGCTCCATCCCCAGCTCCCTGAAGCTCTTTGAGTGAAAGTATGACTTTTTAAACAGCTGTTAAGCTACAACTTGAAACTTAAAAAATGGGAGAGAATGGCATGAACAGTAAGAGAAAAGGGTCTGCCTACCTATAAGTAATGTTGAGTTCTGCCTTTACCTACAAATAACCTGGTTTGAGAATTGGACTGGAACTAAATATCAAAGTATTTTGCTGGATTCTCTGAGAAGGATTTGGTACATCCAAAATAACAACTTCACAAAATATTCCAAAGACATTTGAAAAGTCTTAAATTAAAATAACTCCTAAAGTTGATAATATATCTGAATCTTTTCTTATATGTAACTAATGAATGACATGCATTTGTATTCTTTCATTCAATATATAAAAGATTAAAAATTATACTGTGGCAGATGGGTAGCTTGCTGCATGAATCATTGAAAGCACAATAGGTCAGGAATGTTGATGTTTGCCTAACAGAACAACTCAAATTCAACACAATTTTTTAATAAAATAAATCCAGCAGAGAAAAATTAATGTGTAATTTTTGTAGCTTTTTTAAAAAAATTGAACTTCACTGAGACTCTCAGGATGATGAATTTAAATGTGCTACCTTGTTAATATAGTGATACTTGAATGAAAGTATGACTTCTATTTCTGTATCCTTATTACCTAACACAATACTCATTAAATACTCAATGAATGATTAGATGAATGAATGAGAAGGAGAAAAGGAAAGGAAGAAACAATGAAGGAAATGAAAATGAATGGATGAATGGATATGGGATCATTTAAACTTTTAAAACTGGATAAATAGCTAGGCATGGTGATACACACCTGTGATCCCAGCTACTCAGGAGACTGAGGCAAGAGGATTGTAAATTAGAGGCTAGACTGAGTGACTCAGCAAGACCGTGTCTCAAATTTTTAAAGAATTTTGGAAAGGGCAGGGGATATAGCTCGGTGGTAAAGTAAAGTGCCCTGTGTTCTATCCCCAGCATTGCAAAATAAGTAAAGTGCATAAATGATAAGAATTAAAGTGATTTCACTGGTGAATATCAGATCAGTATAAAATGCATATTACTGAGTGTTCTATACTCAAAATATTCACTTTCCCCAAACCTGATACTGAGTATGTTTTATTCTTTAGGCCATTCTCAACCCTAGCTACTGTTTCTGTTCGTTGTTTTGGTGTTGGGGATTAAACCCAGGACTTCTGCATGCTAAGCACACACTGAGCTACACCCCTTTCCCATATGATCTCCCCATGTTGCTCAGACTGTCTGGAACTCCTAGGCTCAAGTGATTCTCCCATTTCAGCCTCCTATACCTGCCTACAATGTTTTTTGTTTGTTTGTTTTTGTTTTTGTGATAGTGGGGATTGAACCTAGAGTCAGTTTGCCACTAGGCTACATCCCCAGCCCTATTTATTTTTAATTTTAATACAGAGTCTCACTAAGTTGCTTAGGGCCTCACTAAGTTACTGAGGCTGGTTTTGAACTTGAGATCCTCTTACCTCAGCCTCCCAAAGGAATGGGGGATTTTGTTTGTTTTTTGTTTTAAATGGTAATGGGAATTGAACCTAAGGCCTTGTGCTGCTAGGCAAGCACTCTAATATGAGCAGCATCCTGACCCCTATCTTTTTTTTTTTTTTCTGGAAAAAGAAGAAAAAAGAAGTTTTGTTGCTTTGCTAGCAAAGTAGAAACACAGGGAACTCCTGTCCCAGAGGCTGTGATTCTGCCCATTAGAGGGAGCGGAGGGTTGTTGTGTTTTGTTTTGCTTTTTGCCAGTTTTCACCACTTTTATTCAAAATAGTTCTGGAACAATCAGAAAAGAACAGTCAGACAAGAGAAAGTAATAAAAAATATTCAACCTGGAAAAGAAGAATTCAGATTATCGCTGTAGACTAAATTACATAAATTTATATATAGAAAACCTCAAAGTATTTTTTTTATTATTATTTTCATTCTCTCTCTCTGTTTTTTTTCTTTTTTTTTTGGTGGTGGTGGTGCTAAGGATTGAACCCAGGGCCTCATGTGAGCTAAGCAGGTACCTACCACTGAGCTACATCCCTAACCCTTCAATGGTTTTTGTTTTGTTTAAATTGTTTTTTAGTTGTAGATGGACACAATACCTTTATTTATTTTTATGTGGTGCTGAGGATCGAACCCAGTGCCTCACAAGTGCTAGGCAAGCACTCTTCCACTGAGCCACTGAGCCACAGCCCCAGTCCCACCTACAATGCTTTTTAAAGGATATCAGTACCTTGTTCTCACCCTTCATCCCATGCCATTTTTTTTTTTTTAAAGGTGATTCTTATGTGTAGCCAAAGTTGAGATTACCGTATTAGGGTCTGTGGCTGTGGCTCAGTGGTTGAGTGCTTGCCTAGCACGTGTGAGGAACTGGGTCCTATCCTCAGCACGGCATAAAAATAAATGAGTAAAATGAAGGAATTGTGCCCATCTACAACTAAAAAAAAAAAAAAAAAAAAAGAATCACCATGTTAGGAAATTATAATTACGATATTTTCTTTTTTCTTTCTTTTTTTTTTTTTTTAAATAGTGGAGGTTAAACTGAGGACCTCAAGCATTCTATGCAAACTCTACCACTAAGCTATACCCTTAATCCTTTTTATTCTTTTATTTTGAGCCAGGGTCTGGCTAAGTTGTTGGGTCTGGCATTGAACTTGTGATTCTCCTGCTTCAGGCTCTCCAACAGCTGGGTTATAAGTGTGTGCCGCTATGCTCAATGCTATGTTCTTGATGATTAAAAAAAATAGCTTAAAGATACAATAGCTAGGGCTGGAGCTGGGGCTCAGTGGTGGAGTGCTCACCTAGCATGCGTAAGGCACTGGTTTTGATCCTCAGCACCACGTAAAAATAAATAAAATAAAGGTATTGTGTCCATCTATAACTAAAGAATTTATTTAAAAAATGTACATTAGCCCAAATTTGCTTTAGAGTCTCCTCATAAAACTTTAAACTCAGTGTTAGGTGTTTTCTATACCAGAGATAAACACTAACAAGACACAAAATGAATATCTTTAAAAAAATTTTTTTTAGTTGTCAATGGAACTTTATTTAATTTATTCATATGCAATGCTGAGAATCAAACCCAGTGCTAGGCAAGCGCTTTAGCACTGAGCTATAATCCCAGCCCCACAAAGTGAATAACTTGTCCCAATTTATGGACCTGAACCTACTGACCTGCAAAAAGAAGTTTGTTCATTGCTAAGTCAACTGTAAACCCGAGATTTTGCTTGAAATTAAAATATGTACCACAAGATTGGTTTGCCCAGTGTTACTGTAAGGGCAAGTTAAATAATGCAGTTTAAAGTTCAAGACTGCTGCAGAACACCTTCAGTGTGTCTAGGTAATGCAGTTTTCTGTTAATATCAAGTCATAGATATTTGTACTCTTCTGTACTTGCCTGCAAACCTCATGACTCATCTCAGCTTGGATTCTTTCAAGAATAGGATCTTATTATGGTGTCCACAGACAAGAGAAACAAGAATTTTGTGAAAGCCAAATTTCATTTTCTTTAGCCTCAACTACTGCAACAAAATTTCCAGCCAGAGGATGACTCCAGACTCATTTTTTAGAGTCATTGATGATGCCTGAAGATGTAAGATCCATGAAGCTGGCTGTTTGGTTTTTGTTTCCTGCTCATCCTGGTAGGATATAGGCTACTGGTCACAGGGAAGATACTTGATGAATATTTATTGAATGAACAAATATTGTGGTTTAGATATTGAATAGTGATTTCCAGTTCCCAAACAGTGAAAAACCCTGTGCTAGCTCTTTTTAAAATTCATTGTTCCTATTATGAGAGTCTAGAATGAATACTGTAATTGAGAATATATTATTTTAGTCTCTTTAACGTCCTTACCTCCCTTCTTCAGATGATAAAATTCCTTTTTCCTATTGGGAACTGTGCTAGTCATCTTTCCATCACTGTAGCAAAATACCTGAGATAATCAAAAGAAGAAAAAGTTTATTTGGACTCACAGTTTGGAGATTCCGTTTTATCATCAGTGGTCCTATTGCTTTGGGCCTGTGGTGAGGCAACACATCACGGCAGGAGTGTATGGCACAGCAAAACCATTGACACCGTGAGCAGGAAGCAAAAGAGAAAGGAAAGGTTCCACAGCCCTCTTCAAAGGCATACTCCCAAGACCTAAGGACCTCCCTGCAAGGTTGCACCTCCTAAGGGTTTCATTTTGGGGACCAAGCTTTAATACATGGGCTTTTGGGGACACTCAAGGTCCAAGCTATAGCAGAATCCAACTCAGTATAGGTTCTCTCTCCTCCCTGACCGTGGGGATATCTCATAACTCAGACCTGTCCCATCAGAAAATTACATTCCCTGTTGGTTGCTGATCCAAGTCAGATAGTCTGCTCTGTACCTCTCTGCTGGGGCTAATAAAGAAGATTGGCTCTATCTGCTGGAGTTCAAGATGGTTTTGGTTTTATTAGAGTCTGGATCCAGGGGCAGTTCTTTCCCACACTGAGACTAAAACCCATATATAGTAGAAGCCAATAAGTGGTAAGCAGAATTGAAAGACGTAGAGCAAGAGAATGAGACTTTTTGCTCCTTACAGGATATTTAGTCTCTTGTGTTTTGTTTTGTTTTGTTTTGTTTTGTTTGTACTGGGGATTGAACCCAGGGGCACACCATCACTGAGCCACATCCCCAGCCCTATTTTGTATTTTTTATTTAGAGACAGGGTCTCGCTGAGTTGCTTAGGGCCTCGCTAAATTGCTGAGGCTGGCTTTGAACTCATAATCCTCCTGCCTCAGCCTCCCAAGTGCTGGGATTACAGGTGTGTGCCACCGCGCCCGGCCTAGTCTTTTCTTTTTTTTAACAATAGAAATATCCTCTTTGTTTTGTCTGATTATGAAAGTAAAAAGTGCTCATTGTAAAAAATCAGGAAATACAAAAGTTATGAAAAAAAAGTTTTCTTGAGTTCAACACCCAGATATCTTTCTTGTATTTGTCCTCCCATACATACAAAAGCTATGTATTTCACTCTCACTCTCTTCTCTCTCTCTCTCTCTCTCTCTCTCTCTCTCTCTTATTTTAAGCAAAAAAATGAGTTCATGTTTTTGTAAACTTCTTTTAACACTTTATTAATTATAAATATCTTTAGACTTTGCTATGGTTTGAATAAGGTTCCCTAAAAGTTCCTCTGTTAAGGACCTGGTCCCTAGTTCACGACACTAGTGGAAATTGGAGGACCTTTAAGGAGTGAGGCCTAGTGGGAGGGCTTTAGGTCATGGGGGGTGTGCCCTCGAAGGAGATGATGGAACCTCAGCCCCGACTTTTTCACTTCTCAACTATGAGGTGAGTAGCTTTGCTCTACCGTGTGCTACCGCCATGATACGCTGCCATGGGCCCAAAGCAACTGGACCAATAAGTCATGGGCTGAAACCTCTAAACTGTGAGCCACAATTGATTATCTCAGGTATTCATTACAGTAATGAAAAACTAATGCCCATGTCAATAAAGATAAATTTACATTATTGTTTTTAAAGACTGTTTAGTACGCCATTGAGTATGCTAAATAGAGTTTACTCAACTACTTCTGTTGTTTCAGATAGTTCTTAAAAGCTCTGGTTTTCTAAAAAAAAAAAAAAAAAGCAATAAATCTTAACATTGATTCACTCAACACTTTCTGCCAAGAATTTCCCTATTCTAAATTTTTTCTGCATGACATTTGAACATTTGCAGGTGAATGGTTGGGGTGAGAGTGGAAGAAATAGACTTTTATGAGCTGTTGGAAGCATAGAACATAGTGCAATTGTAACTATGAGATCTTTCTTATGAAATTTTAAGCTTATTAATTTATAGAGATGAAAAGTACACATCTTGTTTGGTTAATTTCTTGAACAGTTTCCAGATGACTGAAAAGTGTTTACATAAATGCCTATGCCATATTTTGGTGATGACTACCATTTTCTGAATGGCAACCAAGCCTCTAATTACGAGGGTGTGGCAATTCAGTTGCATGTGTAAACCCAGTTCTACCACAGACTCCATTTATGCTTTATGAAGATAACAAAGCAAGGCACAGGAACAGGAAATCAAGTAATAAAAGAGATCTAGAATGTGTAAATATTCCATTTAAAGAAACATGACAAATCAAAAGCTGGAGATATATGTTTTATCAGCAAGAGGGAAATTATAAAAGCAAAATGAGAAAATGAAATCATATCTTAAAATACTTGCTAAATTACAAAAAGATGTAAATTAGTAACTCTTGAACATTCAACATTCTTTTCCAATATGGTAGGCTCTTTTTTGAACTGGAAGCCAATTATAATGGAAATCAAGACTATAATGAAGTATCCAATCATGTTGAAAAAGAGATATGGGACACATGAAGCTGCTCTTTATAAGTTCCCACTCACCTTTAAGCTTCCCATTTAGGAAGAACAGCTCTGATCTTATTGGGCAAGTCCAATTTTAAAATTACTTTTGGAGCACTAACAACTTTGTTCCATAATAAACATAGATATTGTTAGGAACAATTATGGATGGGACTTTAAATCATTGTCATAGAATTCTAGGAAAACACTTCAAATGGAGAATTTCTGCTGCCTTTCATCTGCAACTATGACAGAAAATGAGAATGGAGGCCTGTAGAGCTCCATCTAAAGCATGAAAGCTTAGCAGTTCATGTTACAACAATGAAATTTATTTTTCATTTAAATACTAAAAAACAATTATCATAAACTATATTAGCTCTCAACTCTGATGACTTTCAATAATTTTATCATTTTTGAAGCAAAAATAAATTTGAGAAAGAAATTTTTTTTCTTTCTTTTTTTCCTTTTTAAAAAACCTTCTAGAAGGTTCTAAGTGATTCCTCGGCAAATTAATGCATGTGAAAAATAACTCGTATAGGACAAGCAGCTCTATTGTTAAATTGTTCACAAAGCCTTGGTTTAAATTTCAGGAGCATTTGAAAGATTTATTGCAACACATATAATATACCCAAACGCATATTAAATTTATACTTTTCAATCCCTTTGTGTTTCATGTTTTGGGGGTTTATTTCTTTCAAAGATAAATCGTTCTTATTCCATATAATGAAACAGTTTCCCAGGGAGAACTTTGTGTAGACATTTTTGTCACTTTTAAATCTTTACAAATCATTTCCCATCAGATTCTGAGACATTTGAAGTGTTTCAGACAATATTGCAGAATTCAATAGCACAGGTCAACTTCCTATACTTCTTTCCTTACTGTTAACCTAATTAGTAGTTGTTAATAGTCATAATACCAGAGAGATAACTGCAGTTCTACCAAAAAACAAGGGACTACACCAGGCACACTGGTGTATGCATGATAATCCCAGCTACTTTGGAGACTGAAGCAGGAGGATCACAAGTTTGAGGCCAGCCTTAGCCATTTAGTGAAACCCTCTTTCAAAACAAAAAATAAAAAGGGTTGGTGGTGTGTAACTCAGTGATAGAGTGACACTGGGTTCAAGTCTAGCCTCACAAAAAATAAAAAGAAAAAGGGTTGTAGTTTTATCAAAGTCCTTGTACTACCTATAATGATTCTCAAACTTGATCTGGGAGAAAAGAATGCAAATATTAGAAAAGAAAAAAACTTTTTCGTTATGAAAAATGACCATACCGATGTATATAGTAGTATAGCAAGCCTACACTAAAACAGTTTTTTTAAAGTAAAAATAAAAGCATAGTGCAGAAATAGTCTTATTGTTTATATGAATTTGTTGTATCATACAGTAAAGAAGGAAGGAACATTCTGAAATGCTTATCAATTTGGAAAAAATAGTTTAGACAATCCCTTCACACATCAAAATAAATTCCAGAAGACTTAAAGTAAATATAAAATATTAAAAAATGGAAATATCAAAAGAAAATAGAATTGAATGTATAATAAGCCTAAGGAGGGTGATTGATTTTTATACTTAGAAGCAATTTAAAATAACTCAAAGGGGCTGCATATGGTGGTACACACCTATAACTCCAGCAACTTGGGAGTCTGAAGCAGGAGGCTTGCAAGGTCAAAACCAGCTTCAGGGAATCTTGAACTTATCGAGGCCTTAAGCAACTTAGTGAGACCCTGTCTCTAAATCAAAAGAATTGGGGATGTGACTCAGTGGTTAAGCACTCCTCAGGAAAATATGAGCAAATTTCTGTAAAGTGACCAAAATAAATATACAATAGAATGGGAAAATATCTGCAAAAATTATAAAGTATTGATATCTTCCTTATATAAATAACTCAGAAGTTGAGTGCTTGCTTAGCTTGCATGAAGCTCTGAGTTTTATCCCAAGTACCATGAAAAAAAAAAAAAACACATTAAAAAAAAAAAAAAAAGCCGGGCGTGGTGGCGCACGCCTGTAATCCAAGCGACTTGGGAGGCTGAGTCAGGAGGATCGCGAGTTCAAAGCCAGCCTCAGCAACTTAGCGAGGCCCTAAGCAACTCAGTGAGACCCTGTCTCTAAATAAAATACAAAATAGGGCTGGGGATGTGGCTCAGTGGCCGAGTGTCCCTGAGTTCAATCCCTGGTTCCCCCCCCCCCAAAAAAAAAGCTTGTTTTTGTTTTTTGCTGAGTGAAGTGGTGCATCCCTGATATTCTGAGTTAGGATGATCCCAAGCAGGAGATCCACCTGGGAAATCTAGTGAGACCCTGTCTTAAAACAAAAAACGTGTTTTAAAAGGATTGGAGCTATAGCTCAGTGACAGATAATTTGCCCAGTATGTGCAAGGTCCAGAGCCCTGGTAACACACACACACACACACACACACACACAGAGCTCATACAAATTGATAAAATGACACTAAGCCTCAAAGAAATGGATAGCAAATGACATAATATTAGTGTACAAACATGTACAGAAAAAGGCTCAGTTTTATTAATCAAAGAAATGCCAACTAAGATAATAAAATATCAGATTTCACTTAGGAACATTTAATATTTTAAACTGACATATCAAAATAGCAAGGGTATTATGAACAGGTCCAGTGATACATTGCTAATCTTTTTAAAATACATTTTTATAACTCTATAATTTTAACTTATTTATTTTTTTTTATGTGGTGCTAAGGATCAAACCCAGTGCCTCAAACATGCTCGGAAAGTGCTCTACCTCTGAACCTCAACCCCAGCCCCGTTGCTAGTCTTGATAAGTCTTTATCCTTTGATCCAATAATTCCACATCCCCATAACCATAAATATTTCTGGAGAAATAAGACTGAGGCTTAAACAGAGTTATTCTGCCCAATATGAAGTTCTATTGAGGTATGGAAAACAACTGGAAAACATTATGGAAAACATTATAGCTTAAAAAGATTAAAGCCTTGAAATAAAAAGCCAGTGAGAACAGATGGAGGATGAATACACTGAGTAAAAGGAACAAAGATGAGTTTGAGAGAGGGGAGGAAGTGCTGGGAATGATACTGGCCCAATTATATTGTTATTATGTGCACTATGAATGTGTAACAACAAATCCCCTTATGTACAACTATAACGTACCAATAAAAAATGTGGATAGTGAAAGGAAGGAAGGAAGGAAGGAAGGAAGGAAGGAAGGAAGGAAGGAAGGAAGAAAAAGAAAGATAGATGAAAGATGGATGAGCAGTTTTGCAAACAGCAAATTGGAAAGATTTGGGGGAAATTGGATATTAAAGTTTTTTTTCAGTCTCTTGTCATTTTCAAATTTTGTTGGGGGGGTACTAGGGATAAAACTCAGGGCAGTCAACCCCTGAGCCACACCCCCAGCCTTATTTTGTATTTTATCTAGAGACAGGGTCTCCCTGAGTTGCTTAGCACCTCACTTTTGCTGAGGCTGGCTTTGAACTTGTGATCCTCCTGCCTCAGCCTCCTGAACTGCTGGGATCATAGGTGTGGGCCACCACTCCCACCAAATTTTTGTTGTTTTAGTTGCCATGTTTGTAGATGATAAACAAATTTTTAATCCTGCTTTTCTTGAAAAACGGATCATTAAATGCTGTGCTTTTCCACTGTTGTTTATCTTCCAGTGACCTGGATGTTAGACTTCCTGCTTTCCCTGCTTCAACAGGCAGGATGGCTCACTCGTCTGTTTTCCTCCACTCATTAATAGTCCTTGGACTCCAGCTTCCTTTCTTGTAATATAAAAACAATAACATAAATTGTTTTTCTAGCTGTCTCACGGGAATAATCAGTGTCTTTAGTATCCTCTGTGTTTCTTTTTTTAAAAGGCCTAACGAAAAAGTCTCACTGGTATTAACTAGTTCCTGTTTTCGCCTCATTCTGTACAATATCAAGCCTACAAAAAAGCAGCCCAAAGCTGTTAATCACTTCATAATTTGGTCCAGATTTAATTCTCTGTAGGCCTTGATTGAACGTAGAGGGTCATCTCTCAGAAATTCCTAGTTTGATGGGTAGGCAAGGCCTTTCTTTTGCTCTGTGGAATTTCTTGCATGTCCCTTTCCTACTATTTCCTCAGTATTCAACTCCTGCTTACCTGAACATGAAATTCCTCCTATATAACTGTATTTTAATAGTCTATGTGCTGTGCTTGTTTGTGTGTATATTTACAAAATACACAATAGTCCTCTAACATTGCCTTCAAAGCTGGGACCACTGCTTCCCTACTTACAGATTTAACTGGCTCTGGGAGCAGGTGTGAAGAACCTTCATTTGTAGCACTTTCCAGTTTCTGTATTATACGTACTCCTCCCATGGCCAGTTTAAAGATATTGATATCACATCAGTGAACACCATTATGCAGTATTTCTACCACATACGTAACTTCAAGAGCCTAGATTAAAGTAAAATGTAGTGAAATAATTAAGAAGTGATAACTTTTAGCCTGGGGATGTATTTCAGTGGTAGAACAGTACTTGGGTTCAATTTTCAGCAAAGAAGAAGGAAGAGGAGGAGGAAGAAGAAAAGGAAGAGGAAGAGGAGAGGGAGAAGGAGGAGGGGAGGAGCAGCAATGAGTTTTAAGTATTTTCCTTTGTTTTAATATGATTTGCCAGCTTTAAGTTTATGCAATTTGAATTTAAATCGTGGCTATGGTTAATACCTTGGAGCATTCCCAAAATTTAGCAGTTGACTGATTGTACAAGCCAGCACACCACTGGTCTTAACTTTGCACCAGAGTATGAAACAAAACCCTGGTCCAGTAACTCTAACAAGTTAATCTTGTATCTAGAACAACTCTGGTTCCAAATAAACAGAAACTAGATTCAGATTAGATTATCAGTGCTCACAGTGCAATGCGCCTGGCGTCGCGCCAGGTTGTGGGGCTGCAAGGCAAAGTGAGAGCCCTCTCACTGTCTTCCCCACATGAGTAAACAGCACCTCCATTATTCTAGCTTCTCAGGCCAAAATTCTTAGTGTCATCTTTGACTCCCCTCTTCCTATTTCAAGACCATCAGCACATCCTGATGGCCCTACCTTCAAAATATATTCAGATTCCAACTACTTTTCACTCCTCCACCACTACCAGCCTATGTGAGCTGCCATTCTTTCTTTCTTAGATAATGGCGATTCTTTCCTAAATGGTTTTGCTCACATCCTTGCGCCTCTGTGGTGCAGTCCAAAAACTCAAGCTGATCCTTTTAAGCTGAGAGTCATGTTGTGTTTTCCCTCTGCTTTGATAGTTTCTTCTCAAAGTAAAAGCCACAGTCCTCACAGTGGTCTGCAGGGCTAAATATTCCTGGTGTCTCTCTGCTTCTCTGACATTATTTACTGCTCTTCCCCTTTCTTCACTCTGCTCTGACTATGCTAGCTTTCTTACTACCCCTCAAATATGCTGGACAGGATATGGTCCCAAAGTCTTGGCATTTGCTATTTTCTCTGCCTAGAACACTTTGCCCCAGATACCTTCATGACTTTCTCCCATCCCTGTGTCTAAGCCTTTATTACTATTATTGTTATTTTTATTATTATTCCTGGGGATTGAAGCCAGTGCTTTGTGCAAGCTAGGCAAGCACTCTACCACTGAGCTGCACCCCCACACCCTAAGTTTTGTTTGTCTTTTCCGATGGCTAGCCTTCCCTAGCCATCTTGCTCAAAATCGTGTCCCCATCCTTGACCCCCAGTATCCCTGCTTAAATTTTCTCCATAAACCTGTTTCTACTGACATACTATTTATTTTACTTGTTTATTGTCTGTCCACAACTGGAATTTAAACTGCACAGGGCCTGTGACCTTTGTATTGTTCACTGCTGACTCCGTACTGTGTAGAATAGTGTTGGGGATATGTAGGTGTTCAATACATATTTTTTGAATGAATGAGGTATGTCCTCAAGGAGTTTATAGGTTTTCTACAGGAATGTTTTGTAACCGAAGTACTTGCATTTCCTGCCTTTTGACTTGAGTTTCCTTGTTACTAATCCCTGATACTTGTTTCCAAGCATCTACAGTTCTGCAAGGACCTCTGTCATTTACCAGCCCAGTTCTACATCTTGTGTCTTATTTGGCTGGGATTTTTGTTACTTGGGTTCCTCTATTCCTTTTACCCCATAAATTGATCTTTCAGTTTCAGACCCATCTTTGAATTAGAAGCATTTATGTGCAGGTCTGAGGATTTTTTTTCTGTAGCTGTCTGATTTCTTCCTTTCATTCTTTCTTTCAGTACTGGGGATTAAACCCAGGGCCCCTGGTGTAGGCTAGGCTCTACCACTGAGCTCTATCCCTAGCCCTGAGCTTCAAATCTGATAGTACTGTAATGTGTTATGTGACAGATTGTATAACAAACTACATTTTCATTATAATCTTCAAAAATTAAAATGATGCTCTTTTAACAGGACCCACCAACATGGGCTGTGTTCATACCAAAACTGAAGAATTCAGCCTGGTTCATCCTTGAGAAGTACTTCACTTGCTGGGCAATGACTTCCACACCAACAAGCACTTGTGCAAGGAGATCACCTTTATTCCCATCAAGAAACTCCACAACAAGATTGCAGGGTATGTTACACATTTGATGAAGTGGATTCAGAGAGGCCTTATGAGGATAAGTCCATCAAGTTGCAGGAATAGGAGAAATTAGAAAGGAGAGATAAAAATTATTTTCTGAGCGTCTCAGCCCAGGGTCAGAAGATCATTAAAGTAGATTCTGACACTAAGGAAATGCTGAAGGTTTTGAACTTTGGCAGTCTGTCCAACCTGCAGGTCACTCAGCCTACATTGGGGATGAACTTCAAAATACCACTAGAAAGTGCTGAGGAGTGATATTCATCAAATAATATTATTATATTGTGTGCACGTATGAATATGTAACAACAAATGTACAACTGTAATGCACCTATAAAAAATGTGGAAAAAATACCCCTAGCACTATTAGAATCTTTCTGCTATACGGAAATATTTTCAGTAAACCTGGGGCAATAACAACAAAAAATTAAAATGAAACTGGACACAGTGGTACAAACCTGAGGATTGCTTGAGCCCACAAGTTCAAGACCAGCTTAGGCAACACAGAAAGACCCTACTTCAAAAAAATCAAATTGTACATTGTGAAGATAATTCTTTTAGCAATTGAATAGAAAACTTATCTGTCAACCTTCCCATTATCTACATAAGATTGGTAAAAATCCTTATAAAATTCTTAAGTTAAACACAAAGAAAAAACTAAACATATTAGAAGCTGTCAACTATTGTTAGATTTTAAGAGTCCTCTCTACCTACACACCTTTCTCAGGCACTTTGCTAAAATCCTGGAATAGCTAGGATCAACTGAGTGGTACCCTCGATTGTTAGCTGGATTTGCTACCTAGACAACATGGCTATGGACAGCTCTGAATTAATAAGCTGCCTCTTCACTAGGAATAATAATGTGAATCAGAAGAATTTTTAACTGCCAACAGTCTTGTGGAAGAATTTTGTTTTCTTAAAGCATATTTTGCGTAGCCTGTTCTATTTCTGCAAGGGCTTTGCAAAAAAATACAGTATGAATAGTGTTCTTTTCCAAATAGAATCAAGTCGGTCCAAACCCAGGGAGCACCAAGCACCTAAAAATACCTGCAGAAATGATAAAAAGGATATTCATCTTTCTGTATCCACATTCTAGACAGATCATAATCTTTTCTAGCAGCACATGGTACACTTCTATAATTCCAGCTACTTGGGAGACTGAGAGGCAGGAGTATTGCAAGTTTGAGACCAGTCTTGGCAACTTAATGAGAACCTATTTCAAAATAAAAAAAAATAGAAAGGGGTGATTATGTAGCTCAGAGGTAGGGCATATGCTTATCATATCAAAGTGTTGGGTTCAATCCCCAATACCACCCCCCCAAAAAAAATCTTTCATATCATCGATACCATTTCTCCAATCATTGCTCCATTTCTGTAAGTGAACTGAGGGAGAAGAGGACTTATTTTTAATTAATTAATTAATTAATTTATTTATTTAGTAATCGGAACCAACCCCAGGTCTCTCACATGCTAGGCAAGTGCTCTGCCATTGAGCTACATGCCCCATCCCTAAATAAAAAATTTATCATGATTTTACAGAAACTGAGATACCAAATTAGACAGTTTTGTATCTAAGACAACAGTGGTATATCAATTACAGAAATAAGACTTTAACATCTTTTTTCTTTAGCTCAGAGGGTGTTTTTCCCAAATCATTCTGCATTGCTAAATAAATGAGACTCCAAATAATAATATAAGATGGTCAGGGCAAAGTAATAGTAATGAGCCAGAGTTAGAATTGAAAATAGAGTCCAATGAACACTCCTTATTCATCGATCCTGCCATTAATGACAGGACTAAACTACTGAATTTCATAGAGAAAATGTCAGTCTAGTGCTATGCGTGTCTAACCAGCATTAGTTCAGTTAACGTTTTATTATAGATGGGCAGAATAATTCCTTTATTTGGCTTATGTAAGGGGGGAAATCCTGAATTGAAATTCTTTGTGGATTTTGTCTTCTTCTATTTCAATATTTACTTGTGTGATATAAAAGGATCTTGGTTGACTGGAGCTCATTAGGAGTCAGGGGAAAAAAAAGACACTACAAGTTAAAAACAATCATCTCTTTGCTTAAAGAAGGTGTGAATCATCAAGCTAAAGAGCTCAACTTTTCAGTGGGTTGGCTATTCCACTGTGTCAGTCTGAGGAGTAATGTGGTCCATTCCAAATTCTGGGAATAGACCCAGGGAGGAGAGGAAAAAATAGAAGAGAAAGAGGGGGGCATCTTTTGTCCTACATTTCAGACATCTGTTGCTTAACCTTGTGGAAATGGAAGAACAAGAGTAGTCATAATTCAGAATCAAGAGGTTTTTCACCAAATGAAAAAGATTCTGAGAGATGCAATAAAGTGAAATGAGTTCTCATTATATAAGCTGACACATGGTCCTCTTCTCAGGCATGCATGGACTTTCAAGGCATGGGCATTTTGTCCTGCCTCGGAGGAATAGTAAGCTCATGTAGACTTTGTCATTGGTAAAACTTCTCGTATGAATCAGAAGTCCAGAAAAGTAGGGTCCAAATAAACAAACAAAGATCTCATTTCTTCTTAGTTCTTAATGTTTTTGTTTTGTTTTGATTTGCTTGACAGCACTGGAGGGCCTCAGGTATTCTAGGCAAGCTGTGTAGCTGTACAACCCAAAGCTGACTTTTTTTTTCCCCAAATGCCACATGGTATTATATGCATTGTCTTTTCCTTTTATTTCCTTTTTGGCCTTTACAACAACTAAGAGTTGAAGATTCTCATTTTGCAGATGGGGAAGTAGAGACTGAGTGACTGTTCAAGGTCTCAGAGATTGCCTAGTAATAGATTTGAATTTAGAATTTAGGTTTCCAAAACCACTTCCAATATCCCCTTTAGAAGGATATGGTGATATTTGAATTTTCAGCCTTAGGGCAATTTCTAGATAAACCTTAGGTTTCTTGATGTCCTTTTAAGAAATGGATGCAGGAATGTTTGTTTTGCATCCCTATTTTCCTCATTGTATATTCTTCAGCAATGTATAGATATCAGACATTAGGTTGTGGGTCTTTTTTGCTATAAGGTGAAATGCATTTCTTCAAGTGTCTGGGTACCACAAGCTTGTTTACTGGGGTTCCTCATGGGCACTATAAATTGAACATGATGTTTGCAGGTAGAATCCTGAAGTTAGAACTGTGAGTTGACTTGCTATAAATAAAGGATTTCCTATACTTCCTTAAAAAAAAAGGTAGAGGACACAAGTGTATTAACAGGGCTACAAATTTCTGATGTTAGTGAAGTCTATTGCCCTCAGTGGGGAGAGTCTTTAAAACCTTAGGGGAAAAAGCAAACAAGTACTTTCAACTTATTCCCTAGAAAGGTTACAATTATTGAACATTTGCTGCCTACCTCTAGTTCACAAGTTATGTTAAATCTAGACTTTAACCCAACTCTTATCCAGTAGAGTATTATCTCTTGTAATTTGATAATGGAATTATCAAAAGCATTAATGATTAAGTGTTATAAAACTACAACTGGAGAACTTCAGGTACAGTGTCTGCCTTCTATAACCAATCATTCAATAAATATTTGAGTATCCGTCATTATGTGCCATGCTGGGTGTCACTCACTCTATTGCCTT
>JAJEJO010000218.1:281771-332745 GCA_020662805.1 Glaucomys volans
AATGGAGGAAGGATAGATAGCATAGAGGGAAGGGAGGGGTGGCGTTGTGGTGGGAGGGTAAGAATAATAACAGAATGAGACAGACATCATTGCCCTGTGTACATGTATGAATGCATAATGCGGGGTGGAAGAGAGGCAAGAATGGAGGAAGGATAGATAGCATATAGGGAAGGGAGAGGTGGGGGCGGGGTGGGCGGTAAGAATAATAACAGAATATGACAGGCATGATTGCTCTGTGTACATGTATGAACGCACAGATGGTGTGACTCTACTTTGTGTACAACCAGTGAAACAATAGCTGTACTCCATTTGTGTTCAATGAATCAATAAGTAAATAAAAAAAAAGAATGAATGTATCAAAGGAAAAAACATTTTTTTTGTAGTACTGAGGATGGAACCCAGAGTTGCATGCTTGTTATGCATGTTCTACCACTGGGCTACAACCCCTGCCCAAAGAAACTGTTTTTAGAAACACAAACTCTTTATTTCTGCATTTACCATGAAACTACTCCCTATGGGCTCACAGTGATTACCCATGCACTCATAGTTTAAGCTTCTACAGGATTTACTCTGAGATCTTTTTATTTATTTATTTATTTTTGTGATATTGGGAGTTGAACCCAGAGGCACCCTTCCATGGAGCTATATTCCCAGACATTTTTTTAAAAATTTTTACAGATTGCATTTTGATTCATTGTACATAAATGGGGTACAACTTTTCATTTCTATGGTTGTGCACAATATAGATTCATACCATTCATGTAATCATACATGTACATAGGGTAATGATGTCTGTCTCAGTCCACCATTTTTCATACCCCCACCCCCTCCTCCCTCTCATTTCCTTCTATGTAATCTAAAGTTCCTCCATTCTTCTCTCAACCCCACCCCCCAACCCAGGCATTTAAAAAAAATTTTTTTTTAGTCGTAGATGGACACAATTTATTTTTTTATTTGTTTATTTATTTATTTATATGTGGTGCTAGCAGTCCCTCACACATGCTAGCCAAGTACTCTACCACTGAGCTACAACGCCTGCCCCATCCCCAGCCTTTTTTTTTTATTTTTTTTTTTTTTGAGGCAGGATCTCACTAACTTGCCCAGGCTGATCTCAGGTTTGTGATCTTTCTACCACAGCCTCCCAAGTAACTGGGATTGATTACAGGCATGTGCCACCTCGCCCTGCTACTCAGATCTTCCTCATGTCCTGAAGTGTTTTGTTCCAGGGAAGGTAGTATGAGGTGGTGACGGCTTCACTGTGTGGACTCTGACACCTGCATCCATAACTTGGCTGTACTACTTATGGACCAGGAGATTTCTAGCAAGTTACTTCTCAATGTCACAGTTTTCTCACTGGAAAAATGGGAACTGGTATAGTATTTTCCTCATAGGGATATCATAAGGATTTAACAAGATGTTATAATATTCATTTATCACCATCCCAACCCCTTGCTAATAGCAAATACTCAATATTATCACTAACAACATTTCTTTCTTTCATCTTTTAGAAATTTGTGTGTGTGTGTGTGTTGTTGGGGATCGAACCCAGGACCTTGCCTGTGCTAGACAAGTGCTCTACCACTGAGCTACATCCCCAGCTTAGAAAAGCACTTTAAAATTTAGACTTAATTAACCTTCTTATGACCTTGTCAAAGGGTCTGATTCCATATGCTGCCTGCCAGATGGCCCACTTACAAATGAGACGCCAAGACACCAACAGCTTACCTATGATAAATGAGACCAATGAAGGTCAATGCTGCATGGTAAAGTATAGGACTGGTGTAACTGAGAATGTCCAACTACAAAGGAAAAAAAAATGGAGAGAGAAGCAAAGAAAGAGAGAATGTGCAACTATGCAAACTCTAGGAAACCATTTTCTGTGAAGGGGTGTGGTGTAGTTGCCTAGATAAACATGAGTCAGAAGACCACAATTTGACTCAGCTCTGCACACAGTACTTAGCCTCTTTGAATGCTATCCTAGTTATGTGCCTCAGGGAAATTATTTAAACTCATGCCATTTTTTTTCCTCCTCTGTGGAACTAGAGTAGTAATGTCCAGTTTGCTGAGTGTCCTGTGATGACAGTGTCTACACAGAGCAGGAGCTCGGTACACTCAGTGAGGCCTGCAGAAGGCACTGTATTGCTTCCCTTCTCTTTTCCTATGACCATCTTGGGAAAATAGTAGCAAGGGTGACAGGCAGTGATCAACGTGATGTGTGTGCTTGATATGAGTCTTTCACAGCCGGTCCTTCAGCATACAAGGGGGTGGGGCATAGAAACTGAGTATGTGTTCCATTCTCCAAGATGTTCAGAAGGGACTTCTTTTTCTAATTTGTACAAAGTTGTCCTGTTATCCCTCCACCCTACCCCCATTCTGTACCATTTCCTTGCTTTCCAGGGCTTTTGGTCTTCCCCATGACTTCACATGGCCATTGTCACTCACTACAGTTCCCACTCTCACCTACCTCACACCTATTAGGACATCCTGTACCACGTGATCCTGCCGTGCCTAATCTCTCCAGAGTCCTTGAGGACTCTTCCAGTAGATGATTGCTGATTGCATTAATAAATTCCAGCTGAAGAATCAACGAGAACTTTATTTAATTTTACTATGTTGGCATGTCAACAGAGGTTTCCAGTGTTCCATTCCGAAGGAGCAAACAGTTGAGGGTTTGAGGAATCAAGGCAAAGATAATGTAGAAAAGCAGTTTGACATCAGAGGGGATTTTCAGCCCAGTACATAGTACCTGCCTGTGTATAATTGGCATTGGATACAGATCAGGAAGTACAAATGTTACACACTTAATGACCAACCCTTCCTGTGTCATATCAGCCAGTCCCTTCAGAGTCAACAAGAACTTTGGACCCTATACTAACACCCACTACGAAAGAATAGAATGTAGGAGGGGCAGGTTTTGTGGTATAGGAAAACGAGAACTGCCCTGAGAGCTAGGAAACTCGGATTACAGCCCTGCCTCCACCCCAAAAAGCTTTGTGGCCTTAGGAAAATTGGTTATGATCTTAGACCTCAGTAGTTTCACTGTGCACCAAAAGACTGAATTAGAGAAACTTTCAAGTCTTTTTCAGTTCTAACCTATTTTTCTTTTTTCCCACTACAAACTGAATGGCCTGGAAGCGGGAGGGGAAAAAAAAAAAAGCAAAGCTGGAGCTGGGATGTAGGTCAGTGGTAGAGGGTGTGCTTCCTACATACAAGGTGTTGGGTTCGATTCCCAGCAACACACACACACACACACACACACACACACAGACACACAGAGCAATGCTGAACTGTAGTGTGAAGAGAATTATGTTGGACCACATGTGGAGAGTGTGGTTTCCAGAAAGGCAGGGTACTTTCATGGTGTTGGCGGTGGGCTCCTTTATTCTGAGTGTGGGTAGTGAACATGGACAAATTATTTAATTTCACTTTTCTCATCAGGAAAGAGGAATACTAAAATCTATGTTGTAATGTTGGCAGGAGGATTAAGTGAGTCAAATCATACAGAAGTACGCAGCATAGTGCACAGGGCCCGATACCTGGTTAAGTCCTCAGTACTTGGGGATGGCGTTATTCATCCTAGCTCTGTTATTATATTAGTTCTTACCTGGCCAAGTTATCCACTTTAAAGGGCGCCCTTCAATTTTTTGGTCTGATCAGAGAATAGGACTACTTTATTTCCAAGGTGCTATTTCTATCTTCCAATCTGTCTTTTTATGTTTGTAATAGAAACGTCTATTTTAGAAATTTGGCCAATTTTGAATTTAGTAGCTCACTTACCCCTCTCACATACATAGAATAGTTTCTCAGAAAAATTTCCAAGTCTAACTTATTCCCATAATTGATGGGAAGGTTATTGCCAGCGACCAGGATTTAAAAATTGTACAATTTTAATCTTAAAACCCTTGCTGCACATTCACAATTGTGAGAAGCAGCTATAACCTCTAAGACTGAGAAAGCAAAGGGAATGGTTGGAATTATTAAACCTTAGAAACTTAGAAAAGGGACCCTCATTAATAATTATTTACATTAAGTTGTACTGTTGTGATTTGTCTCCTGGCTGTTCTGTGACTGATTACAGTGCTTGTATCAATTTGTACTCCCTCCAGCATTGTGCAAGAATTATGATTATCTAATATTATTGCCCAAACTTGGTATTTGTCATCTCTTTAATTAATTAATTAACATCTGGCTAAATGAAATAATTTAGGAGTCATCAGCATACAGATTGTTGTATTGATTTCATTTGTTGTATTGATTTCATTTTAGCCATTCTGGTGGTCTTGAAGTGCCATTGCATGGTGGTTTTTAGTTTGTATTTCATTGACTCTTAATGAAGTCAAGCACTTTTCCTTTTGTTTACTGGTTGTTCGGATATCCTCTTACATGAAGTGTTTGTTCAAGTCTATTGCCTGTTATTCTATTGGGTTAATACCTTTTTTTTATTGAGTTGTATTTCTTTGCGTATTTTGGACATGAGTTTGTTGTTGAATATACCACCCCAGGTATCTGCCAATGTGTCCAAGCAGCCATACTAGTTCAGAATGTTCTTCCTTTGATTAGGTGGCCCTAGGGACTGCTACTATTGTTGTTTTTATTGAAGTAATTCAATGAACATGAGTAGTGTAGTAGAAGCTCTGTAATTTTCCCTATTGTGAGAAAATGGGAATATGTATTTTCTTTGTGCTTTATTGGTTCATTCTATAAGTCTCTTTAGGCACATGCTTATTGAACATTAATTATGTTCCAGGAATTGGGTCAGGCGTGTCAGCTTGCTTCTTCCTGAAGTAATAGAACTCAGTCCCGGAACTTTTCACACGTTGTCATTGTGATAAAATAAGACTCTTACAGATCAATTAAAAAATTCTTCAGGAACCAAAAAAAATTTGAAAATAGAACAAATAATTCACATACTATCAAAGGTCAATGAATATCCGTACCTGAAAAAAGTCTTGTGTGAATGTTAAAAATGCCTTTGGCTCATGTTTTTACTGATTCATTGATTTAATCAAATCAACTATTTATTAAACCTATTTGTTAATTGTGAAACTAATGTCTTAGGTCTTCTTTTCTTCCACATACTTATCCTGGGTGGTATTGTCCACTCCCATGACTTCAGTTACCAACAATCTGTATGCTGATGACTCCCACATCTATTTCTAGAGCCTGGATATCCTTCAGGGACTTAAGAGTCAAACATCTAACTGATGAGTATTGTTGCTTGGATATCTCAAGGCACCTGATAAGAAATATTTCAAAACCTAACTCATCCTTTTTCTCCAACAAATCATTTTTTCCTCTTGTTTGCTCTTTCGGTGTATGACATCCACCCAGTTGCCCAAGCAGAACACCTAGAAATCTTCTTCCTCTATACTGTTCTCTCTTTCATCTACTCCCCCACCATATCCCTACCAATCACCAATATCTTTTTTTTAGTTAATAGATAAAATCGTATGTCTTTATCAGGTACAACATGATGTTTTGAAGTATAAATACAGCGTAGGATGGCTTAAGTTAGATAATTAACCTATGTATTACCTCACATAATTATTTTTGTGGTTAGAATACCTAACATCCACTCTCCACATTTTCAAAAGTACAATATATTGCTATTAACTATATTCACTGTGTTGTACAGGATCAATGATACCTTTTGATCCAACTTCATACATACAATATCTCTCAAATGATTCTATTCTTTATTTTCCCTCAGCCAATGCTACAATCCATACCACTGACATTTCATGCCTAGATTTCCTCATCTCTCTCTCTGCCTTCAGTTGTTGCAGTCTCCAGTCTAATATCTCCCATTTATAAAACCCTTTAAGACTTCTCTTTGGGTAAAGTTCAGATTCCTTAATATAATCCTATATAACCTCTTCCTGTTGCATCTCTGGTATCACGTTCAGTAAGCTCCCTCTGCCATTTACTCCTTCTGATGGTTCAGCTCTTGACAAATATTGCTTGCTTGGAGGTGATTTCCCTGATCCTCAATTCTCAGTTAAGTGCCCTCCTGTTTTTCTAATCTCTTCTTATTACATGTTAAGCTGTTAGACTAACCTTATTTTTGAAATAATGAATTTCTTTATCTCTCTCTCTCTCTCTCTCTCTCTCTCTCTCTCTCTCTCGTGGTACTGAGAATTGAATCCAGAGCCTTGCACATACTAGGCAGGCATTTTACCCCTGAGCTACATCTCCAGCCTTTTTATTTCGAGACAGGTGTCTTACTAAGTTGCCCTTGCTGGCCTTAAACTTCTGGGCTCAAGTGATTCTTCTTCCTCAGTCTCCCTAGTGAGGCAGGACTACAAGTATGAACCACCACACCCAGCTTCAAATCTTTATAATCTTTCTCAAATCCTCTTAATTTGGTTCTATATTATGGGAAGTAATAATAATGGTATTTCCAAATTAACTCAGTATTCTGTTAGGATAGTGTCATATGCTATCATGGCTTTAGAATCCAGTGGTTTTATGTGAAAAATTTCTTTTCTTGACAGTAAACAAAGTTTTTGATTGAGTAGACTACTTGTATTGAACATGCCTAATTGCTTTGGGGCCTTAGAGTAATGGCATCTGTAGATGCCATAACTCCACTTAAATTTTGTCATCCTATTGGGTTATTCCCTCGATGCTGAGTAACCCTAAGACCTGATTTAACCTAAGTTATACATTTTAATGAAGCAAGGCATGAAAAAAGTAACACAATGTCTTTTTATAATTCCCTAGGACTGAAGTTTGGTTGACACTCTAGGCAGTGAATTTTCTAGGAACTATTTAAATAGAATTGTACCCTATTACATCTTCTTAGTAATGTTGGATGGGGGTAATTATTACATTGGTAGATGTTTTAAATTTATGTTAATTCTCAGAGATTACTCATGGGAGCTTCCATCCTTTTAAGTTATACATAAATGTTGGTTCATAAAGTTATAGGAAAAATTGATTTATTTTTTGGTACCTCTGAGCTACATCCCCAAACTTTTAAAATTTTGAGACAGGGTCTCACTAAGTTGTTGAGCTGGTCTTGAACTTGCGATCCTCCTGTCTCAACCTCCTAAGTCACAGAAATTACAGGAGTGTACCACCACACCCGGTAAATTGATTCCATTTCAAGGTCAGGGTTAGGATGGTTAAATGAATGTTTCAGAGAAAGAAATACATGTTATAGGGAATGCAAGTTTTGGAAAATTCCTCCTGTCATCTATTGCCTGGTACCTACTAAGTATTCAATATATATTTTTTAAATTGTGTGAATGAATGAATGAATTGTATTCACCTGTCTTGTCCTCCTACTCTTATCCAAATTCTAAATTAATAGTAATTATTTTCTGAGCCTCCACTCAAATTTTAGATAAATTTGCTCCAAGTTTTGGCAGCTGAATGGCTCTTAAAGTGCTTAATTAAGAACAATTTGTTAATAATTATCATCTCTGAATAATTTCTTCCTCTTTCATTCCTTAAGCTGTCTTTACACTTTCCATTTCTTAGGCTAGTTTTATTAAATAAAAGAGAACAATACTTTTTTTCTTTCTTTTAATAAATAGGACCCTTTCTGTCATCCTTTCTTTGATCCTTTCCAAATCAGCAGTGGTTGCCATCAGTGACGGCTGAGAGACAAGATGCCAAGTGCAGTGGCTAAATTTAAAGAGCAATGTTCGCACCTGTTGTTAACTGGCAATGACCAAATCTCCCGCCCACACTTTCCTCCACCCCCGCCTCCGCCAACTGCAACCCATATCCCGTAATCCTTATGTGCTCATGTGTAAATAAGTACTGATGAAGCTTCTGTACATTATATAAAAATTGAGAGCACCTATAGCATTTTGACAGTAAACTAGTTTAAGAGGAGCTGAAATTTGGGCCCAGTTCAGCATAGTTTAAAGATGTATCTGACCTTGAAGCAGGCAGACTCATGTGGTTAGGTATCACCTCAAAATTATTTCTTTAGACTGCCATACTTTGTGAAATTCTTTTATATGTCAGCATTGGAGGCTTCTATAAATGCATGTATTGTGCAAAAGAGATAATCTAAGAAGTAATTGTCATAATCTAGAGTTAGCTTCTATCATTTGCCAGATTGGTAACTCTAACCTAGTAGGCTCTGTAGGAGAAAGATAGTAACATAAATAATGCTGATGCAAAATACACTTGGAGTGGTGAGAGAAGGGGGCTGTGACCCAGCCCGCCAAATTAGGCTGATCAAATAGGCCTAATAATAATCATAGAATGTGACAGATCTCACAGACCGGCTTAGATACAGTAACAAACAACTCTGATGGAAAGTCACACAACAAATTACCAGATCATGGGCAGAAAGTGTAATTGTATCTGGACACTGGACTCAGAGGAGTCTGAACTGGTATTCAAAAGCAGAGCAGGACAGATGGTTATAGGGGCAGTAAGGGGCAAAAAGTTGGAGGTTGTCAATTTTGGGGGATGTTTAGGGTATGGAGAGTAGATAGGTAGTGAGGAGATTGATGAGAAAGGTGAGCCACTCTACCAATTTGGAATTCTGTTATAGTTCAATCCTGTTAGGGAAAGTTTTTATTGTCTTTGGCACTTTTGAATACTCTGGAACGAGTTGGTGTTGAGTTCCATAAGAATGTGAGCTGAATTCCTGTGCACTTAGGAGGTATGGTTTATTTGAGTACAAAATTAGTGTCCTGTTTGGATCACTTCAGATAGTGACAAAAGACTTTCTAGAACCAAAGTCCAGTAGAGAGCAAAGGCCATACAAGTTTGCTGCTACCACCTTTCAGATCTGGAAAAACGTGAACAATGACAATCCTATTGAAACAAGCCCTGCCCTTCCCAACTCAACTTCTGCTCTTTACCGAAAAGACTTAAAGATTAGATATTTCTGACCTAAACTGATATTAGATTATAGGGTCATTGGGTTATAAGATGAACATGGAGTCAGTCATCCTTGGGAGAACCAGACATGTGCCTCTTGTAACACAAAAGGTTTTAAGGGGAATATGTAAATATAGCTCTGATCTCCAGTGGGTCTATATTAAGAGAAAATGGGAGTGTTGGAGGAAGAAAAGAACAGAAGGAAAATGTGGAAGGAAAAAATGAGTGCCTGTTTGTGTATTTCATGAAGTGAGAATAGATAAAGAAATAGATAGGAAAAGATATGTAGTGGGGTTTAAGAGTAGCTGAGGGCTGGGGTTTTGGCTCAGTGGTAGAGGGCTTGCCTAGTACATGTGAGGCATTAGGTTTGATCCCCAGCGCTACCTAAAAAAAAAAAAAAAAAAAAAAAGAAAACCTAAATAAACAAAATAAAGGTATTGTATCCATCTACAAGGAAAAATATTTTTTATAAAAGAGTAGTTGAGCTCTTCTCAATTTTGTGGGCTAAAAATGTTTGTGATGTAGAAAAGCTGACAGAAAAGAGCACAGGAACTAGGAAGTCATGGGCACATGAATGGTAATGATGGAGAGGTGGTTGCAGATGGGTAGATGTAGAGAAATGAGAAAAATGACATCTGGAAAAGAATAGCCAGCAAACAGGCATTGGCTGTGGTTCACCATAAATATCTGAAAGCTACACCCTTTCCATTTGCCTTCCCCACTCATACACTTTTTTCCAATTCTTTAAGAACTACTGATCTCACTTGAAGAATAATTCACATTATCAGTAAACCATGAAACACAGCCCCCAGACCTCTGAGCAAATTCCTTCATGCCTTCTTGCTCACGTCAATGAACTGTGTGCATCACCTACACACCCTAGCTATTCTGGAATGCTTAGGCAAATACTCCACTGAGTTGAGTCATACTTGAGAGCTGATTTCAGTGTACATTTTAGTAGGGAAACTAGTTAAAGTTTCCTGCTCTAGGAAATCTACTCTGATTAGTTTTAGCTTAATTTTGTGTGTGTGTGTGTGTGTGTGTGTGTGTATGTGTGTGAGTGTGCTGGGGATCAAACCCAGAATTTTGTGCATGCTAAGCAAGTACTCTACTTGAGCTATAGCCCCAGCCCTGAGCAATCTGTTTTTTGGTTTGTTTGGTACCAGGGATTGAACCCAGGAATGCTTAACCTCTAAGTCACATCCCAACCCTTTATTTATTTTTTATTTTGAGAGGGGTTTCACTAAGTTGCTTAGGTCCTCCCTCAGTTGCTGAGGCTGGCTTTGAACTTGTCATCCTCCTGTCTCAGCCTCCCAAGCCACTGGAATTTCAGGCATGCATGACTGCACCTGGTGTAATCTGTTTTTTTTTTTCTCTCTCAATGCCTTTATTATTATTATTATTTTTGGTACTGGGGATTGAACCCAGGGGCACTCCACCACTGAGCCACATCCCCAGCTCTATTTTGTATTTTATTTAGAGACAGGGTCTCACTGAGTTGCTTAGGGTCTTGCTAAGTTGCTGAGGTTGGCTTTGAACTCACAATCCTCCTGCCTCAGCCTCCCAAGTGCTGGATTACAGGCGTGCGCCACCGCACCCAGCCCTTTATTTTTTAATTTTTATGTGGTGCTGAGGATTGAACCCAGGGCCTCACGTATGCTAGGTGAGCGCTCTATCACTGAGCTACAACCCCAGCCTCTGGTGTAATCTGTTTTTAAGAATGGACTCAGAAACAATTATGCAACCATGTGGGTTTAACTGATCATATTTTTATAACCATCATAATAATATGCAGATAGGAATAATTTAAACCATTCAAGAGAGTAGTGATCTCTTAAAGCTTTCCAGAGGGAACATGTTTTTCTGTTAATTCTTCCAGAAATCACTATCTAAATTATATATTTGCATATACATGCACACACAAATATAATATGAATGAAGTAAGAATAAATATAGATATAAATAGGAAACCATACGTAGCGGGGTTTATGAGTAGTTGAGCCCTTCTCAGCTATGATGACTAGAAATGTTTGTGATCCAGAAAAACTGACAGAAAAAGGACAGAAGAGATCACAGGAACTAGGCAAATACAATATATGTATATGTATGTATATATACACACACATGTATATGTATATACATATATGTATATATACACTAAGTTGGTGAGGGTTAAGTTGCTGAGGCTGGCCTTGAACTTGCAATCTTCCTGCCTCAAGTTCCTGAGTCGCTGGGATAATAGGCATGTTCCACTGCACCTGGTGAATAGTTCCTTTTTAAATGGTTGAATAATAAGCAATGGTTTTTTAAGGTTATTTTGTGTGTGTGTTTGATTACTTTGCCATTCTTTATGAACATATTATCTCTAGAATGATCAGTATGTCTGTGGTGCATAAATTCCATGCTTGGAAAAACAGGAGAAAAGCAATTGCAGTAAAATTTCTCAAAGCACAAAGTAGGGATGGAGGGAACAATCTTGGTTCATCATCAGATTTCACAAAGGCACAGAAAACAAAAACAAAACTAAAATCCCTGATGATCTTAGTAAGAAGGTGTGAAGGGGTGAGAAAGAAGTAAAAAATGGCACAGCATGCCATAGAATGCAGTTGGGATAAATATAGATAGATGGAAAATGTAACTGAAGTTGCTCCAGGAATGTCAAGGATTTCTAACATGGGGTGGAGTGGAGAGAGGGTGTCATTATGCGCAGCTGTTGAATGGGGTTCCTGAGTTCTCAGTTTCCACTTGTTGGGCAATAAAGCTTTTTGGGTGAGTGGCATGATAGTTTCACCCAGAGAAGCCAATCATTTTACTGTTCTAGGGCTGAGCTTAAGAATAAAAGGGAAAAGTTCTACTTTATTATTTGGTTATTCTTTTTTTAAAAATTATTATTATTATTATTATTTTTGTCAATGGACCTTTATTTTATTTATTTATATGCAGTGCTGAGAATCAAACCTAGTGTCTCACACATGCTACCACTGAGCTACAACCCCAGCCCTATTTAGTTATTCATTTTTAAAAAAAATATTTTGCAGTTGTAGATGGACACAATATCTTCTTTTAAAATTTTATTTTTATGTGGTGCTGAGGACTGAACCCTGTGCCTTGAACATGGAAGGTAAGCACTCTACCACGGTGCTACAGCCCCAGTCCCCGATTTGGTTGTTCTTGACCAAGAAATTACCCTTTAGGAAAAACTTTAAAGAATATTATTAGAACAAGTGGTAAATTTTTCTTTGTGCGCTTTTGTTGTTATTTTGTTTTAATTTCACCTTAAGGCTATTCTACAAATTAGTTTTCCAAAATTTAGGATAATACTTGTATTTGCTTTCATAACTGTTTTTCTATTTTTAGATTTTAAAAGGAGGTATGAGAATTAACTAGATCATAATAATAAGCAGATAGCAAGGGAGTCAATCCCTTCTGAGGAAATTCTGAGCCCTTATTATGAACTTGTTTCTTGTGGAAAGAAATATTTTCAAGAGAAAGTGATTAGGAGTTATTCCAAAGACTATCTTAGCAGAATTATGAAACTCCATTTAAAAATCTTTACACGGTTTTTATTACATCATCAGCTGGTCGCTCCTCTAGTTTAAAAAATGCACACTGGGTCAAGTACGGTAAGAAACAGAGTGCTGCTTCTGTGAGTGCGTGAATATCAGTATGAAGATGCTGTGAAAATAAACTGAGCATTTGAAGTGTGTATAGTCTGCTGGCATGTACTTATTCTGGGACTTCGGTATTGTAGTCATTCTATTCCTCCTATATTATGCTGTACATCACGGTCATTAGACCACTTTATGCTGTAAAGTTAATTTCAGTATATCCAAACACTGACAATTATGAATTCTAACTCTGGACCTGTCGTTGAGAGTTACAGCATACCTAGAATGGTTATCAATTTGGTACCCATTTGCCAACTTTGGAACACTCACAACCCAACTTGGAACACAGTTTTGCATAGATATCTATTTCCCTAGTTCCCTTATCATAGGTCTATCCATGGTGAAGATGAACGAAATCGAACATGTCATCTCTTATTGCTCTATTATGAGGGGCTCGGGTGCCAATTACCGGTTCCCTAGAATTTGCCTGTAATTGACTATGTCCCACAGTAGGTAACTCTGGAAGTGACAGGCAGCCTCTAGTGTGGTTCTCCCGCCTGTCTATTGGGCTTTGCAGGAAGCCCCGCCTCATCAAGTCAGTCAAGGGCGGTAGTTGGCCCGGGGTCGGTGAGTGGCGGGTCTTAGCTCCGCCCCAGCCGTCCGCTGCGCTGCCTGGGTCGGCGCCGTTTCCAGTTGAGAGATGGCGGCCGCCGCAGGTAGATCGCTCCTGCTGCTCCTCTCCTCCCGGGGCGGCGGCGGGGGCGCCGGCGGCTGCGGGGCGCTGACTGCCGGCTGCTTCCCGGGGCTGGCGGTCAGCCGCCACCGGCAGCAGCAGCACCACCGGACGGTGAGCGAGCGCGCCGGGCGGCTCCGGGGAGGGCGGGGCGGCGCTGGTGTGTCGGAGCCGCGGGCGGGCAGGCCGCCGGGGCAGCGGGCGAGTTACCTCAACTCCCGGCCGTTCCCGAGGTTGCAGGGCACAGTGGAGCCGCTGTGCCCTTCAGGCGCCTGCGGCGGCGACCAGGAAGGGAGGGCGGGCGGGAGGAAGCCAAGGGGAGGAGGAGGGGCGACGGCGGGGATGTTCCCGCAGGACTGGGGACACCAGGGCGGGGAAGGGACGGGACTTGAACCTCTCCCTGACCCGCCTCCGTTCTCGGTCCCTCCCTCCTCCTTTCTTAACAGCTCTGCCCCAGTGCTCGGAACTGAGCCCCATGCAAGTTGTCCCCTTCCCTCCTCCTCTTGGCGGGTTGGGGTGTCCTAAGTTGCCGCGGCTGCCTTGTATATGTGTCAGAAGAGTGGCCGTGCCATGCTGCTGGAAACTGTCCCCGGAGAGCAACCCGGGACCCCAGCGGGGCTGCTCACTCGTCCTCTCTCGGCCCTAGGGGAGCGGCCAAGAATGAAAATCAAACTTTAATCCCCCTCTCTGACTTCCTGCATTTGTGTGTGCACGGGGACCAGCTTCCTCGAGATGGATGCTGCATTGCTTCAGGAGACAAGCTCCATCCCCTCGGGTCCTTAAAGGTCCTCAGTGATTCTTTCCGAGGGCTGGTTTTTAAGCTTCACGAGTGCCTGAAGAAGGGAGGGCAGCAGGCACACGGGAAGAAAATATGACAAGTTGTTCCAGAGGCAGAGATTTGGTGGTTGTATTAACCAGTTATTGCTGGGTTTCATTGGCTGGCAATGAAAGGGAATTTCTATTTGAACAGCCTTGGGGTGTGTGCGAGGAGCGGGGAGGGGTGGTTAGGAGGGAGCAGGTGAGAGATTTCCTTTTTCATTTGCAAGAGATCAACTTGGCATGGAGTTCATGACCTAACAAGTCAGCAGGTTCCCTTCCTTTGGACTTTCTAGACCCATATGTGTTGGGCTCTGGCCAACTCTGAGAGAATGAGTGTAGATTTTATTTCCTAGGGCTAAGTTGTGTAGTGTGGTAGTTAAAAAAGATCACTGCAGACAGCTTAATGGGAGGAACTAGTGCCTTCAGCTCTCAACAAACACCTCACCTGTCTTGTTCTGATCACGTAGCTCTTAAGAGGAAACAACTGGATGTTTTAAAAGAGGAAATCCTTAGACCCATGATAGCATAAATTGTCTGAAAGAGCTATGAAAAGAACTGATGCTCTGCAAATGCAAGATAGTATTGCTATTATTAGTCATAGTTATGGACCCTATCTTCGTTCCTGTGCGAAATTGCACTTTTTCATATTTGGCATACAGGCATATTGCTTTGCTGAGACTTTTGGGTGAAAGCCGAGGTTTTTCTTCAGTTTAGATTTGCGTGTTTCATAGCCTCGAATTATGTTTTGTTCTCTTAAAAACATAAGGCCGCCCCAAAATCTGATTGCATTCCTCTCTCCCCCAAACTATTTAAAGACGTCCCAAGTTGTCTTTCTCTCTGTTTTTTGCTAAGACAAAGTCTGACTTTGCACAGTTTGTTTTTAATACTGTTTGGGTGTGGTATTCATGAGCATGTTAAAATTATGCCTCATGGATTTTTTACTGTGTGAATCCATCAGGCTGTGAGTGTCTTCCTTGTGGGGACACTTCATGAAAGTGTTCTTCTGTGCTGTTCTGGGGTGGGTAAAACTGATGTGCTGAATTTGTAACTGAAAGTACATTTACAATGAAGTGTTATTTCTGAAGGATAGAAGTGTTGTCATGGGAATTGTGACTTGTAAATGAACTTTGAATTCTAAGATTTTGAAAAAAGTTGAACCTTTTTAAAATATATAAATGGATTTTTAATTTTTTTGATTGCTCTGAAATCATCATGTGACCAGTTGTCTCCATCTGATATTCTATGATTCCTCACAAGACAATTTGAAAAGTTTCTGTTAGAGATTAAGTTTTTGGTATTTCTTGCCTGAAATTGAGATCCAGAAAGGCTAGAAACTTGGCCAAGATTAACACAGCTGATGTGTAACAGTTTTAGGACTCTTACTCACCCCTGATATTATGACCTCCTTGTTGTGTTCTTTTTATTACAAACTGCAATTGCTCCTTTCCATCTCTGACCTCTGTTTTAAAATTAACTGATTGTCTGTTACAAAATTATTGGTATTCTGAAATCCCATGAATGGGAATTCTGTTAGTAGTGTGATTTGAGGCACATGTATTAGGTGAATGTGGGAATAAACAACTTTGTAGAAAGAATAGATGTTCTTATCAGGTACATGAGAGACACTAAGGTTGATTGTTGCACAGGAGACATCCTGTGTGTGTGCAGCAGATGGCACTCTGCATTGGCCTGGATCACAAGTCCAACTTGTGCCACTTTTGTTCTGCTGTAGTGTAGGTATGGTAAATTGGAGCAGGGGGACATAATCTATCATAGTACTGTTTGATTTTTTTGTCATCTTTTTGGAAATGCATCTTTTCTAAGTTTGGAGAATAGTGCAAAGCAATATAGTTGTTCAGCTAGTTGGTAAATGCAGTTGTAAAGTTAGAAACATAATTTACCTTCTCCCAACCCCCATTAAAACATCTTTCAAAAATTTTTTTTCCCCAGTACTGGGAATTTTACCCAGGGTGCTCTATAACTGAGCTACACCCCCAGCCCTTTTTTTTGTTTGTTTGTTTGTTTGTTTTTGGAGTACCAAAGTGGGGATTGCACCCAGGGACACTCCACCACTGAGCCATATCCCCAGCCCTATTTGTATTTTATTTAGAGACAGGGTCTCACTGAGTTGCTTAGGGCCTCACTAAGTTGCTGAGGCTGGCTTTGAACTCGAGATCCTCCTGCCTCAGCCTCCCAAGTGCTGGGATTTCAGGCGTGCACCACCGCGCCCGGCTGTTTTTTATTTTGAGACAAAATCTCGATAAGTTAATTGGGCTGGTCTTGAATTTGTGATTCTTCTGCCTCAGCCTTCTGAGTAGATGGGAGTTATGGTGAGTAGCTGGGATTACAGGTATGTGTCACCATGCCTGGCTTTTTTTTTTTTTTTTTTTTTTGAGGTGGTGTCCATTAGATGTTTGAGATATTGCCCAGGCTAGCCTCGAACTCCTGGACTCAAGAGACCTGCCTGCCTCAGTCTCCCAAGTAGCTGTGACTGTAGGTATGTGCCACTGTACTCAACTTTAAAAACCTTTCAACTGAGTAAATGGGAGTAAAGGTACAGTGGCTTTTTCAATATTTTTAGCACCAAGTAGTGTAATTTTTCCCTTCCTATGTGAAGAACCTGTTATTGCTGTCCAGATTGTGATTGTAACTGAGACTGATATTAAATGTTTGTTGTTTGCCTTTCTGTATGTAAGTGAAGGTGGCTGCTATTTTCAAGGGAAACTGCCTTTCATTGTGGGCTGAAAATTCTTTGCTAAATCAAACTGTCTTATCTCTGATTATGACAGTCTGACCATTGGCATTTCCTAGTGATTAGCTGCTATGTGTATTACTAAATCTCTTACTTAAGTCTGTCATTGTACTGTTACAGTTTGTTGCTGTCCTGCTCTATTTACCCTTTGCAGTTTTTTGACAGTGATACTGTTTCAGCTTAACGGAAAGTTTTAATGCGTTTATGTTGCCTGACACCCATCCTAGTTCTTTATTGAGTTTTTGACGGTCTGGTCCAATCTTCCTTTGCCAGGTCTTCCGCAGCACAGATCTTCCACTGTACCCAAGCCAATCTCTGCACTGCCCCTAAATGTCCCATACGTCCATACTAACATCTTATGTAGTTTTTGTAGCCTAATTTCAGCCTTCATTACTCCTAATCCGTCCTCAAACCTCTATTTTAGGGTAGAGACTCTGTCCTGAAAATCCTATTTTGGTTTGTTTTGAGACAGGGTCTGTGTTATTTATTTTGTCCAGACTGGCCTCAAACTCTTGATTGTCCTCCTTCAGCCTACTGAGTAGCTGGGACTACAGGTATGTGCCCAGATTACAACTCCTTTTGAAGCTAATATTTTTGCTAATCTCTTTTAGATTATGTTTGTGATTAAAAACAGAGCTGGGATTAAAATTTTTTTAAATAGAGGTGGGTTCAAAGTTCTAGTCTGAATCTTTAATTGTGTGATTCCTGGTTCCTTTTTTTTTTTAAATCTTTAGTACTGGGGATTAAACCCAAGAGTACTTTATGACTGGGCTATATTTCCAGCCCTTTTTATTTTTTATTTTGAGACAGGGTCTTACTCAATTGCCCTGGCTAGCCTGGAACTTGTATCCTCCTGCCTCAGCCTCCTGAGTAGCTAGGATTACAGGTGTGCACCATCAGGCCCTGTGATTCCTGCCTCTTAATCCCTTTCATTTCTGTTCTGTTTTGCCTGAATTCTGATAGGACTTATTATCTTCAGGACACGATTTGACACTGTCTTGTTCTCTAAGTATTTCATTTGTTGGTATCTTACAGGGGAGATAAAACAAAGATGTGTATTTTACCCCTCCTCCCAACTTGTTTTATAGTCTTTGGCTCAAGTATCCAAATTTGGGTAATTGCTTTAAGCTTGGTATTGCCAGTGCTACCTTTGGTTGTATGTTGTATGTTTTTAGGTTGAATTGGTGGAAAGAGTTGGTACCATAGGATTAGTTTTGTAGTGTTCACTAATGTTCTGTCTGAGGTCAGCAAAAGTATGATAATTACCCAGATTATTATAAATATATACTTGAATAAAATTCCAAATTTGTAATTGTTTTATTATAATAACATTTTGAGGGCTGAGGTTGTGCTCAGTAGTAGAGCGCTTGCCTAGCATGTGTGAGGCACTGGGTCAATTCTCAGCACCACAGATAAATAAATAAATAAAATAAAGGTATAAAAAAATACAGTAACTATAAAAAATATTTTGAGGGTCAAGATAAATGTTTAAAACATTTTTTTTAAAGAAACAAACATCTTTTTATTAAAATCTTGTAAAATATTTGAGTGAATGAACTTGGATACATTCTATAAATTCTGATTATTTGAACTTTTCTGAGTATCAAAGGACTCCATTGTATGCTTTTTAATGCTTTTTATGGAACTCTAATGGGAAACCTAAAAGAAAACATAGGACTGGAGTTTTGGCTCAGTGGTAGTGTGCTTGCCTAGCATGTGCAAGGCCCTCAGTTCAATACTCAGCACCACATATAAATAAACAAAAAATAAAAGATTCATTGACAACTAAAAAAAAAAATATATATATATATTTATTAAAAAAATTAAAAAAGGAAAACATAGCAAGCATTGTGTAATTAACTAGGCACATTGGCACATACCTGTAATCTCAGCAGTTCAGGAGACCTAGGCAGGAGGATGCAAGGTCAAGGCCAGCCTCAGCAACTTAGCAAGATCCGTTCTCAAAGTAAAAAAATAATAAAGGGCCAGGGATGTACCTCAGTGGTAGAAGGCCCCTGGGTTCGATTCACAGTACCCAGACAAACAAACCCAAACAAACAATGGTATATTGGAAGTTGGTATTATGGTGTGCTTCTGTAATCCCAAGTACTTGAGGCTGAGGCAAGAGGAGGATCACAAGTTGAAGACTAGCCTAATTTAGTGAGACTGTTTAAAAAAAAGTTGGAAGTGTAAATAACTCAGTGGTAGAGTGCTTAGCTAGCATATGCAAGGCCTTGGGTTCAATCCCTAATACTACAGAAACAAGCCTAATAACAGTACATTGACAGCCAATTGTTTTCTGTTTTGGTCACTGCCTCCCTGTTTAAATCAAAGCTTGCTACAAGATCTTCATTAATACCATTTTAAGAATAACTGCTGGGATGCTGTTTTGATTTCTTTTTACATTCTAGCTTTGTGCTCCCACAGGTTTTCTTAAAAATTATGTTTTTCTGTGATTAAGGTTAAGATTACTTTTAATATCTTGGAATAGCTTCTCAGTCTCAGGTTTTGAATCCTTTATTCAACTGATTAATGTCCAACCAGGGTTCATGGATATATGAGAATTACTAGAATAACATGTTATGAGGAGGGGCTGGGGTTGTGGTCAGTGGTAGTGCACTTGCCTAGCACATGTGAGGCACTGGGTTTGATCCTCAGCACCAACCACATAAAAATCAATAAATAAAATAAAGGTATTGTGTCCATCTACAACTGGACATATTCTTTTTAAAAAGAATAATGTTATGAGGAAAAGGAAGATATTACTGTGGAGAATTACAGAATTCTAGAATTAGAGCTCAGTGACTTTTGAGGTAACAAATGCAAGAGTGATGAGATGGTTTCTAGTGGAGCTGAAAACAGATCATATATCTGGTTTTCTGATTTATTTTCCTACTAAATTATGCAATTCTAGGTTTTATTTTAAAAATCTATTGACTGGTTTTAAAAAGTGAATTTAAAAAGTCATATTCTTAGAGTAAGTACCTGTGTTAGTCAGCTTTCCATTGCTTTGACAAAATACCTGAGAAAACCCACCTAAAGGAGAAAACATTTATTTTGGCCCATGGTTGCACCTATGGTTACTTGTCTCCATTTGTTTCTGGGCCTGTGGTGGGACAGTACATCATGATGGCAGAAAAGGGGGGATAAAATATATAGCCCCCAATAACCTGCTAAGCCTCACTTTCTTAAGTTTCCATTGCCTCCCAATTAGCCCATTGAGATATAAATTCATCAAAGAATTCAGCCATTGGTGAAATTAGAGCTCCATGATCCAGTCATCTCCCTGAAGGCTCTACTGCTGCCCTGGGGGCCAGGGATTCAACACATAAACCCTTTGGGGAACATTTCATATCCAAACATTCCACCTGTGTACCTAAACTCAAACTCAGTCTTGGTAAGTACTTTCTGAATTAGATCAAGCTGACACCTGTTTTTTTTTTTTTTTTTTTTAAATCTGCCCTCTGCAGGTTGAAAACAAGAGGGAAACAATTCATTTATGTCATTGCACTGTTAAATGCTTGCAGTGAGACAGCCTGTTTAAAATGAAAGTTGACTTCAAGCAAATTAATTTAAATTAGTGAGTTATTGGCCCACAAACCATGTATAGGCTTGAATCTTTTATGTTGATGAAAATATAACTTGGTAAATTATGTCACCAACTGGACCTAATAGCATTCTAAAGCTAAACTTTTTCTGATACAGTTCTGTAATAACTGGATAATATGACATTGCATTATGCCTCCTCTCTCAAAAATAATAGTCTTTTCCAAAGTTTTTTTTTTTTTAAACATCAGTCGTATTTATTAACTTGAAAGAGTGGGGTGCTTACCTTTCTTGCTTTGTTACTTAAGTTTTCAATTTTTACATTTTTTTTTCTTGTTATCTATCATCCATTTTGTTGTTTGAGAATTTCTTTTAAATCACTGGAAAATTGCTGAGGAGTCCATTAGGTATATGATGTTGTCTAGAGGACAGTCAAAAATGTGCAGTCCTGAACTATATTGCCTTCCAGCTAACAAGATCCTTTAAAAACTCCTTTTTCATCTTCTAAGACAGATCTTCATTGTGCTTCTTAATCTGCAGTAAGTAATGTTATAGGATATTTAAGAGTATTAATGTCTGCTTTAAATTTTAGTTCAGAGAAAGTTAATGTGACTGATAATTTGTCAAACAAGAAGAGAGCAAATTTGTTAGCTTGAACTACCTGATCCCTATAAATACAAGCACACAGAAGAAAGCATCTGAGATCTGAGGGCATTATTCTTTTAATTCTCATCATAACCTTAGGACAGGTATTATTATCCTAGTTTTATAGATGAGGAAATTGAGGACAACATAGGTTCACTGTTCCTAAGTGTCATGAGTGTTCTAGTGCCAGGATGCAAAGATGGACAGGACAAATGGCTTTGGATTTAAGCCAAGGTCTGGCAAGAACTAAACCTATACCATACTGAGTGTCAGTGTGAGTTTTCCTTCCCCTTCATCTGCTCCTTCACCCTTGTTTCTTAAGTATCTACTGCAGTTTTCTTCCAGGAGATCTCCATATCCTTCCCACTGACTACATTTCTTAAATCTTTCCTCTCCCTCCCCTGGGGAGTCAGGGTCTAAGGTATTTCCCTCCTGGGGATCATGGTAGTTAAGTTTGGAATGCTAAACAGTTCCCGTAAACCTGGAAATTATTGAGTATTGCTTGAATACCAGACACTTTTTTATCACTTCTAGCGTATTTCACAACAGTCCTTTAGGCAGAATACTGCTCTTGTACTGATGAACAATGAAGACCTAGGAAGATCCAGTAACCTGGAGTTAGTTATTCAGAAAGTATCTATGGAACTCATCCGTTTATGAGACACTGTACTAGGCACTGGTCCTATGAGACTTCATGGTTTAGCCAGGGGACATTGTGAAACAGTGTAACTGGCTGTGCTGCTGAGTTTTTTTTTCCTGATAGAGGCTCTCTGGGAGCATTCTGGGTGCCTTGTTGGAGTTGTGGAAGGATTCACAGAGGAAACGTTCTTGAGCTGAAACATGAGAAAATGCAGCACGTGGCTGGAAAGTGTGGTTGGCATGGAAAAGACTGGAAAAGTGTGGTTGGCATGAAGGAGTAAGATGTATTTGAGCAGTGGTCAGTAGTTGGTTATTAGGCTGGATGGTAGTAATGATATCAGTGATAGTTAATATTTATCAAGTACACAATGTGCCAAGCTCTTTACATTGGTTATCTTCCTTAATCCTTGCCTTCCCCTATGCATGAGTACTGTTTTTATCCTCATTTTACCTCAGATTGTTTAAGTGATTTGCATAGGACCACAGCTGGTAAGTGATACACAGTAAATGACTTGTCCAGGATCACACCACTAGCCAAGAGCACACCCGACCTCTCAACCCAAATAGTCTGGCTCCAGAGTGTGACTCTTTACCACTGTACTGAGGGGGAGGGATCAGACTGTGATAGTGAAGGAACTGGTAAAGCAGTTGAAGTTTTGTGAGGTTTGTCAGTTTTTCAACCCACATAGAAGTACAATTTGCATTTACATTAGGACCCAGTATGTGTGCACATTGTGTGCAGGTAAAACTAAAGAAAAGTCTCAAGAAAGTATGCATGAAGCATATATAGATTGTTTTATTGAAGAAATACTGGTGGGGCTGCCTGCTAAGTTGATTTTACAACTTAATCTACTGTCTGAAAAAAATCTCTTGTCAGTAAATGAGCTGAAGATTTTAAGTAGGAGAATTACTTGATTTAGGTTTGCGCTTTTAGGTAGGTCACTCTGTCACCAGGTGTGAGGGGTGGGCAGAAAGGATGGGACCCATGAGGCAGAGAGAGTAGTAAGGGGCAGCTTGGTGGATCAGGCAAGAGATGCCTGAATTAGGGCAGTGGCTTTGCGGGTAGTGAAAAGGGACTAGAGAAGAGAGAGCTCAGAAATGGAAGTGATAGAACTTGATAACTGAATATGGACTATCTCTTAGCTAGTACCAGGGAGAAGGACAATTCAGCTTAAGGTCTGACTTTATTACGCGCACAATGAAAGTTTATTTCTTGACCTTCTTTGAAGTATTCCTTTTTTATGGTAATGTTAAAGTGCTTTATTATCTTTTCTATGCCTCTAATTTCATATTTTAAAATGTACTGTTGTACTTTAATTATGTTTAAGAGATTTAAAAATTTATGTATCAAGTCAGATGCCCACCTTATTCTCATGTTCCCACCTCCCCTCCATTTGCACAGCAGTATGGAAAGGTACCCACAGCATGAAAAGCACTCAGCAAGTCATTGTTGAAGGAGTGCATTCTATACATTACAGTCTTCAAAGCTTTGTGTAGAAGTTCTTAATATTATGTTCATTAATTAGAGAAATACTTTTGAGTAATTTCTTTGACTTTATTCTTGTTAATTCTCCATTTTTGTAACATATGAGTTGATAAAGAGCTCTAATTGCCTTAACCTGTTTTGATTCACTTTAGGAAATATTGACCTTTTTTTGCTTTTTAATTTGTTTAATTGACACATAAAATCATACTATTAACGGGGTACTATGTGTTGCTTTGATCTGTGTATATATTGTGTAATGTTCAAATCAGCACAAAGACATATCCATCTTTTCAAACATTTATTCTATGTGGCAAAAGCATTCTAATATTGTACCATATTTATCTATAGTCACCCTATTGTGCAATAGGACACCATTTCTTTCTTATTTCTTTCTTTTCTTAGAAAAGTAGATTTTCCTAAAATTTTCTTTTCTTCCTAAAATTTTAGTGATCTTCATTTCCACATTAGAAATGTAAATATATGAGATACCTATTGCTTCTGCCACACCAGTCTCTCAATAGGTATAAACATCAAATAAAATGATTTGGAATGATTCTCTAGCATTTTAATTGCTGGATACCTTACTGGATTGGTTTATTTAGAAAGCATAAATTCTTTAGTCTTCTAGGAGTATAATACAAAAATAGCTGTTTCTTTGATAACTGTGAGTTCTTACGAGACATTGCAGTATCTGCTCTACCAGAAGAGGTTATGTTTGCAATTTAGTTGGTGAGCTTTTTGAAATTTTATGGGTGAAGGATGGTGTATCATCACAGAAAATTTTTGTTAGTTCTGAAATATATAAATAAATGAAGAGGTATATGTGTGTGTATTTGAACAAAATAAAATTGAAGAGGACTAGGTGACATATGGTATAATAGTTAGGAATCTGAGTTCTATTCCTCTCCCAGTAACTTGCTATTTGATCTTGGGGGTTGGGGTGTAATTTAGTATTAGAGCACTTGCCTAGCATGTGCAAATCCCTGAGTTCAATTCCTAGTACCACAACAAAAATAAAAAGAGGCTATTTGATCTTGGGCAAGTCACTTAACCTTTTTGGTTTTATTTTTGTCCTTTAAGTAAGGATGCTTGATTAGGTGAACCTAAAGAACTTACTTCTTCAATTACAAGATAATATTTCATTTTTTATAATACTTTATAAGTATTTTTTATATTGTTTAATTGGGCGGCTTGTATAAAATCCTAAACCCAGATATCATGTATTTGCTTATTCTCATAAGGATCAAGAACATGAAGAAAGATAAATAGCCTTCCAGTTCCTTTTCAGGACATGTTCCTTAATTACTTCTGATTCCTTGATGAACAGTTTATCCTGTATTCACTCACCTTTAAATGGTCCATTAGCCTTTAGTTCCATCTTTTCTTCTTTGTCTTTTTTTCCTCCAAACTGCTGAAGGAGTGAGGAAGAGGTGAAGATGTGGCAGGGAGTCCAGAGAGTTGGGAGAAGAGACAAAGCAGTTATGGTTGGAGTGTTGAAGTGAGATCAGATTGTATTGATAAGTTAATTGAGTTGTGGCCTACCTGACTGAAGTAGAAAATGTTTCTCTTTTCCTTTGTAGTTATGCTATTGGAATTCTCAGTGTAAAAAAACCTTAGTAACTACCTGCTCCATTTGTGAGCTATAGGGTGGAGTGGAGAGAGCTGTGTTGTCATGCAGAACTGGTGTGGGGGCAGAATGGTGGACCCCATAATGACAAAGTTTACGCTTAGCACTTTAGATCTAGTTTTTTAAAATGTTAATATTGTCTTGGTAAATTTAGAGTTTCTTTAAAAATGTAAATGTAATTTAGAGCTTCTATTTAAACTTTGTTTGCAACTCCTTGAATGAGATTGAATTCTTAATCGAACCACACTCTTCAGATTTTTTTAAATGTATAAAGAAAAAATAATTTGTACAGTGAAAACACAAAAACAAAAACCTTAGTAAGTGGTTAGTTGCTCCTACTACCTTATAGGCATAAATTCTTTCAGCTCCATGGAGCCTAATACAGTGTCAGCTTGTAGACACTACCAGTGTTGGATGAGCTATCAGAATTGGTGAGTTAAACAGTTCTAGATAACACTGTCTAAATCCTTCAACTCTTGGAAAATACAGCTGTAAATCATCTTGTTCTCTGAGCCCAGACACTACAGTGGCAGAGATCATAGAAGTGTCAGGAAGGAATAACCTTTCTCATTCACATAGCAGCTTGGAGTTTTAAAAACAGTTCACATTATGCTGAAACAAACAGGAATATATAAAAGGCTAAGTAATAGTAATAATGAGAAATGATTATAAAGTAGTTATTTAAAGGCAGGCTAGGGATGTAGCTTAGTGGTAGAGTGCTTGTGCAAGGCCCTAGATTCAATCCCCAGCACTGCAAAGAAAAACCAACAAGCAGACAAAAATTGAAAGCAATTTAAGGAATGATAGAATAACATGTATGTGGCATGTATTGATGGGGGTTGGGCAGTGCTGGGCACTGTAGGAGAGAGAAAGGAACTATTTGAAAATGGTACTGCCAACTCCAGATTCTTTACATACATATATTTCCAAAGATGATGGATTTTTGGAGGTGTTTATTTTCTTAACTTTATTTTGCTAATTAATTAATTTATTTTTTAAATGTGGTGCTGAGGATCAAACCCAGTACCTCACAGGTGCCGGGGAAGCACTCTAATGCTGAACCATAACTGCAGTCCATGGAGGTGTGTATTTATTTTTAAAAAATTTTTTTTAGTTGTCAGTGGACCTTTGTATTATTTATTTATATGTAGTGCTGAGAATTGAACCCAGTGCCTTACACATGCTAGGCAAACACTCCAACACTGAGCTAAAACCCCAGCCTAGAGGTGTTTAGTTTTTACTTTTTATCTAACCTTCTGAATTTCTATTCTGCCATTACTGTGTTCTGTATCTTGTACTGCCAGAATTCTGCTAATTGCCATGAAGCAGTGCTGTGGCAAGTGACATTCATGTGTACATGTTAGTACTTTGGCTTTATTTTATGCTGCTTTTTTTTGGATACTGGGAATAAAACCCAGGGATACGCTACCACTGTGCTACATCCCCAGCTTTTTTTTTAAGTTTTGAGACAGTATCTTGCTAAGTTGCTGAGGCTGGCCTTGAACTTGTGATCCCTCAGACTCCTCAATAACTGGGATTACAGATGTTGGCCATCACATTTTATTCTTTTTTTAAACCCCAAAGAAAATAAATTTTAAATGAAAATTTAAAAATTTCAGTTCTGACTTAAGCATCAAAACAAATTGTTTAAGCACAGTTGAGGTGGTAAAACAGGAATTTAGTATAACATGATATTACAGAATTTTGGAAAATTTATTTATTTTATAGATAACCAAATTCTAATTTGTGCTTTCTTTAGTTTTAACATCTCATTCTAAATTGGTCCTTGATTCAGAATGAATTCAGGTTTTTAGTATGATCAAGTGCCACAAAGTCGGGCGAACTTTAGATGTATGATGACTTTCTTTATAATGATTGCTAGAGCTGTTAGCAGTAAAAGGAGAATGAAGGGGAACTATAATAGATTTCTTGTCTAAAATGAGTATTCTGGGCGGATTAAAAGTAGAGACAGGCTGCGGCCCTGAATTATGGGTCTGAAGGTCACATCACAGCCAGCATCAGAAAACCATGGCACTAGTGGAAGAAGAGACAGAAGCAACTGCTGATGAGCATGCTCTCAAAGGAGCACACTTGGAAAGGCCATTCTATTACCAGAGGGTTTTTCCTTTTCCTTTCTTTTAGGGATGGAAAGGAAATGACATTGTGTTCAGATAAACATAGAAGTAGAGAAATTTTCTTTTTAAATTATGAAGTATATCATGTGTATACAAACAAGTGGAGTAAGATAATGTATGTCCTCCAGCTTCAGAAACACTGTAATTGTGTCCCCAAGTACTCCTCCTTAGTCATCTTTCCTGTCCTCTCTCCCAAAGTAACATTCCCTTTTTTTTTTCTGAAAATAAGTTTTATTTAAATAAGGGTTTAAATACATTTAAAGTAACATTGTCTTAAACTTGGTGTTTACCCTCCATGCAGTATTTATCCTTTTGCTGTATGTTTGTATCTATAAAACTTACATAGTATTGTAAATGTTTTACAACTTTATTTAGAAGACATTATACTATGTATCCTTCTGCAATTTATTCTTTTTGCTTAATATTTGAAATATTTAGTTGATACATGTGGTTCTGGTTCATTCATTTTTAACTACTTTGTGGCATTTCTGTCTCTATTCCATGTATTTAATCATTATCCTGTTGTCTGAATGTGTTTTTAGCTGAATATATTGAGGGACAGGAAAGAGAAATCTATTATGTCATTTTTTAAGTTGGACAAGGAATGTTGTTTTGACTTTGAGAAAAACCAATTTCCTTTTTTGGTGTGCAGTCCTGTTTATCATAATCCTGGGAAAACCCTTCGTACTTCCCCCAGAGGAGGCAGAGGAGGGTAATGTTTCATTACACGATGAATATGTCTTACGCACAATGCAGAATAGCATCTGCTGTAATACAGCAAGCTCATGAGAGGTTGAGCTGCTGCAGCAAAAGCTTGGTTTACTCCACTATAATCCTCAGATTTTTCAAGTGCAGACAAACTGAATGGAAACTTGTTGGCATTCGTTCATTGTTTCTTTCTAAGTGTTTGGAATTATCTGCTATTTGGATACTATCTGCTTAGTTTGTAAAAGGATATGTGCCTCTTATGGTAAAAAGATTGTTCTTGAATTGTGTTAGAGTTTTATGGAGCAAGCCAGAGGAAAAATTAGGTCTAGAAAAGAGGAGAGATAGTTGATGTGAAATAAATATTTGTTTTAGTAATAAATATATATTAATCCATGTTTATTCTTACTTTCTAGTTATTGTTTTAAAAAGACAGTCTCTGATAAATTTTATCTTCTAGATTTTATGCTGTTGTCTTTCTTTCGCAACATCCTTGATAATGGTTTGAGCATTTTTACAGAATACATAGTGCAGAGCTTCATTCAGGTTGTCCCGCCAAATGATTTGCTATATAGTGCATTAACCAGAAATGCTGAGGCAGCTAGGGAAACACTAATAAATGGGACGCTTTCCAGGGATGGTAGCTAAGGCAAAGCAAACACAAGCCAAAAGTAAGAAGAAAATGTAACTTAGGCATTCAAACTGTAGTCTGGCCAGATATGCTATTAACACTGAATATCCTCTTCTAATTAAATTAATTGGGACCTGGGCAATTTGAAACACCAGATTGTCTGTTAAAAAGAGTGGCCAGTTTTAAGCATATTAGAATTACGGATCATGCAAGAAAGAAGAGTCTTTGGTTAAAACTTATTGAGAATGAAAAATTATCTTTGGCTTTTTTTTTTTTTTTTGGATAGATTCTGGAGCCTCAAGAATGATTAAACTCAGGGGGACCTGTTTGTTTCTTCCATAGTTTTGAGAGAAAGGATGTTGAATGGACCTCCAGCAAAGGAAGAGGGTTTTTTTGTTTTGTTTTTTGTTACTGTTTTTGTTTGTTTTGTGAGAATGATTACATAGAGGAGAAAGATTAAAAATTAAAAAATGATTTTTATTTTTTTCACTGTTGTTTTTCTTGCTAATCGCACCTTTTTTTTTTAAGCCCATACATACATAGTGTATGAGGAGAGAGAAAAGGCAGTAGTATGGGAAAGGAAGTCTTTTATTTTTGTTATTGTTTTGAGATGATCTCCAGTCATTTTCAAACAGAGCCCCTATTCCAGAGAATTGTATGGCTAGGCAAGTGAATTTAATTTTTTTTATTTTTAATGTACCAAGGTTTCTCTGTTTTGTTAATGAATTTGAATAGCCCAAGGCTTCTGGTGTCAAAATCCCCTTTAATTAAAAAATTTTTTTTCTTATTTTCTCATCATTTATTAAAGTTCTATCACTTTTTTGTAGATAGGGTGAAATTTTTTTTTTTAATACAAAAGTATTTCAAGGGTTGGGAATATAGATCAATGGTAAAGCGCCTGGCTAGTGTGCGTGAAGCCCTGTAGTCCATCCCCAGCAAAAACAGAAACAGTACAAAGCAACAAAAAAGCTAGTTAAGATATTTCTAAAAGTATTAGTTATGTGCTCACTTCAGCAACACATGTACTAAAACTGGAATGATACAGACAATTAGCATGGCCCCTGTACAAGGATGACATGCAAATTCATGAAGTGTTCCATATAAAAAAAGAGAAAAAAAAGTATTAGTTTATGAATTGTTGTTCCCAATTTTTACAGTTGCTTGGGTTTACCATGTGATAATCTTGAGAAATAAAGTACATAACAGTTTCTCATAATCAATCTGGATTAATTCTAGGTTACAATTGATATTCTTTTAGAAGTACCCTCTTATCCTAAGGGTCACTGTAATAATTGGTAGCTAAGAATAACCAAAACAAGGTTTTTCAGATTTTCTTATTTGGCATTATATGCTTTGGTACCCATGTTAGCAGGCTCAAGAGGGCCTTTACCTTTGACATTGACTTTACTTTTTTCTGTTCTTTTAGGTCTTTCACTACCATTCCTACAGTGGTTGGCAAGATATCGTTTCCACCTCACTCTCCATGTACCATACCAGTGACATCTTAGCTGCTAGAGTGTGGAGCTGGCCTGTGGGAGTCAAGTAAGTGCCTTTTTTACTATTTGGCATGGTTTTTGCTTACTTTGCAAAGCCATGTAGAGAAACTTCTTAAGATTAGTTTTTAAAAAGGCACTTGCTTGATCCTTGTGGGTTGGCTCTTTGCTCCAGCCTGCTGTTGAACATCTGGTAGCTAACTTGGGGCTAAGTTTAGTGAGGTGACTATTGCAGAATGGACCATTTTTGCTAAGGTAGACTTGAAGGGATGATAGATTTGATCTTGACTTGACCATTATACTATGAGCAGCCCCATCCCAGAATAAATCAGAACTGTAAGCTTGAATAGTTAGTTACCCTGGCCTCCTAGAAGTTTAACAGGTTATGGATGACCAAGAATCTGTTGGCCTAAACTAACTGGGTTGCATGAAAACAGAATAGCTCTTCCAGAAAGCCAATGACCTTGATATTTATCTTAATTATCTGACTTAATATATGGAAGAAGTCGTGGTTGACATTAATCAGGTTTGTGTTTCTGTGTTTGTTGCTGAAGTTGCTAAAACCTGATATTTTACTTTTGCAGGTCATCTTGTAAATTTTGCCTATATAAATTAACACATCCCCTGTTATATCATAACAACCATGTAAGGGAGAGTGTTTTCCTGCTCTGTCTTAGGTATTGGTGATGTGACCTGTTCACGCAGGGGAAACTTGAACATTCACAGGTATGTGAAGATCATGATTCATAAGCATTTTCTCCCAGCAAAAAAAAAAAAAGTTTATTTCAGTGTGAACTTATGATGTGGTTTTACAAACTCTTTCTAGTTGATTTTCTTGCCCCCTTTGAGTATAGTACTGAGATTGGCAAATGATAGCCTAGACTGCTGCTTGTTTTTGTAAATAAGCTTTTATTGAAACACAGGTTCATTCATTTACATGTTGTCTGCGGCCTCCCTTGTATTACAACAGAGCAGAGTTGTTGCCACAGAGATTGTATGTCTATAAAGCATAAATATTTATTATCTGGCTCTTTAATAAAAAGTTTGTCAACTCAACAATAGAAGAACCAAATGTGCAGTTGTTTTTAAATATAAACTTGCTAGAATCACAGTTGAATAGGCTTCCTTGACCTATGTCAAAATGCTGTTGACTAGCAAATAAATATTTTCAATAGTGGTATGATTATTAATACATTCGAAAACTATGATGGCAGTTGAGCTTCATCTTTCATTCATTCATTCTTTCTGGCGTTCAGTGGTAGGATATTGTTTTTTTTTTTTACATCCTTTAAAGGTTTTATAGAATAGAAAAGGCTAAAATATTTAACTAGAATATCTGGTATGGCCAAGAAGTGATAATGGAAGGACCTTCTAACTCATGGGAGATTTATTATAGTTAAAATAGTTGTGCAATCATGGATATTGAGGACCAGAGATGTTTAACGATCACAGAATAAATCAGTGGTAGAGCTGAAACTACAGTCAAGGTTGCCTGCCTTCTCACACAGGTTCTTTCTATTAGGTCCAACATCATATTAGTGACTGCTTGTTTTCTTTGCTAGTTGAAAGGCACAATCTATTTCTTTTCCTTTATTTCTCCTGAAGTAAAAGCAGACTTGATGATTTAAACCACAAAGGGTAGGACTGTTGAAATGTTAACCTTATTTGGAATTTGGATGATTTTATTTTATTGTTGGAAGATTACTGGAGGATTGCTTCTTAATGAATCATTAAATGCTTTTAGTGTATGCTCAGAAAGCTTAGATTAGGTGGCATAAAAAAAGAAGTCCGAGCTTTCTTCATAATTTTGTAGCTAGGTGCAAGCCTTAAATTGCATAGATAGAATGTTCCACTTATTTATCTGTTTCTAAGCCCACAGATAGGAAGTGTGTGTGTGTGTGTGTGTGTGTGTTCGTTTGTTCTCAACGAGTTTAGCAGGTGCATTACAATCTTCAGTTTGTGTTGCATGGTTTAAAAGGACATTTAAAAATAAATTTTGTTTTAGAACAGTTTTAGACTTACAGATAGCAAAAGTAGAACACAGTTTCTATACCCCCTTCCTTTCCTGTTATTAGCATCTCACGTTGCTATGGCATATTTATCACAATTAGTGAACCAATCTTGATATATTATATTTATTAACTAAAGTGCATACTTTACTCAGATTACTTCAGATTGCCTTTCCCAATTCCAGGGTTAAATGATTTCCTCTTTCTTTCCTTTTGGGATTGATAAATCAATTTTTATTAGCATATTCATTGAGGTAGAAAGCATTTGTGTGATCACTTGAAGGTTAGATTAGTTCTGAAGTCTCCTTCAGTTTCTAAGATTTGGTTTAAAACAGTACAGGCTTAACTGCTGCAAAGTTCTGACATGTAACATTGATATTCTCCTGCAACATGATGTAAAGTTGTTACTTTACCTTATTGATAGTAATGGCTCTCCAGTTGTTTGTTTCTAAATTTTAGCATCAGTTCCAGAAAAGACAAGATAAGCTTGATTACTTCTGTTATTAAATATCATATGCTAAATTTCTGGTAGAAATATTCTAAAGTAAATTGCCTCCTTTGGGAACCGTGTAGATTAGCTATCCTACTTCAATGTGCTTTTCTTTCTTCCAATGAATTATTAATCATTCACATTTCACTATAACGTTCTTAAAATATTTCTTTCTTAAAAGTTCTTTAGTTATTTACTAAAGTTGAACACATGCATGCCCTGTGACTCAGCAGTTCCATTCTTAGATTTTATACACAACAGAATTGTCACCAAAAAACATGGATAAAAGTGTTCATGGAAGGACTAGTAGTCCACACTGGAATTCTCCAAATGCTTATCAACAGTAGAATGGGTCAGTAAGTTGTGACATAATCACACAAGGAGTACTAAACAATGGCTAGAATTAACAAACTGCAGTTACATATAAAAATTGGTGAACCTTATAAATAAGGTTTATAAATAAGAAACCTTATAAATAAGGTTTCTTCCCAAAAGAAGCTAGATACTAATAGTGTGTACTCTGCAATTTCATTTACATCAGTTTCAAAAAAAGGGTAAAACTAATCTCTGGTATCAGAAGTCAGAAGATTGATTATCCTTGTGAGAATGGGGGATGTGTTTGGAATGGGGTATGAGGGAGGTGCTAGGATACGAAAAAATTTGTGTTTTTTTTATTTAGGTACTAGTTACATAGGTGTTTTCATCTTGTGAAAAATAAACATATACTTTTTTTCTCACACTTTTTAATTGGTGCATTATAGTTGTACATACTAATGGGATTTGTTGTTACATATTGGTACATGCACACAATACCCAATATAGCAATACTATTTGGCCAGAATCACAAGTATATATACTTTCCATATGCATGTTATTCCTTAAGGAAAAAATACACAAAAATATTAATAGTATTAGTAATTATAAAAATCACAAAATTTTACTGTGAACATTTAAGGGATATATAGAGAACAAGTTAAACAAATTAATCCTATGTCTTAGAATAAATGGGACAGAATTATGAATTATAAACAGTGCCATTGTATTACTGAAGCTGTTCCAGTCCTATTTGTGTTATAAGATGAATAGAGTAGGTAGTGTTTATGGCTTTTTAAAAATTATTGTTGTTCCCAGGTTTTTGATGTTTCAGAAGAGGAATTCTTTTCTTCTTGGTCTGTGTTAAGTAGAGTCACCAATTAATAATGTCCATCCACTCTTACTACGGTAAAATCTGATAAGCCAAATAGTTGTGGTTTAGGTGTGTTAGTATGTTCTTGAGTGGTGGGGTGATCTCCTTCCTGCTGATTGTCTTTGTTAGATCAGTGAGTACGTTTCAATCGTGTGTATTTTAACTGTTCTTTTGACTTAAGGCATCACTTCACACCTAACAGAATATAGAGTTCTTTTTCCAAATGGAGCTTTCTTACGGGTTTAATTTAATCTCCAACTGCTTTTCCCAGTTATTGGAGTTTAAATTAATCTTAGCATTTCTATTTTCCTTTGTAATCTTTTCATATACCTTTTAATATTGTGGTAACATACATATAACATTTACTATCTATTGCTATTTTTTAAATGTTCAGTTCAGTATCTCACCCTTGATTTAGTAAGTATATCCTTGTCTGCCTTTCTCCTCTTGTTTATCATGCATTTTACTTTCCAATTATCAGTACTCTCCCTGTGTTAAGATTTGTGTGTGGTACACACTCACAGGAGGATTCAACCCAGGAATGTTCTACCACTGAGCTACATTCCCAGCCCTTTTTATTTTTTGAGACAGACTCTTATGGAGTTGCCCAGGCTGGCCTCAAACTTGGAATCCTCCTGTCTCAGCCTCCTGAGTTGCTGGAATTACAGGTATGTGCCACCACTCCCAGCTCCTCTTGTTTAGATTCTTACCATGTGTCTAGACCTTTGCTTAATAGGATCCCAACTTTCAGTGTTTCTTCTGTAATCATCCTGCCCAGATTTATCTAAAACCTCACTGAAGAAAAACTTGGAGTATAGCTCAGTGATAGTGTACTTACCCAGCATGCCTAAGCCCTGGATTTAATCCTCCAGCACCACACACACAAAGAAGTAAAACCTCACTCACTATCTCATTTCTCCACACAAAACTATGGCTCTCTACTACCTGTAAAACTTAATACAAATTCTCCTTAGTCTGATATTCAAGGCTTTCTGTAATTGAATTCCAATCTATTTCCATCTTTAAGAGTAAAGATTATGTTTTTGATAAACAATGACTGCTTGTTAACTTCCAAGTTATATGTGGCAATGTATATGTATGATTTTATTTATCTATTTATTTATTTGGAATGCAAAAACTTTGTTGAAAGAAAAGTTCAATAAAACTTGTCAAAAGCTTAAAAGAAAGGGGAAACTTAGACACCTCCCCTCAAGTGCAGGACCAAGTGCAGAGTGGACTCCTTCTGGATGTTGTCATCAGACAGGGTGTGCCCATCTTCTAGCTGTTTGCCAGCAAAGATCAACCTCTCCTGGTGAGGTTGGGTGGGTACTTTCCTTGACTTGGATCTTTGCCTTAACATTCTTAATGGTGTCACTGGGCTCCACCTCCAGGATGATGGTCTTGCCAATTAAGGTTTTCACAAAGATCTGCATTGCGGCCGCAGCAGCCCGTAACAGAGCAGCAGGAAAACAACCGGCCTCGATAGAACTAATTTTATGTATTTTGAACGGCAGTCTTTTAAAAAACTTTTTTATGTGTTCTTTTTAATTATACATAACAGTAGAATGTATACATGGAGTATAACTTCCCATTCTTGCAGTTGTACATGATGTGAAGTTACACTGGTCATGTATTCATATACAAACAGAGGAAATTTATGTCTGATTCATTCTACTGTCTTTCCCATTCCCATCCTCCTCCCTTCCCTTCATTCTCCTTTGTGAATAGCAGCCTTTTAAAGTAGGTATTGTAATTGCTGCTACTAAGGAAACAGAGGCAGGAGGGTTCTAAGTAACTTACCCCGGCTAGTTAGTGGTAGAATTAGGGGTTCATGTGTATGTGCACATACTCCTCAGTTGTTGGGGATCCAATCTAGGGTCTCCCACATGTGGGGCAAGTCTACCACTGAGCTATACCTCCAGCCCTGCCTTTTTTCCTTTTCTTTCCCTCTTTCTTTTTCTTGAGATTTGATGTCAGTACTCAAAATCTTCCTGCCTTAGCCTCCTGTATAGCTGGATTACAGGCGGGCGCCACTACATCTGTACCTCCCCATGCTCTTGAGTGCCTCGAGTAGGGTACTCCTTTACCCCAGATGCACTCTCACCTGTACCTTAGCTCTCGCACTCTGCAGATCCACTGCCTAGTAGGCCCACCCTTGTTCCTTTCTTCCATCTTACATTCTCTTTCTTCATCCTTGAAGACATAACTGAAGTCCCATATGGTCAGTTATTTGTCCCTCCCTCTCCAGTTTACAGAATACTCATTGGCCTTCCCACACATTTTGTATTTTCATTGCCTTGATTGTGCATCTTTTTTTTTTTTTTTTAATATGGATGATTTAGCTTAGATTTTTGATAGGAACCTCCTTGAGGAAAGGGTTTGGGCTATAGTTCCCCATCCCCTGGAGGGCTTTATATGTAGAAGCTGTTAAATAAATGCATGAATTTCTCAGTTGAAATGATAATAGAACTCTTAATAACTAAAGAGACATAATGTACATCAAAGACTTTTTCTTGGTTCTTTATTTTTTCCTCCTCCTCCTCCTCCTCCTCCTTTCTTCTTCTTCTTCTATTACTGCTGCTGCTGCTGCTGCTTGCAGCGGGAGTTGAACCCAGGGATGCTTAACCACTGAGCCACATCCCTAGCCCTTTTTGTATTTTTATTTTTTAAATTTTGAGACAGGGACTCACTAGGTTGCTTAGGCCCTCACTAAATTGCTGAGGTTGGCTTCAAACTTGCAATCCTATAGCCTCAGCCTCCTGAGCTGCTGGGATTACAAGTGTGCACCACTGTGCCTGGCATTATCGCTGTCTTTTTGAAACAGGATTTCACCTTGTTGCCCAGTTTTCTAAACTTGAGCTTGTGACTCTTGTCTTACCCTATTGAGTAGCTGGGATTATAAATGTGTACTATCACACCTGGCTAGGTTCTTTGAGCCTCCTGAAATATGAGTCCAGCTATCCATCTTATTTTAGAACCAGGAATGAGATACTGAGGTTAGATTTGGATATAATAATGATAATAATAACAAGTATTATTATTAATAGTTATTATTAATATTAATGTAACTATTATCATTGTTATTTTTTGAGACAGTGTCTCACCATGCTGCCCAGGCTGTCCATGAACTGTTGGGCTTAAGCAGTCTTCCTGCCTCAGTCTCCCAACAAGCTGGAACTACAGGCTCATGCCACCTTGTCTGGCTGAAGTTAAATATCACTGATTTGTAGACATAAAGCTTTTTAATTATTGCCATATACTGATTCAACTCAAAACATCTCTTTATATTCTGGAGTTTGATTACTTCTCACTATCTCACCATAGGCACTTTGGTTCAGGGTACCAATATATTTTACCTTTTTATATTAACAGCTTCCAAATTAGTTGCTCTGCTTTGTTCCTTCTTCTTGATGGTCAGAACGCAGTGTAAGTGGTGAAGCCAGGCAAAAGACTCTTCTAACAACTTTTGATCTCACCCAGAATGAAAGTCAAAATTCTTAAAGTGACTTATGGGTAACAATGATAAGCTGGTTTTCTGGAGCAGGCAAAGCCTCTAATTTATAGCATTTTCTCCTTTCCCTAGTGTGATTACTCCCACACTAGCTGATTCAAAGTTCTAGAATGTACAACAGTCTGCTCTCCAACCATTGTGAGCTTCAGCACACCACTGCAGAACATTTGGCTCTCTGACTCCCATCTGCTGCCACTCTTCCTTGTACTCACTCTGTTCTTGCAATGCTGACCTCCGTGCTGTTCCTCAAACATGCTAGACGTGCACCTACCTCACAGGATTTTCACATTAGCAGTTTCCTGTAATTAAAATGCTCTTGTCTTGAATACTTGTAGGTTTGCTTATTTCCTAACTCCCTCAAGTCTTTGTTCAAATACCATATTCTCAGGAAGGTGACCTTTCTGTATGAAAATTTTATTTTACTGGTTGGTCTGAGATGATTTCTAATATACACTACAGGGTTTTTGTACCTGCCTGATGTCTTCTTGTAGTGATGCATTACTGCTATTTCTAGGCAGTGTTGTCTGTGGGTGGGGATAATAATTATATTTGCTGTTCAGTCTAAAAAAGAAGCTTTTCATTTTTGTTGAAATGAAAATATCTGTGATGCATATAAATAGTTTGTGCCTGTTATTGTTATTGCAACTTTAAATTTCTTTTTTCGTCTTTTAAATATTTTTTTAGTGGTTGATGGATCTTTATTTTTAATTTTATTTATTTGTATGTGGTACTGAGAATCGAACCCAATGCCTCACACATGCTAGGCAAGCGCTCTACCACTAAGCCACAACCCAGCCCCTCTTTTTTTTTCCATGCTAGGTATGGAACCTAGAGCCTTGCATGTTCTAGACAACTGCTCTATCATTGAGTTACATCCCCAGCCTACTAAGTTTCTATGACTTAAGTTCCTTAATGAGGAGCTCAACAATATTTATGGTTAAGTATTTATTTGGTAGTGTGTAAATAATGAGAGAAAGGAATTTGTACATTTTTCTGAAGATCAAAATGGGTTTATAAGGATTTTTCCTATATAAATATTAAAATGTATAGACTAGGATAGCATACCAATTTATTATAATTACAAAAGTGTATGTCTTCTCATGAACTCGCTGGCTGCCATTTTCTTTTCACTTCAGATGCTGCCTTAATATTTTCTATTTATACTTTAAGAAAATTTAAACTCCCATGTTTCGTGGTCTAGGCATAGTCAACATTACGAGGTGGCAAGATTGAATGTGCTTATTGACAGTCTGTCTTTCCTTTTGCTTTTTTCCTTCTCTCTCTCTCTCTCTCTCTCTCTCTCTCTCTGGTAGTCAATGAACCTTCATTTTATTTGTTTATATGAGATGCTGAGAATTGAACCAAGTGTCTCGTGCATGCTTGGCAAGCGCTCTACCACAGAGCCACAACCCCAGCCCTTTCCTTCCCTCTTAAGTATTTTTTATAAGTAAACTCTAACCAAAGTTGAAAACATGATAGCCAGAGTTACTTTTTAAAAAATTAATCTTTAAAGCATAACCATAATAAATTGGTTCTGTTTTAGATTTGATTAACAGAGGTCAGAGAAGAGAGTAGCTTGAACTAAAAGTTGTCACTTCTTCCCAAAAAGTAATTAAGAAATAGAGAAAAAGTCTGTTTCTTTCTTTTTGGGGGTTAGTGGTACTGTGGATGGAACTGAGGGACTTGCACATACTACGCTAGCACTCTCCCAATGAGCCACATTCTTTCCCAGTGTCTCTCTTGCTCTCTCTCAATGAGAGATTTGTGTTACTGTCTATTAAAGTTGGCATTATTTCTTCACTCAAAGCAATTGGACACTGGAGAAAAAGTATTCTTCCCATGTCACAGAATAATTGGCTTATCTATTTTTAAAAGTTTTTTTTTTTGCTGTTATAAAAGAAATACCATAGAAATATTAAGAGGTACAGAAGAATAGAAGGGAGAAGAAAAACAATACTTGGAGATAACCATTGTTAACATTATTGTGAGTTTCCTCCCAGACTTCTTTTTATGAAGTTTATTTAACTTTTGAGCTTCAGTTTTATGTAAATAAGTATAAATATGAACTATATAAAACCAAGTAACTATATTTTTCTTCCTTTGCTTAGCATTGTCCAAGAATTTGACAAATCTGTTGTACACATTTAATGGCAGCATAATATTCCAAGGAGTGACTGTATTACTGTTTGTGTTTTTACGTACTTTTCAAAATAGATTTTGTGGGACGGGAGGTGTAGCTCAGTGGCTAGAGCCTATGCTTAGTGTGTACAGGCCTTGAGTTCAATCTCCAGCACCAGAAAACAGAAACTAAACAAAATAGGCTTTGTTTTTGTCTGCAATTTGAAAATGATAAAGATGGCCATTCCCTCCCTATGTTTGCCTGATGATACTTATATTTTATTACTGTGTAAATGGAACTAGCTGCTGCCCTGACAATGTTTTTGTACACTCATAAGTAACAGGGCACAAATCACAGTAAAGGTGTTCAGGGCATCATTAACAGTTCATCCATTCGGGATGCCATCCTTGAGAACTCTTCCATTTTAATGAAAACTGTGGGAGTCTTCTGAGGCTTTTGGAAAGCCCATCCTCCCATCTATAGATTTAGTAACTAAGAATGTTAAGAAAGAAGCTTATGATTCTTTCCTATAGGTGTGTGGATACACAGGTTGAGCATCCTACTCCAAAAATCTGAAATCCTAACTTCTCCAAAATATGAAACTTTTTTGAGCACTGACATGATGCCAGAAGGGAAAACCCCACCCCTGACCTAATGTGACAATTACAAAGTACACGTGCATTAAGTATATGTAAAATTGAGTTGTAGTTGTTCTTTAAATTCCTGTCCCTCTACCAGTACCACCCAGCTGGCCTCCCCAAACTGTGACCCTGCTGCCACCAGTGTCTTCACTGCTCATAAAGAAGCTGAGCTAGTGGGGTTGTTGCCAGAGGCCTTATTGAAGAGGAGGCCACAGCAGGTGTTGATGACCCTCATAATGTCTGGCGACAAAGGAATTTCTGTCTTCCTTGAAGAGGACAACCCTTCCAATTGGATAGGGACCAACCATGGAGCAGCGGGCATAGTATGTGAAGACCTGAAAATACTCCTTCCCTAGAGGTCCCCAGTGGCTACCCTTGTACTGTGCCCATGGTGAAGTTTCTCACACCCAGCTACCACCCAACTACCACTCAGTGTGGACACCCCGGGTAACATCTGAAGGATGAGTTATCTGCCTTATATGTTGTCAGGACTATTATGCTGTTAGGAGGACTCCTCATCCATAGCCCTTTGTTTTTTGCAGTGCTGGAGATTGAACCCAGGGGTACTTTGCCACTGAGATACATCCCCAGCCCTTTTTATTTTGAGACAAGGTCTTGTAAGTTGCCCTTGAACTTGCAATTTTCTTGCCGTAGCCTTCACTCACTGGATGACTGGTGTGTGCCAGCAGCCTTAAACTATTAACCAGTTACCTATACAGTATGTGAATTTTTTCCAGCTGGTTCCTGAGCATATATTTGCTTAGCAGTAGAAAATGTATTTTTCTCGAGTATCTCTTATATGTGAAGTGCTATTCTAAATACGGGGTTATAGAAATAAACAAGATACACAATGTCGCTGTCCTCATGAAGTATATATTCTTGTGGGGAGAGATGGTCAATAAATGAAATAATTACCAAGACAATATCACATAGTAAGAAGCTCATGAAAAAATTTATGCCAATTCTCTGTGTTCTGAGATGCAGTCTTTTTCAAGTTTTTCATTTTTTAACATTGTAAGCCCTTTAAGTCTGAACGTACATATTCAACTCAGGTGCATTTTAAGGGCTGTATTATGTATGAAAGTAGGGAACAATGGATAGGTGTTATTAAGTGAACATAATGATGTTAGTACTGGAAATATCTGAAGATAGCTATGTAGATGAAGGTTAGATTTAATTCATTCCTTCCCTTTATGAAGAAGCATATTCACTTAAACATGTGGAAGAATTTTCTTTGATTGGGTTATTCCTGGTAATTGATGGATTTTTTGTTAATCTGTAATTGGAAAGGAGATTCCAACCCTTTTCAAAGTTCATTACACAAAATAGGCACTATTCAGTCGTGTTGAATAAATGAATCTCTGGATCATCTAGAAAGTTGGAAAAACTTGTTTCTAAGAACTCTTATTTTCATATTTGTATTTAAAAATATTAATTTATGTACACATGACTTTTATATAACTGTGATTTCTTTCTTTCTATATCTTGCTTCATTCCCTCTTCCTTTTTCCCTTTCTCCAAGATAACTATGTGGTATATGTATACTTCCAAATTTTCCCCTATACTTGAATAATGATCTTACCTACTTTTTTTGTCTGCCTATCAATACGCTTCTTCAGGCACATGTTGTATATATTGTTTATAGTTTTATAAAACTGGATATATTCTTCATTCTGTTCTGCATATTGTTTTTCTCAAATAGTAATTAGTAGAGCTTTCTCTAAACCAATAATAGCTCTAAGTTATTAGTGACTGTGTACCATGCCATTATGTATGGTATTATGCCATGCTATGGCTTTACCCTTATTTGACAGATCCTTTACCAATTTACTTTTTTAAAAAAACTTTTATTTTATTTTATTTGTTCTAGTTAGTTGTACATGACAGAATGCATTTATACATTTGGTAGATCATATATAAATAGAGTGTAATCTCTCTACCAATTTACTTTGTTTCCCATTTTGTCACTATGCACATCATGGTAAGTACATTGTTCATATCCTTATATACTGGTACATTTATTTTATGACAGTCACGAGTGGGATTACTGTTTCAAAGGTTATATACATATGCACATTTAATAATTACTGCCAGATTGCTTCCTAAGACCAATTTGATCCATTAAGTCCCAAGTTTTCAGTTCTGAGAATACATCAAAATTGGCAAATGGATTAAAATAGGTTGGAAATCATAATCTAGAGCTTATATATAAGTATATTATAATGATTATAATATAATTATATTTTTATTTAATTATACTATATATTATATGATTTTATGTTATGTACTATATTTAAGTTTTATAGGTGTTCCACATTTGGGATGATGGGACAAAATGGGTTAAGAATCTTTCTAAGGTCCCTTCTGGTTCAATGTAAGACCATAAAATATAATTACATAGCCTTTTAATGGTTGTTAGTTATAAGAATTGTTGGATTCTTAAAAGAATATAAAGCATTCTATTATAAAATTGATTATCATTCTGTGTTTGGAGTGGCCATGTTACTTTAACAAAATTATTTCATCAAAACTCTAGTTTTATATCCTTGGAACCCATATAATATTCTAATAGACTAGAAGGTAAATGGAGTTAAGAGAAATTTTGAAAATTGACTTTGAGGATGAAGTTTGGGAAATAAGGTCATTTGGTAATAGATTTTTATTTTTAAATTGAGTATTAGCTTGGTTGCAAGAGAATTAATTATAAGAATCTCTTTCTCTAGTAGTCTCTCAGCTTGAACAGATAAATATAGAGCATCGATGTTCAGAGAGGGAACTCCATAGAAAGTGTGTGGGTAGCTGTTGTAGTTTTACACAGCAGATAACATCTAGAATAAAGAACAGATGAAAATACTCATTGAAGATCAGTGTTCTTGAAACATCATCAGATACAGCATTCCCCGAGTCTAGCGTTCAGGCCATTCGTAGTCTTGCTCACCTTGCATCTGTTGTTTCCTACTAAGCCCAGCACACTTTCCCCTAATCCGACATTTCTTCTGTTTGCTACACTCATTCTCAGTGCCGTGCTTTCGTTTCATCCCTTGGAAGGTGTATACCCTCCTTTCTACACCCCTGATTGCAGTCATCTTGTCAGTATTCCATGCAGGTGTCACCTCCTTCATAAAGCCACTTTGACTTCTCTGGTCTACACTATTGCTTTTTAGTTCTTAACTCCTATAACACTGATATTTTGAACATCTTCCGTCTGATTCCTGAGTAATATCTTTGGCATAGCAGTAGAAAATTTGAGTTTCTTCTTGAGTATCTTTTGTATGTGAAGTATTATTCTAAACACTGGGTTTACAGGAATAAACAAGATATACAGTGTCTCTGTCCTCATGGAGTATACATTCTTGTGTGGAGAGACCACCAATAAATGAAATAATTAACAAGACAATATTATGTAGTAAGAAGTGGATGAAAAAATTTATGCTGGGTGCAATGGTGTGTACCTGTAACCCAGTTACTGGGGAGATGGAGGAAGGAAGACCTAAGTTCAAGGCCATCCAAGACAACTTAAAACTATCTTTAAAAAAAAAAAAAAGCCTGGAAATGTAGCTCAATGGTAGAGTGCTTGCCTAGCATGTATAAGACCCTGGGTTCAATTGCCAGTATTGCAAAAGAAAGAAAGGAAGGAAAGGAGGAAAGGAAGAAAGAATCAGAGCTCATGGTTAGTGGTAGAACCCACCCTAGTAAATGTAAGCAGTTAAAATATATAATATTTATACTTATATAATATATATACTTATTTTTTTCTTAAAATAATATTTTTAAGGAAAAATATATTTTTCTAAGCATGTTAGGTAGCTGACAGAGTCTTCAGAGAAACCAGAGAATTAGTCTTGGAGTCTACTTATCCAGAAACAATGTCCCAATTATACCATTGGACTAAAACATTGGAGACTCTCCTGCTTTTGCCCCTGGGAATGGGTCCTAGAACTTCCTCTGTCTTTGCTGAGCATGAGATGCAACTGCCAGGACTTCTGCCATTTTTGCTTCTGAAAGAGAGCTGTTATCACTCTGAAATGTTCTTCAGAATGGATTCCTCATGATGTCTCTGTTATATCATTTTGTTTCCTAATTGAAATATCATGTCAGTGTGTTTGATTGGCAAAACACAGACCACATACATGCTTCCTGTTTGCAAAAGAGGCTGCTGGGAAAGTGGATATTTGACTTCTGTCTTGGGAAGCAGGCTTTATGAAATGAGAAATTCTCCAAACAAGGAAGGCTATTAAAAGGTACTGAGTACTTAAAAACCATGGGAAATTTGGTATAGTAGAGAGTGATTGGAAGATCAATTTAGATTTAGTAGTCTGACAAGGCTTCTCTAAGGGCATGAGATTTAAGCTGACAAAGGACAAGGAGAAATCCATGGAAGGTTATGAATGAAGAGTATATCAGTGGAGGAAACAAGTGAAAAGCCTTGGTTTGTTATTGGAGTGATGCATAGGATGTTATATGAGCTTGGTCTATTGGAGGAAGAGCAGGTTGGCTGCGGTGTGTGAGTGAGAGGAAGTTATGAAGGAACACAGGAAAGAAGGTTTTGACGGAAGTTTGAGGACCCTCACTTCTTTTTCTTTCTCTGAGATGTCCCCCATTGAGAGTAGAGATATAATAAGAGATGTCGAGATAAGAGAGGCTGTTGGATGCCCTGGAGTGACCAGATTTATTTATGTATTATTCAGGAGGAGAACAGCATGAGCAGATCTAGAAAAAATAAGTAATACTAGAAAGACTGCGTCTAGTGAGTAGGGGGATAAAGCCGCCTGCTTTTATTCCAGTGAGTTATCCTGGTGGGCCTTGAAAGAGCTTTCTTCATTTTCCTTACTTGATGTTCAGGGACACTGTGTTGTGGTTGCAGTTACTTGTGCTGTGCCAATTCTCATGACTGTATCTCAAAAGGCTTCAGCCCCAAATATAATCTTTCCTATTAAAGCATTGTGTTATATAGTGAAGTAAAAAGGAAATCTATCCCACAATCAAGTGAGATAATTTTATCTTTGGAATGCAGAATAATTATCACTCTGAATATAGGGGACTCTGCTTCATCCTCACTCTCTTCTATTTGTGAAACTTGGCTTCTAACACCAGAACACACAGCCCAGGTTTATCTAATACTCTCATATTGCAAAGTGGTATTTGGACTTTAGATGCACTAATGGCTTAGGTGGCAATATTTACTCATTCCTGGCTCTGCTGATATTTTGTGTCAGATAATTATTTGTACTTGGGAGCCTCTCTTGTGTATTGTAACGTGTTTAGCAACATCCCTGGCTTTTACCCAGTAGGTGCCTAACTTGTTCCTCCCCAGCTGTGATAACCAAAAATGTCTTTAGACCATTGCCAAAGATCACCTGTGTTTGAGAACCAGAGAATTGTATCTCTTTAGCCTTCTTTCAAAACTTACTCTTCGGTTAATCGTTTGTAATGATATTTGGCGGCTATACCCTGTAAATGCTTTGCAGAAAATGAGTCCATGAGAACAGTTTCTCAATATGACCTCTCTATCCTATAATTTCATTGTAGTTGTTTTCTTTTTGGGAATGGGGGTGGGGAGGACAGAGCTTGCTGTGTTGCTCAGGCTGGTCTTGAACTCCTGGGCTTAAGTGATTCTCCTTCAGACTCTGGAAAGCTGAAATGATAGGTGTGCACTGCTGTATCTGGCTCCAAAAACTTTAAAAGGTTTTGAAATGAGAAGACAAGGCTTGGGGATGTGACTCAGCGGTAGAGTACTTGCCTCACATGTATGATGCCTGGGTTTAATTCCCAGTACCACAAAAAGAATAAACAAACAAAATGAGAAGACAAAACCCCATTTTATGTGTGTGTATCAGTTAGAATTTTCCAGTAATATTTTTGTAAGTTCAAGTAAGATAACCTATGTAAGAGTGCACTGTGGGGATATAATGGATAACATGGTTAATTCTGGAAAAACTATTTAGCCTTGTCTCCATTGTGCAGCAGCCACATGGTTTCTGACTTTGACCCTAACCTCATGTGTAAGGTTTCATTAGCTAAGCCAGTCAGGTTGAATGGATACAACCTATTAAAGGATCATAAAATCAATTTATTATAGTGGCAACCAACAATTTTAATAATATTAAAAATATCAGAGTTCATTGTGGTGTTAAGTATCACAAGGATAAGTGTTATTTCACAGAATGTGCACTTCTCTGTCTTTGTGTGTGTGTGTGTGTACTGTATAACAATATTTTTGGTCAGTGACAATTTCGTATACAGTGGTGGTCCCATAAAAAGTGACATTGTAGCTGTCTTAGTTTGTGTAAATACACTCTGTGATTATTTTCACACAGTGAAATCACCTAACTGCATTTCTCAGAATGTATCCCCATCATTAAGCGGTGCATGACTGTTTATTTTTATTGTGGCTTTCAGTTGAAAAAGAAAATCATTGGTCTAAGCTAATCATGATAGTTCCATGCTTACCAGTGGTTGATTCAGGAACCCAAGTTGAAGTCAATCTGTACATGGAATTCCCTTAGTGCAGTTAGTGATTCTGGAATGGGCATATGACTTAAGCCCAATCAACCTGAAGGAAAGGACTTTGGGCAAAGGAACATGCATTCTTCTGCTTAATGAATACAGAAAAGCTGGTAAACCCAGGACTGCTGGTTGCATCTTAGAGCCACAAGAAAGAAATAGCTGATGATGTTAACCATGAATGTAACTTGGGCAATTCGGAGGCAGTTTGGGATTGCTGTGTTCACTAGCTTTAAAGCCCACTCCTGTCCTCTGAACTTCCAGGGACATTTCCATAGTGTTTCAACTGCTTCTGAATTTTTTGTTTGTTTGTAAGAATACTGATTGATGGATATAAGAGAGGGTAGTGGTGTTTTGGAGTAATTGCTGGAACTTTTCTGTTTTTAGAATCTGGAAAAAAAATCATACTTGATCCTCTTTTTTCATCCAATAATTGGACTTGGCAGTGAGTTACTTCAGGTCTCATATAAGACAGCTGTGTTGAATGCAATATGTAATATTTGTAGAAAGTGCTACTTTATGAATCCTAAACACATTATATATAAAATCTCATTTTAAGGGCTCTATTAGCCATACGGTTTTTGTTTTTTTCTTATCATTTATTAGGTTTGAGACTCCATCTCTCAACTTCCCTTTTCATCTGTTCTCAAAAATGCTTTTGTTTCTGAGCTCAAAAGAGCCATGCTTTTCTTTTACTAGTTTGTTTGCATTTATTTCTCTGCAGAGTATTCAAAAGGAAAAATTCATTTGCCTTAATATTTTTAAAGGACTCCCCCCACCAAAAAAAAAAAAAAAAAAGTTAAGGATATATAGATAGCAACCAGTGAGAAAATAAAAACACTCCATTTGTTCAGATTTAGGGTTTTAAATCCTTTCTTGTCAGTGTGTGCACAGGAAGTGGATATTAGAAAGCTGTAGCTGTCACAGGATCACAGCCTTTTTTTTTAACAACAGCTTTATTGAGGGTTAATTCATACAGCATAACATTTACCCTTGTATAAAGTATGCAACTCAGTGGTTTTAAAGATACTTAGAGTCCTGCAGTCATCACCATTATTTAATTCCAGAATATTTTTATCACCACAGAAAGAAACCCCCCTGCCCAACAGCATTCACTCCCCATTCCCCGCTCCACCCGGCCCTTGGCAAAAACTAATTGTTCATATTTCTATGGATTTTCTTCTTTTAGTCATTTCATTTGAATGGAATCATAACGTACTGGCTTCTTTCATTTAATGTAATGTTTTAAGGGTTCATTCATGTAGAATGTTTTGGCACTTCTTTTTTCCTGCTAAATGATATGTCATTGTACAGTTGTACACATTTTGTACTCACACTGTATGGGAATTCATCAGTTGACAGACATTTGGGTCATTTTCTATTTTGTGTCTGTTATGAATAATGTTGCTGTGAACATTTGTGTACACGTTTTTTGTGGACATGTTTTCATTTTTCTTAGGTGTATACCTAGTAGTGGGATTGCTGAGTCATAGGGTTATTCTGTGCTTGGCTTTGTGAGGAACTTAGGAACTGTTTCACAAAATGTTTGCATCATTTTTTTTTAATCCTACCAACAATGTATGAGAGTTCCACTTTCCTTATATCCTCATCAACACTCATGCTTGTCTTTTATTTTAGCCCTTGTAGTGGATGTGAAATGGTATCTCACTGTGTTTTGTTTTGTTGTGGTTCTGGGAATTAAACCTCGTGCTTTGAATCTGCTAATAAGCACTCTTTCTACCACCCTTCATTGTGATTTTGATTTGCATTTTCCTAATGACAAATGATGTTGAACTTACTCATGTGTTTATTAGCCATTTGTAGCTAGTAAAAATATACCTACTTAAAACCTTGGCCCATTTTAAAATCAGGTTGTCTTTCTATTGTTGAGTTGTAGGAGTAAGGATGTCTTTTTTAAGCTTCCTTTTATTTCATTATGAATCTAGTATCCATTCATTTATTTGAACTGATAACCCATAAAATATTTTTTTTAAAGAAGGCAGTTGTGTGTCCTTTTCATCTCATTCATATTTTTTGAATGCTGATCACCAAGATAGTGTCATAGTTTTAAAAAATTGAAAGGAAGATTATTGAAGTGCAAAGACAGTAGAAGAAATAATAAAGCACTGCTAACAGATCCTGGGATCTGGTGAACTATTAATTTAAATCCCTAGAATTCCTATGGAATCTGATTGAACAGGGAATGGCTGCTGAATGACCAGACAGTTGTTGATTTCTGAACCCAGGGGCACTCCATCACTGAGCCACATCCCCAGCCCTATTTTGGATTTTATTTAGAGACAGGGTCTCACTGAGTTGCTTAGGGCCTTGCTAAGTTGCAGAGGCTGGCTTTGAACTCGCGATCCTCCTGCCTCAGCCTCCCAAGTGCTGGGATTACAGGTATGCGCCACCGCACCTGGCTCTGGCATACTCTTTAACCCATTAAGTTCCAAGTTTTCAATTCTGTGAATATTTCCACAAAGGTGGTACAGGTGCATTAAAAGAGGTTGCAAATCATAATCTATAGCTTATATATTATTATATTAATTCCTTCCTCAGGAATATAAGAAATGCTTGTACCTAGTATTGCATGGTTTTGTGCACAACAGTTCAACTGTGTGTTTGTTTTACCTTCTGTCATTAGGAATGTGGATATTTAAAGAATTCATAATTGGTTTAATGAGATCATGAGAATAGTTTACACAGCTATCATAATTCCAGCTCTTATGGTAGCAAATGTTGGCTAATGATTGGCTTGATTAAATTGTAGGGGAGAACATCTTTGAGACCAAAACGACCCTGATGAATGCTTTTCCTACGTGTAGTAGGTGTTAGTATGGGTTTATTCTTTCAGTAAGAGTATGTATGCCTGATTAATATATTAAATGGAAAAAAAACCCCAACATCATAAGAAGAGTGTGTAAGAAGTGCTGAAGGAAAAGTAGAGAGGGTTGGAAAGAGCACAGGCTTTGGTGCCAGACTGGGTTTCAAATCCTAACTCTCTTATTTCCCTGTAGGTGATCTTGGTGAGTCATTTTAATCTCTTAAATCTTTAGTTTTGCCATTTATAAAGTGGAATGGATGAAATCTATCTTGAGAAGTTGTGAAGGTAAAACAGGGCTTGTATGAAAAGTATTTAGGCTAGTGCTTGGCATATAACAGGCGTTCGTTTGAAGGTACCTGCTGTACAAAATGTTTCGTTATTTTGGGGGAAAGTTCCGATAATTTTATATTGTTTAAATTAGAACATCTACTCAATCTTGAAAGCCTTTCTGGTAATTTAATTCACAAAAGGTATATAAAGCAAACCTGGTTCTGTTTTTTTTTTTTTGAAGGATTAACTTTTTATTATAATGATAAGGGGAAGGGGGTGGGGATATGAAAAATGGTGGAATGAGAGAGATATCATTTCCCTATGTACATGTATGATTACGTGAATGGTGTGAATCTACATCATGCACAACCATAGAAATGAAAAGTTGTACCCCATTTGTGTACAATGAATCAAAATGCAGTCTGTAAAAATAAAAGAGAAAATTATTTAAAAAATCATAGTTTACACAATTCAGAAAAAGACAAGTAGCACTGTGAACAGAGGTTTTAAATGTGAACGTGGTCCAGGAAGACAAAAGTCCCTCAGAAAGGAACAATAATTGTGATAACTGGAAATTATGAGTAAGAGCTGGAGGAAGAGTCTGTAGAGACTGATGAATACCACGAAAGAAATGTGCTTTACTCAGAGCTAAAATGGACATTTACAAAAGACCAATCAGAAGACTATGCTGTAATCAAGTTAGTTTATTATCAGAAAGGGCTCCAAAGGACATAAGGCTTCTAAAGATTATTCTGCTAACAAAAATACATTTTAATTGTAGAATAATAGGAATAGGTAAGGATAGAATTGCTACTTATATTCAGTGATGTTAGATAGCAAGGAAAGCACAATTCCTTACCTCTTATTCACATTTCTGATTTGGAACTTTCTTTTTCTTGAAGGATGGAAATGACACTTAAAAAAATGATGATGATGATGATAATAAAGAATAGTCTAATCTGGGAATAGGAAAGAGCCTTTTAAGGAAACTTAGAGCTAACCTGGATCGGGGGGAATCTATGGTACTTGAAACTTGCATATGAGATTATGGCCTTTGAGAAATCTTAGAAAATGAGAGAACTAGTAGAAAATTTCAAATTAGTCTGAAAACAAGGAGAAAGTAGATTTTAGACCAAAGAAAGACTAGTGGCATAGGCAGGATTCTAAAACCAATGATTTAAAATGAATTTGAGACTGGTGTGGTGGTACATGCCTGTAATGCCATCAACTTGGGAGACTGAGGCAGGAGGATTGCAAGTTCAAGGCCAGCCCCAGCAATTTAGTGAGGCCCCAAGGAACTCAGTGAGCTCCTATCTCAAAATAAAAAATATAATAAAAAAGGGCTGGGCATGTGACTCTGTTGTAAAGTGCCCCTAGGGTTCAATCCCCAGTACCAAAATAAATAAATAAAATAATAATAATAAATGAATTTGAAAAATCTTAAGTATTAGTAGGGTGCAGTGCTGCACGCTTGTTGTCTCAGCTTCTTGGGAGGCTGAGGTAGGACTGCTAGATCCAGGAGTTTGAAGCCAAACTTCCCAAAGAAAAAAAATTGTAAGTGTTGGGCTGGTTCAGTGGTAGAGCTCTTGCCTAGCATGTACCAGAGCCCAGGTTTAATCTTTTTTTAATCTTTATTTTATTTATTTATATGTGGTGCTGAGAATTAAGCCCAATGCCTTATACATGCTAGCAAGCACTCTGCCCCTGAGCCACAACCCAGCCCTGAGGTTTAATCTTTTTTTTTTTTTTTT